>CM063503.1:70780978-70838478 GCA_032207245.1 Pardosa pseudoannulata
GCGTCATCTAATTGATTTTACTTTTAACTAAGCCCCAAAATAAATAAAATCTATTAACCTAATTTATCTGATAGAGTTCAAAATGTTATAAGATAATACAATTTTTTTCGATTAGTGATAACATTCACTTGTTTTATTTCCCTTTACCAGTTTTGATTTGGAATATATTTTTCATTTTGAATTCAGTTGCGACATTATTTTCATTCAATTTTTAGGCGTAAATTTTCTTCCACATGTAATAGCATAATCATTTGAAAAGGTATTAAACATGTATGTCACGTGAGTAATATTTTTATTTGACAAAATAATTGTTTTAAGTGATTTGGCAAAAAACTCATTAAAATCAAATTTAACACATTGTGTGCCGGTACATTTCGCAGCGGAATTGTACCATGAGCGGGCGTTTTGCACGTAAATTTAGTTATTCAGTTAAATCTCAATAGATCGAAAATTATTGAATTTTTTAACCAACTTTTCGTATTTTATATTGAAATATATAAACAAATATATATATAAATAGAACTATATAAATAACAACCATAAGATTTTTGTAAACAAAAAATATATTTTTAGTGGATAAATTTATAATAGTATCGTAAATATGAAAAATCAAATAGAGATGGTAGTATATAGCTTTAATTTTGTCGAATTATGTTATATATAAACATTTTTACATTATAAAAAATGAAAAGAGCAATCATAAATCTAATAATGTTCCTGTATATGCCGTTATTTTTGTATCCTCAAACAAAACCATGTTGTTACACTAACCCGTACAAGTACGTGACCTGCGCTCAAGTATCAATCATAAGAAAACGTACTAGTACGTTTGCCGCATACAGTGAGTTAAATGAATGTGTTTTACGATAAGTTATTTGCATAAATTGTTAGAATTATATAATCTAAAAACTAATTTGAATTTTGAAATAAACATAACCCTTTAAGACCTTTAATTACCCAGATTAGGTACGAAGAGCTAAGTTTGTAATAAAACATCACTTAACGTTAGTGTTTACGTATGGTATAAAATCTCTTATTTACATAAATAATTGTTACGACATAGGATGTTTAAAACTTCAGTTTGCCACTAGCGTAATAAAAGATCTTTAAAATTAATGCTTGCCACTACAGGATTGGCTGTAATATTCAAAGTTGTTAACATTTCCTATTTTTATATAATTTAAGGAGTCCCAAATAACTTAAATTTATGATACTTATCAATATGCATTCAGCAAAAATGATTTGGACGTTAATGAGTTAAACACTGAAAAGTTTCATTGTAAAATAGAATAAAGATTAATATAAAATTTCTCAAATATTTTTGCATTATTTCTTGAGATTGTAGGTTCATTTTAGCCTCCGTACATTCAGGATATTATCAGTATTTTTTTATTATAGCCCTGCACTAGGAATTAATGTTATTCCCTAACAGGCAAAACCACAAACTCAACCAAAGTGGACATAAACTCAAGTCTAATTTAGAAAAGCTACTGACTTTAAATGCTTTGATTTTTTACATTGTAAATTACAAACTATGAATAATTCAGATAATTTTTCCCTCTTGTGGATAATTCTCTAATCAAAAGTTTCGAGAGTTTGCCATTATAAAAAATTCTACACTATGAAATTGTGTATTTTCATATACTAAAATTAAATTAGAATTGTATACCTATTTTTACAAAATATTTTATTTGAGCGTGTACAGTATCTTTAATCACGGTTTATTAGCTAATTTCAGATTAATTTCATTATTTCTGTACCGGTACGTTATATTGCATTAACACACGTTCATTTGATATGTCTAAGAGAAAGGATAAATTTTTCCTGGTTACGTTGATTCGTGAGCATATTTCAGATTTTGGTTTGGTTTGCCCGTCTGTGATCAATTTATTTGCAACACGAGGGCTATAGAGTTTTGTTAACTAGCGCTGATATACTATGTATAGTTTATACAGAGGAATCCTGGTTGATTTACAGTGCTACGGTGTACTATTTTGCTGCACAAAGGCTAATGAGACCGGGACCTATTGCTTGAAGCTGATTCCGAACCTACTGCTTGGAATTGATTTTGAACGGCTACATACATCCTATGGGATTCAATCTCACAAACTCCTTACTATAAAGGCAGTACCTCATGTGTTTGGTCTCATTCCGGCCTTACAGTTTGAAGATAGTTAACTCTTGTCATTGAAAATCCGGATAATGCTGAAAATGGGCTAATCTTCAGTGCACAGCAGGTTGTACGTATAAACCGTCCGTTTCTCTTTACTGAGTGAATCTCTCTGACCACCTTTCTGTAATTCTAATATGCTTGAAAGAGCATAACATAATTTTTTTTTAATTTCATACAACAATGACACCTACTTTAGTTATTTATACTGTCATGCACTAAGGGTGTAAAAGCTAGAAGCGATTGCGAATGCTCCCCCTATGAATTTTTACTTTATGCTTTATGTTTAAATTCGTAAGTGTAAATATGATGTAAGGAAAAATAGACGGACGACTGTATTAGACAAATACAGAGCAATCAAAGAGCTGAGTATGTTTAAAAAATAAAACGTAAACTGTTAGCCAATATTGATCTTTCTAAATATGGAAAATTCAGATATTTAAACTAGTGGTTTCTTTTAATATAAATATGCTATTTACATTTACTTCCGTACAATTGAACTTTTGTTCTCCCTTAATATAAGCAAACTATTTACATTTATGTTGGTTTATTTATGAAAATGATTTAAAAACGCTTTTAGCTTTATTATAACGAACTGTCAACAGGAGATTCTGATGTGAAACGTTACCATTATTGGAATTCGAACCTTTAAATGCTGGACAAAACGGCAGTGATCAATGCTGTATAAACGAAGATTTATCGAATTTACTTCATAATTTAAATAACTTTCACAAAAATTTCCAATGATGTATTACATTTTCAAACAAGTCAATTTAAAACAAAACAAGAAAAAAACATAATTTGGATATTCAATACTAGCCTTAAATTTTCTAAAAAAAATAGAGTTTAAAAAAAAAAAAACTTTTTATCTATTTAAAAATTTTCTAAAAGTAGACCCCTCCTCACTTTTTCTACTGCTTTGCTTACGTAGACTAGGATCTCAGTCATAATGAATGCCTTGGATCTTGATTTCCCGTATTCTCTGCTGCAATTAAGGGGAGATTTATAACTTCATGCTTCTCTCTTGCCCAACATCTAAAGGCTTTCACCGAGGATCTCTTCTTTTGCTTTTTCTTGTCACTCACTCCCGATTTTTTTTGCTCCGGTTTTTCTCGCCGGAGTTATCGAGGGACAACGTTCATTTTGCAGATTCCGGGCATGCCTGGCGTATTCGATTCCGTTTGGAATGCCCAGAGGTTTAAAGCAGCCCGAAAAAAAATTGCCAGAGTCACTTAGCCCCTTTCCACTGACTTAATAAAATAAGGGACAAGTTAAAATGCTCACAGATAGTCGTTAGACATTTCGAATAGGAATAAAATTATTTTTGTCTTGGAAAGTGATGAAACGACTAGTAATTTCGGCACAGTTTGTCGAAAACTGAAGTTGCGAGCATGTATAACTAGAAAAAACTATCCGATCTAGAATCGATTGGGATTTAGGTGGACATAACTAATTTAAAATATATGTCATTACTTGAGTTTACATACATTGCTTTTATTCACCAGTTTTCTGATACAGATTTCCATTGTGGTTTTCTGATAAAATTTTTCTGAGAGTTGACTAGTTTTGTTAACTCGTGCTGATCTGCTATGTATAGTATATACATAGGCTATGTATAGTATCTTGGTTGGTTTGCAACGCTACGGCCTACTTTTTTGCTGCACGAAAGCTAATGAGACCTGGACTTAATGCTTAAAGCCGATTCAAAACGCCTACAAACATCCTTTTCAGCACTGTGATTTAACCATGAACTCCAGTACCGAAGAGCAGTGTCCTACTCATTGAGACCTCGATTGGCCATTGGAACCTTGATCCACCGTTTTGCAAGAAATCAGAAATGATGGTTAGTTGGTTTAGAGCGGTGCTACGGTCTACTGCTAGCTACACAAGTCTAATGAGACCATATACTTAATACCATAATAGACTAAATATTTTAAACCCACGAACTTCGTTATCGAAAAGCAGTGGCGTATCTATTCAGCCATTGTCCGGCGATGACAGAAATGGAAACGATGAATGAGAGAAAGCTCTGGATGTTGGACATGAATGTAGAAACCCAGTAAAAAGTTTGACTAGGAGTAAATTAATTATTTACTATACTAAATGGAATTATTTAGTCTTTTATAACTATGAAAATTTCAAAATATGATTAGAATAATACTTAACTTTTAAAAAATGTTTTGTCATTATCTACTTTGTACAAGTTGATCTCCCGACTTCAATCACACAATACACATATGCATATACACAATCTTCATATGCACAATCACTGTAATAATATTTAAATAATCTCGAAAAAGCTTCATGTGCTTTAGAAAAACTCAGGCAATTGATCCACGTTCAATTTAGTCTTTTCATGTTCTCGTGATGCATAACTCCTCTACTGCAATAAGCGTATTAAATGTTAGAGTACTAACCCTCTGGAAGTCTAAGAAAAACCCTGATTAATTTTTGTTTTTTATGAAAAAAGTGTTACCCCTGTTCTCCTGTATTTCATAAAATCGATAGTCATGGGAAAAATAAGCGACGGTACTTAAATGTTTTGACGATAGATGTGCAAAAACGGTAAATCTAGAAACGATAAATGCATCAAGAACAACATTTGTTATACCAGGAAAATATTGGGGACTAACAAAATTGAGTGATTAATACAGGAAAACGAATAATACTGGAACAACAAGCCGAGAATTTACTGTAAATACGTTTTGGTTAACAATTTTTGCTTCTATTCTGTTTCTGTGGATATGCACATAATTTATTATTTTGATTTTTCAATCCTTCGAAAGCAAACAATAAATATTTTAGTTAAGGTTATTAAGCATGGCCTCTTGTGTAGTGCGTCCAGATTTTAATATTTTAGGTATCTACTAAAAGTAACCTATGTTTCCTGTTACTATCTGCAAACAGTAACTCTAATTTATTCAACAAAATATCAACTCTAGATTCAATAAAAATGCATATGCTATTCAACCTAAAATATTTGAGATGGCAACAAAATAATAACAGATTAAAATACAATATTTGTTTTAAAAAATAAGATAAACCTAAAAAAACAATACTTACTAATGATATAAAACAAAATCAAGGTTATGATTTAAAATAATCTAACAGACAAAATAAAATGCTGAACGTACTTAAGGTCTACTATACTTAACAGATTAACACAACTAACCAGCCAATGAGACAAGAGAATTACGTATACCGTTACCTAAAAGCAAAACTATCGAAACTATCGACAGGTTATATTTTAAAATAGAATAACAGACAAAATAAAATACTGAACATAATAAAGCTCTACTATACTTAAAAATCAAGTTAACACAATGAACCAGCTAACCAAGCAAGGTATTTAAGCGTAATGGATAATGTTACTTAAAAGTAAACTTATCTATCTTATACGATTAAAAACGGCAAATAAGTCTGACTTAGCTAAATAAACACCTTATTTAAAATATCTAATTAAGTTACGTTTACTATATCTGTTAGCGAAAAGTAAATTAAGCAGTTCCGGAATCATGCTACAAAAAGTAGTATTGCAAGAGATAAGATTCGACTATGGGATATACCATATCCAATAAAATTGCACCAGGACACCGGTAGGAAAACAAAATCTTTTACAACAGACCCAACAACACTAAAGGGGTTATAAAAGGGTGAATATGACAGTTAAAGAAATATGTCTATTAATATGAATAATTTATTTACAACGATGTAATTTTATGACAGATTAATGTGCTGTCACCCAATTATCATGCTCAATTGAGTCGGAAAGTCAGTGAAACATTTATTACAATGTTTAGGCCTAGATAGATATATAGTGCGAGTCATAAATAAAGGTAAAGAGAAAGCAAACTAAGCCACTTCGACACACAGTGATTGAAAAAGTATTGAGGAAAAACGGTAACAAAAAATATTGCCAAAAAGAGTGATTAATATTTTATATGTTTGAGGAGAACACTAAACAAATCAAGTTCATACTTTATTCATTAAGTTTTTCTCGTTTACTTAATAGAAACACATAAGAGACGTTTCTCTACACTCTACTTATTCTCTCCCAACAGCTTTAAGACTGTCTGAATCACTGCTCTCTACGAATGAACATACAAAAGCCCGAGCTTTCTAACGAATTTAGTTAAATCTACAACATTCAGGCTGCGATTTCTTATTCAATATATGTGTCAATGATCCTTTAGGCTTGACGAATAAATTTTAGTATTTAGGATTTATGCCTCTGAGGAAATTCTTAAACAAGAATTGCCAATTTACTCTTCATTCTTTAAAAATCCTTTTTTTAAACAGAATTATTGATGTCTTTAGTAAACGTACTAACCGTTATATGAATATTTAGAGCTCTAAAAATCATCTATTGTATACTTCTCAGAAGCTTGGAGGGTTAAGGATTTATGTTAGATTGAAAACATGAAAATAACGCACTAATTCTTTATCACTATTACCTTTGGTTTGATATTAACTCATTGGAATATCCATACAGCATGTGGTATCAACAATGTCAATTTTCCATTTGTTACTCCCTTGTATAATTTGTTATAAATATTAAAATATATATGTTATTTCCCTTGTATAAGATGTTTCTTTTCAAAATATCATAAAATTGAGTAAGGTAAAGAAAGACAGTTGAAGATGACCAGACCGGGAGAAGAATAAAGAAAAAAAAATTCGAATTTAAAATGATCAAGAAATTCTAGTAATACTTAATAAAATAAAGACAAAATCAAAAATTTTATTGTAAAACAGTATAACTTGGCCCAATTTGTATCAGCAATTTTTCTAATCTGACGATAAAAATCATTCACGCATAACCCTAAAGTAGCATACTACCAATATATACCAATTCCAATTTGTATCCTCAGAGCTAAATTTACTGCGAAGCATGGTAAATGTTCCATAATGGCTAGAGAATGTATATTATTAATCAGCAAATGGAAATGCAATTTCACAGAGGCAAATGGTTATTACATACATAGCAATACTCTGAAAAGGTATATCAAATACGGTGTTTAAAAATGCAACATTAAAATTTCATGTTTTATTGTAGCTCCTATCCGGAAGCTTAGAAAGTGGCTTATTAGCTACTATATGACAGTATATCACAAACTACTTCAGTATTCAAAATTTAATGTCATCTAATATACGTGGAATAATTTTGAGCAGGAAGGCTAAAGGGCATTCCGAATTCAGCAGATCTGATCTAAAAGTCTGTTTTCTGTAAGAGTGGATTTAAAGAAAGCTATTTTTACGTTATAAAGAGTAAAGTCCATACAAAATTTAAAACGAGAATAACGACAGAAATTTTACAAATAGCTTTGGCTTGGTTTGGAGAACTACGGTCTACTATATATCTAAACGAGAGTTACGAGGTCGGGACCAAATAATTAAAGCCGATTCAGAATGACTACGAGCACCCATTCCAGCAATGAAGTTCAAACACATGAACTCCTGTACCAAAGCACAGTGCCTTACCCATTCTGATATTGTTCGGATGCCCAAATATACACTATTTTTCATTCAGAAGGAATTCATTTAATTAAATTTGGAATTCTTTATGAGTTAACATTTAAATAATATACACTAACATAAAGTTATAAATATCAGATTAATTATACAATAAGTTCTTCAAAATTCAGTGCTTAACATTCTGCATTATGTTTGTTTTGGATGTACCGAATATGTGTGTGTGCGTGGTTATTTAGAATGTAAACAACTACAGCATGGTTTTTCAGCTTGCAAAAATTCGAGAGTCACATTGGAAACCTTATGCATAATTAATCAGTTCTTGTAAAAGCCTGCAAGTAGAGCAGGGATATCAGTAGGAAATAATAACACACTTTAATTAAAAACAAAGATTTATATATTTTAGTTGCTTAAAAGAGTTGGAGCGGTTTGTGTTATAAAACACATTTCTGAGGCTTATGAGTATTTGTACATTTAAAATGTCAGAATAAACATGAGAAAGTAAGAAATCAAAATAGAAAAGTAGCTGTTTTAGGAAAATAATTAAAGCTGTCATAAGACTAATCATTTTACGACTCCATAAAAGAGCGAAACTAAAAATGAACAAATAAAATCTATTATACCCTAAACAATTGAGTTTTAAAGACGATCACTAAACAGTGTCAGTTTATTTGAACTAATATTGATAAATGGCAAAAGAAAAATATTACCTAAAGACGAAAAAAATTAGTAATTGGTTGGTTTGTGTCGTGTCCATTTAGAAGTCATATGACTTTTCATGGACAGATGATTGCCACTGCCTAGAAATGGACTAGTAATCCATTGTGGATCCTTGTAATTTAGAAGAAAGGACCAAGCAGAAGACCCCTAGGCTTGATCTGCCACCTCCAGAGGTACCGCTTGGAAACTAGGAGGATACTGCAGCCACGAACCTATTTTACCTGCCACAGCCGTTCTTAATGAACACGGAGGATCTTAGGCTGACTTAAGCCTCGATCCCGCTAATTTACCCTCCTATTAAGAGATCACTGCCTTCGAAATTAGTATAGTAACAAATAAAAAAGGTAAAAGAATAATTTAGAGGAAATATTTTGTTGATGTCCACCATCATCTCTGCTAATGATAAATACTCTCAAAAGATAAAGCAAGGGGGAATTTCCAAGCAGAGTTGAGCGTTGATTTTTGATGATTGTCGTCGAAGAAAAAACAACGGATTAATGAATTTTTTTTCAAAAAATCTTTCGTGGACCGCGAGTTGGAAATCTATGACTTACAGAAAGAGCATCTTGGTGCTATGACAATATTTATTTAGATATTCTTTGTGCTACATTGTAGCTTCCGTTTAGCTTGAATATACAAACGCATAAAATAACGCAATCACCTGTTAGCTCATATGTTGTCAATATATCTATTTAGAGTTACTAAGCAAGATATTATTCTGTAACTATTCATAGTTGAAATTGTTAATGCAGTGAACAAATCCTTTCGAGAGATAATGTTTAATTCCAATAAAAAATAATTCGAAAAAAATAATTGTTAATGAGGATTATTTTTGGATGCATATTTTACTTTTAATAAGCATTTCTGATCGTCATCAAGTGAATGAATGAATCCTTCAAAACTATCATTTGACAACTGTTCATTCTTTGAAATTAACCCATTGCCATACAATGAAGTCTCTGCGACGTCGTGTATTTCATGTGCCATGGTAGTCTTTTACGTCTACGAAACGTCAAGAACTCTCTTCGGTGAACACCGGACAGTATAACATTATTATAATATTTAACAGCATGCTCTTTTTATCTTCTTGACATACAAGGACATCTTTGAGATGCGATGTATTTCACGTGCCATGGTAGACTTTGACGTCTACCAGACGTGAAGAACTCTCTTTGGCGAACACCGGGCACTATAATTTTATTTGATTATCTGTTTCAGTCGTGCATCAATGATGTTTTATTTTAGACAGTTGAAGATGCTTTACCTCTCTCACTAATATCGATAAAAATGGCATCGGAAACAGATATATTCCACACTACATATTCCTAAATGCTTTAGATGTCTCATACGTTAATAAAGTACTGCATTATTTTATAGTATTAATTAATAAATCATTATACACTAACACAATATATTACAATCACTGAATGTTATATAACAATATAAATCCGAAAATAAAACACCATGTTTCTGAGCTTGTACAAGAGTGTTTGACTATAGAGTCAAATTAAATGGTATTCTATGGACGCGTAAACGCGTATTTTATTCGTATGACAATGGGTTAATACTGCAGGGAACAAAGAGCAATAATAATATTTAAATCTAATATAAAAACCTACTCGAATTTTGTAACTATTAAAAATTTTAACGAGCATATTTTCTGGTTGCATAATTTACTATTACTACGCATTTCTGATCCATCATCAAGCAAAGGAACAATTCCTTTAAAACTCTATTCTCTATTTCTTCAGCCAGTTAAGAAATTAAATGAGCCCCAGCAACATAATGTTAGAAGTTCCAACTCGAAAAGATTTGCAACAAAACTTCATTATGATGCAAGATATCATGCAATTAGCAACAGCATATATGCGTAACTCGCTGTTCGTTGCCGCTTACGACTAACATTTGTACTACTTTAGGCATGAAAGAAGTTTTAGGTGTATTTAACCTGCTAATTGCAACCTATCATCTTTAATATAGCCCATGATTCTCCCTTTTATTATTTTGCTTAAAAGACTATTAACTTGATTGCGAAGGAGGTTTTAGAATTGTATTCACTGAATGGACTAGTTCTGTGTTAACATATTTACATGGTTCAAATCAGTTTTCATATTTTCTCTTCAGAAAAATGCATTTGAAAGGTAATAGCACTTTCTCAGCGGAGCAAAGTTTATTTAATATTATATTTGATTCAAATTCTTTTTGTTTCATAGTTTAGTTAACGTTTCTAGTTAAATATTTAAAATTATTACTTTCATTTCCTCTATTGCATTGCAACAGTAAATTTGTTTCGCTAAACATCTTTATTTATTAGTTAAACACTATATCAACGAAAAAAAAGCTAATGTGCTTACACGATAGTTTAACCATGGAAGATCAAATCATTTCTGCTTAACACATTGTATTCGGAACACGTACTAGTACGTTTTCTGACGATTGAACGTACTAGTACGTTTTCTGACGATTGATTCTTCAGCTTGGGTCACGTACTAGTACGGGTTAGTGTAACAACAGGGTTTGTATCTAGGTACAAAAATAACGGTATATACAGGAAAACAAAGCCGAATGTTCTTGTCTACTATATAGATTTTGGAAAAATTTAGACAAATAAAAACTAGTTTTTACATCAGTCTATGCGGAATTATAGAACGGAAAGCTTGCTTAAAACATCAATTTAGATTGATACAACTACTTAGAAAAAAAAAACTATATACTAGTATTTCGATTTTTCATATTTACGATACTATTATAAATTTATCCACTATAAATATATTTTTTGTTTACAAAATTCTTATAGTTGTTATTTATAAATTTCTATTTATATATTTGTTTATATATTTCAATATAAAAAACGAAAATTTGGTTAAAAAATTAAATAATTTTCGATCTATTGAGATTTAACTGAATATCTAAATTTACGCGCAAAACACCCGCTCCCGGTACAATTCCGCTGCGAAATGTACCCGCACACAATGTGTTAATATATATATGAATATGTTAAATTCAATTTTTATGGACAAAATATTCGAAATTTAAAGAGCTTTGGATGTTACTGTCAGTTTTCCATAGTAATTAGCTGTAATTTTTTAGACATATATTATTCATAAAATGAGTAAAATTTCATATTATGAAGTTTATCCAATATATGGAAATTTATAAGAAAAATTTTCTCAACATAATTAAACACACTACTGTTAAACGAAACTTAAGCGAAAGCATAATTGTTCGTCGGGATTTTTATCAGTGTAGTCACTGAAAGGTAAATTCATATAAAAAATTTGAAAAATCATAAAATGTCCAGAGAAATGACGAAATTTTAAATGACATCAGATATTTGAAAATTTGTGATATTGTTTATAGGATCGTCATCTACCTTCCTTAATGAGGAAGATTACTTCAATAAAACATAAAAATTCTACAAACTAATATTTAAATTTTTAAAAAAAGGGAAGTTTAACATTAATTAGGGATAACTATATGATGTCATTTATAAATAAATGAAAATTTTGTGGTAAAAATTTTATTGATATCATGTGTAAACACACTATTATAAGGGAAGTATTATAATAAAATTACCTACTCGTTATGATTTTAGGTGATGTACCTGATATTTTACGTTATCATTTACGCTATAAATTTTTATTCAATGTTTAAAAACAAAATATATTTTTTAGAAAAATGTTATTTAAATGTACAGATGAAAAATTCCACATTCCGAATCATAAATGCTAATTAATTGCATATTATAAAAAACTAATATGAATTTTGAAATAAATATAACTTTGATTTAGTAAACTTAATTGAACAGACAAAATGTTGGGTGCAAAGCGGTAAGCAATATTTAAATATTTTTTTAGATAAATGTTATTTAAATGTACAGATGAAAAATTCCCCATTTCGAATCATAAATGCTAATTAATTGCATGTTACAAAAAAATAATATGAATTTTGAAATAAGTATAACCTTGTTTAGTAAACTTAATTGACCAGACAGAATGTTGGGTGCAAAGTGCCAAGCAATATTTAAACAATTTTTTATATAAATGTTATTTAAATGTACAGATGAAAAATTCCACATTTCGAATCATAAATGCTAATTAATTGCATGTTACAAAAAAATAATATGAATTATCAAAAAAATATAACCTTGTTTAGTAAACTTAATTAACCAGACAGAATGTTGGGTGCAAAGTGCCAAGCAATATTTAAATAATTTTTTATATAAATGTTATTTAAATGTACAGATGAAAAATTCCACATTTCGAATCATAAATGCTAATTAATTGCATATTAAAAAGGGCTAATATTTATTTTAAAATAAATATAACCTTGATTTAGTAAACTTAATTTACCAGACAGAATGTTGGGTGCAAAGTGGCAAGCAATATTATTAAGGCAAGCAATATTTAAATATTTTTTATATAAATGTTATTTAAATGTACAGATGAAAAATTCCACTTTTCGAATCATAAATGCTAATTAATTGCATATTATATAACTAATATGAATTTTGAAATAAATATAACCTTGATTTAGTAAACTTAATTGGCCAGAAAGAATGTTGGGTGCAAAGCGGAAAGCAATAAATATTAAGTTTTCTTGCTTAATATCAAATTCATTTATTACACTTTACGGCAGTTATGATTTAGTGAGCAGATCTGAGCCAATGCTCAAAGTTTTGGTAATGCTTAATAAATCTTACTGAGAGTTCGTCCGTACTTTAAATTTCTAGAGACGACTAGTACGAGAGCATCTTGAGGCACAACGCTTCGTTTGTGTTAGAGATCGATCTGACATGCAGTATAGAATCACCTCCTGCTTTAGCACTGTAATCGGACCATTGAGTTTGTAAGACTTCCCGCAAATAATGGGGCTGATATTAGTACAGCGAGATGTTTAACTTCGAGCGTATTCAGAATTCGTGAGACGAATACAATTATTACGTGTATCAAACTCATAATTACCAGATTTATAATATGATAAGATGCTCCAGTCGCATGATACCATTGAGTGGCTTCTACTCAATATAATGAAACTCGTCAATATGAGTATTATTTATTCAGATAGAATTCTGCTCTGTTTGTAATATTTCATAGAAGGGTCTGAATTCATAAAAGTATTCAGTTTTGTTTTGTGAACTAATACATTATAAATATTATGCGTAATAAAAATATATATGTGATATTAAAATCCCTTATTTACATATTTTAATATTAATTTAATAACTTCTGTTCAGAAATTACGTTGCGGTTTTGCCCGTTAACTCTGATTTTTCCCTCCAGACAAGCTATAGACTTAATTCAGTCTCTGTCTGTACTTCTTTAGCCAATAGTAAACACGTTCTCTTTAAACACGGGTATTTTTTATCACTTGATCAAATGTGCTTAGGGATTATTCGTAGTCTTTTTACCTGAGAAATCCCTACTTAAAAAGAGTGTGTGCCCGAAGTTCTCAAAGTTCTTGTCGGTTGTATGGATTTGATGTATCGTCATTATGCTTTTGGATGAATCTCGCCCATATTTCATACATATACACCAAGGAAAAAAAAAGGAATCCATTTATCTGCAAAAAAGTCTTTAAATTTGCAAATTGAAAATAACTTGTGTTCCAAATAGAATAAATAATTACTAATAATTAATTATTATTAATTGCATATAATTATATATTTTTACTATGCAAACCTCAATTATATTAAAACGAGCTGTGAATACTGTATATTTTATCTTATATCATTATAAATGCTAATTTCGTTTTAAACTGTTAATGTCTAAACAGTTTATATATTTTTTTTAAATTTAAAATAGCAGATTTTTCTTCAATTTCCTCTAAAATTTAGTTTTTAATATATGTTTTTTTAATAGTATCTACCAAGTAAGTGATTTTTATCATTTTTTATTTGTCTTATATATTTCATGTTATTATAAAATATAGTTTGAAATAACGAAAATAACAATATTTTCAAAGCTAGAGAATTATTGAAGAACTTGTTATTCTTTTAGAATAAACTTAACATTTTATTTTATGAAAAAATAAAAAAAGGATGTTATAAAATGAAGAATTTATGTCTCAAAATGTACTATATCTCTAACAAAAGGCAGATAAAAATAAAAGTCAATGAATAATGTTATTATATTTTACTTCAAATTTACCATAAGTGTGTATTCATTGATTAGAAACAAAATATTTTTGAAGAAAATAAGTTTTTATGAACACATGAAAATTTCCAACATTTTCATTTACAACTGCAATTTAATTGCATATTTTATAAACACTATCAAAACTATCTAGAGATATTATTAAAAGCTGATTTCTCAAACTTATTTTCATCTTTACTTAAAGCTATACAAATTAATACAAGTGTATTACAAGTAATGTACATTGTTCTTTTTTGATAGAATATATACAGAATCAAATAAATAAATAAAAATTGTTCAAAGGAATATTATAAAAAGAATATCTTTGAGTATTAAGAATAAGGATTTTTTTATTTAATATTATTAAAAATGCACCTGAGTGTCCCAGCAATTCAAAAAATCCAATTATATTTTTATTTTAAAAACTTTCGTGTCATTATTACTAATAATTATATTGTATGCTTTACTACTACATATAATCAGTATTAGATTTTTTACCATTATACATTCCTTTTGTTTACCATTCTTAGTGATATTTCACAATTCATTGAGATAGAAAATTACATATTTATATCCAATTTCAGACGCTGAAATTCCATTTTCCTTAATGTCACTTTCATAATTATGAAAATAAAGAATAATATTTAATTTTCTTTTCAGATTACATCTGAAGTGTTTTAGCTATCCAAAAAATTTTAAAAAGCATTAAAATATAGTTATTAGTAATAAGAACTTTTATGTTTTATTTATAAATGTAATCATCATTACATGTTGCGTAGTAAAGATGTCTTTTGTTTACCCTTCTTAATAATATTTAACACTTCATTGAGGTAAAAATTGAATATTTCAATCTAATTTTAGTGGTTGGAATTCCATTCACTTTAATGCCACTAAGTTGAAGTCAGTATGTAGAATGGTTACAAATTCTGCAAGATAGAACAAAATACGATACACAAGTTTTTTTTTTTTTTACAAATGCTGAACAATTAGCGCCTAAGCCATTAGTTGACGGGCTCTATAATACTTTTTGAGAATGTCCTCATACTGAGAAAGTACAACACAGTTATTTAACACTTTGTGTGCGGGTACATTTTGCAGCGGAATTGTACCGGGAGCTGGCGTTTTGAGCGTAAATTTAGTTATTCAGTTAAATCTCAATGGATCGAAAATTATTTAATTTTTTAACCAACTTTTCGTATTTTATATTGAAATATATAAACAAATATATAAATAGAAATATATAAATAACAACCATAAGATTTTTGTAAACAAAAAATATATTTTGTAGTGGATAAATTTATAATAGTATCGTAAATATGAAAAATCAAATGGAAATAGTAGTACATAGTTTTAATTTTTTCAAATTATATTATATATAAACATTTTTACATTATAAAAAATGAAAGGAGCAATCATAAAACTAATAATGCAAAAACTAGATTTTATATGTCTAAATTTTTCCAGAATCTATGTAGTAGACAAGAACATTCGGCTTCATTTTCCTGTACATACCGTTATTTTTGTACCCACAAACAATCCATGTTGTTACTCTAACCCGTACTAGTAAATAACCCACGCTCAAGTATCAATCGTCAGAAAGCGTACTAGTACGTGTCTCGCACACAATGTGTTAAATATTCAAGTCATTGGATAACTACAGTCACACAAAACACAGTCCTGTGAATCCACCACGTTGTGAGGGAAACAGTCATGTCTAGTCAGACCTCTAAAAAGGTCCACTGCAGTCTTTCTCTGAAAACTGCGAATAGCTCTCTCTTCCCCCAAATCCTCTATCTTTTATTCGTCACACGTTGAAATATATCTAATTTAAGACCTTAAAAGTCAGATTAATAAACAATTTAATTGTATGAAATGAAAGAGGTAGGTTCATCTATCATATATTGTAACGATCCGTTACATGACCCGAACGAAAGAAAAGCGGAAGGTGACCTTTAAGGATCTTCGAATAGGAAAATTATTGTTACCGGTAGGCAGAAACGCGAGGTCCTAACAAAGTCATTGTGTACTGGGTTTCCTTCAACAAAACAAAGGTAGTCTCTTAAGTGGAAATAAATTAAAAACTGTCAGTACACCGGAGCCAGTGTGTCTACGTCTTTATGATGTCTATTGCCGCCAAGAGACTCTGATAATAATTAAAAATCGAGTGACGGTGGGGTCCACTATTCCCCACATATAGACCAAGTTAACGGTGCCGCTAATGTATTTAGGATGGTTGGTCGGTTAAATTAAAGAAGAACTTCGGAAACATCTGGAAACGCGTCAGCTGAGACAGGCGGGTCGTTTGACCGCAAAATTGCGTCACCCTGGATCTGCAAGGTTCCGGAAAGAATCACGGGAGAAGCAACCGGACCCTCTATGTAAGAAGATTGGCTGAGCGGAGAAGAGGGTTTTTTTTGTGGCGCTCGAGAAGAGTCCATTTGTCTCTCCAAATTGTGGAGCTTGCTTTTCTCCAGAGACCACCAGCGCCTCTGATTTCTGTTAGGAAGTCGACCTTCAAATTCGGGATCTCATTCCCGTTACATTTAATAATTTTTTACTTCAGGCTTTGAAGTAGGTCGCTGAGAGTGATATTTACTCTCATTTTGGATAGTCTTGCATCCTTTGATTCCCAACGAACTCCAGCGAGATACGTACTCTGAAAGCTTCAAGCATCAGTGTAGAAGACAACTGTTCGTATCATCAGACCGGTAGATTATAGTGTCAGAATCCCGTACCTGCACTAATTAGAGAATTGTTTCTGTGTTCAAGAATTACCAGCTTCACTGTACCCACGTGTTTTATATTTTTAATGTTTATCTCAGCACGAGATTTCAGAAACAATTGAATTTACTAAATCCTGTATATAGGTGTATATAAATTATTCCCGTGAATAAAGCATTTAATGAAGATCAAATAGATGTTCAGCCAGTATCCTTGGTGTGCTCACCTACGCTTATTCCAGTGCTTCACAATATATACACAAAATATGTAAGCTCTTAAATAATTAATTGATTGTTCAGGACATTTTTATTGAATGTTTTTTAATCTATTGAAAAAGCTTTAAACTATTTCCATTTTAAAACAAAATTATTAAAATAAAAAATAAATTTCTTGGAAGGTGAATACGTGCACTCCATTTAAAACAGCACTGAAATGAAATATTAAGTAAGTTTGTAGCATCCGTAATGCATGATTAGGGACACTTTAAAAGCGTTTCAAAGAGAAAGACCATAATTCAAGTAAAAGAAATGAGAGGAGGAAAGATTTAAATATTGAATAAAGTAGAACATTTTAAAAATCTCTCCTTTATATTTATCGGCATGAAATATTTCATTTTTAAAGGACATATTTACTTAAAATGTCATCTCATTGATCATATAGCGACACTTTTTATTTTTATTAATATATGACCAAGATTTTTATATTTAAATTACATTTAATTTTTTATGCAAGTTTTTTCCTTGGATTTTCAATCACTTAGGTATTTTATTTTAAAAACTTCTTCAAAATATTTTCTTCTCTGAACTTGTATATTTGTACTTAACCGATGGCTTGCTAGTCCTTGAAAAACCACTCCCGTCTTTGTTTAAATGATATAAAAAACCTACTTTTTTCCGAGAGAAAGCAATTTATTCCCCTATTACAAATCTGAAATTATTCTTTTTTTCTTTAAACTCTTCATTTTGAAAGTTATTCAACTTATTACAGCAAAATCAAGCTTTTTGGACCATATTGATCATTATCGAAAAGTTAAAGAATGAAATGAATAGATTTAATGATATGTCACAGGTATCCTTGATATCAAGTTCACAATACTGAGAATAAATTATTGGCCTCAATGATAGATATCTCCAAATGATTGTAACTACTGAGTTTTCTTCACCATTAGATGAATGATAATAAATAGTTTCATTCCAAGATGAGTTAAATTTTCTTGATCCTTTGGGATATTATTATGATTAAGCATGCATTTCATATGAGGTTTTTTTTTCCTGTAGGACATCGAAAATAGATGGATGAGACTCAGTGCCACTGTAATTTAATGTTACGAGGTCATAACTGTCAAAAACGTTTGAAATGTATTAATACGATTAAAAACATCAAATGTAAATGAGTAGTAAGAAAACTGATAAAAATGAATTATTTATTAGATAAATTCATTTATCGTATTATTGTTAAAGTGTTATAATCGCTCCACTGAATGAAAGCATTATAAACCTAAATAAGGTTGAAACTGAATATAGTTAACCCCTTGATGCACAGTTTTTATTATAAAAGGCAGGCCAAAATAAATCAATTTTTTTAAAGTAAAAAACACAATTTACAGTGTAACGTGTCATCCCTTGATGCGTAGGTACCAAATAAGTAACCCTTATGTTTCATATCTCAAGAATATAAAGTGACGCCTCGAGTCAAGGATGTCTTTACATCCAGAGCATAGTAATAAAGTAGTTAACAATTATATTTTATTTTACATTATATTTTAGTAAAATATATATTGAAAAATGAGCAAATCAGAATCTGAATATGAATACTCTGTCGGAAAGCGGCTCACAAGGAAGAGATAAGTCGTAAGTGATAAATAGAAAAAAATATATATTTTATACTTGAATAAGTAAGTGTTATAGCTTACAATCCCATGTAAATGATAAATATCAATAAAAAGATTGTTTTTTTGCTTTCACATTGTTATTTTCAATTTTCGATTGCATTCGAGTGTGAAAAATTATAATAATATAAAGTACAACGCCGCTCGAATTATCTCGAGTGTTCACAGTTTGGCCAGTTTAGAGCGTACACGTTAAGGGGTTAATAATCTTATATAATAATCAATAAAATGATAAATCTGAAATTTTCTGATAGCGGAATTTTAAATTTTAGATATATAATTCTGATAATGTAATTTTCTAAAAAATAAATCTTATATTAATTTTATACTCATGTATTTGGGATAAAGAATGTACAAAAAATTGCTAATCTGGTAAGTAAAAATATTAGAAATGCAATTATTTTATCAATATAATCAAAACCGTTTATGGAAAATTTTCTTAAAATCTGATTTTTCAGACGATTATAGACTTTTTCTGTTTGAGTGAAACTGTAAAATATTAATAGACTATTAATAGAGCAAACTGTAAACTATTAATAGAGCATAAACTTGACAGAAATGATCTGATCTAAAGTTACATTAAGTTAGATTGAAACTGATTATACTTAATAATATTATATAAGAATCAATATAATACTTCTGATTTTTTCTGATAGCAGAATTTTAAATTTTAGATATATAATTCTGATAATTTAATTTTCTAAAAAATAAATCTTACATCAATCTTATACTCATATATTTGGGATAAAGTATGCACAAAAATTGCTAATCTGGTAAGTTAAAATATTAGAAATGCAATTATTTTATCTATATAATCAAAACCGTTTATGGAAAATTTTATAGCTTTGAAATTCTGATTTTTCAGAAGATTATAGCTTTTTTCTGTTTGATTGACCACAAACTTTAAACTATTAATAGAGCATAAACCTGACAGAAATGATCTGATCTAAAGTTACATTAAATTTTACATTAGGTTTGTGAGAGCCGTTAACGCTATAGAACAGAGATGACTTTAGAGACCTACAAAATATATCCAAACCCTTTGAATAGTAGTAATTATAGTCTAGATCGATAAGTGGCATGCACAGCGATAAGACTGAAATATGCGTTTAAACGCTCCAATTTTAGACCTCTCAATGTAAATCTAGATAATTATTGCTATCCAACTTTTGGTCAGCAACTTGAAGTCCTAAATAAAATTTCCAAAATAATGAACTGGAATGTCGGACAGTCCAAAATTTTTCTTTTGCTTAAAAAAAATATCTTTCGACATTTTCTTTATGGGTAAAATCAATGACACATGATCAATTTGCCTCCCCTGCTTTCTGTCATTTACTTCAGCTACCTCGACTCACAATGCTAGAACCAATGAAAATTCGTAAAAGAAGACTGAAACTCTGTAAAGATTACCTTCCCATTCATAAGACAATAATTATTCACAGAGGAAATCGCTGAGATTGAAAATAAACTTTGATATACCCACTCTCCCATTTCTCCTCTAATTAATCTCTTATTTGAAGACAAAGTATTTACATAATTCCTTAATTAAAAACCTTGTCTGAAACAGTTTATTATTTCGCGATAGACAGTTATGGCGATGTCATACGAGTGTGATATTACTGACTAATTTAAAATACTTTCTAGAAGAGACACAATTTGGACCGAGTTGTTGTTACATTGAAACATTTTTTAATTACTACCGTGCTTCGCTTTTTTCTATATATTTAATTTTACTTTATATAATCTCAAAATTTATAAAATGTAACCAGTATTTGAACGTACTACATATTTGCAATCGAGTAATAGTGATTTACATAAGTATTAACACTGAAATTACTAACGAGATAATTTGAATTCTTGCAAATTTTTCCGGTGCAATACATGTTTTTCAAAAGTGTTTTTATTTCTAAACATTTCCTAAAAAAATACAAATTTAATTGTCATTATAACGATGTACATCTGAAGTAACTGCTAGTTTTAAACTTATAAAGGTCTTTAATACTTGTAACAAACATTTTTCTAGTCAAAGACAGATTTATATAAGCCTAATTAATATAGATTAATACACAGCTTAATACAGATTATACATTTTTACGTTTTTTTAAACTGCACACTAAATCAAAATTAAATTTTTAAATAAAAAAATTTTATTTTTAAAACTTATTTACTTTTTATATTTCAATATTCTTGCTCTAAACTTTTATATATTCACTAAAACATTACACTAGATTGTACATGGACTTTATGTATATATATATATATATATATATATATATATATGACACGGTTGAGTGGTTAAGGCATGAAAAACACATTTGATTTCATATATAAAAATTTATTTATTGTAATCCTTCTGTCCTAGCTATGCCATTTAGGCATCCTTTGTTCTCATAATTTGCCACGACAAGCATTAAGGATGTTATCAGCCCGAGTTCTCACTCAGAACTGTCTTTTTTGGCCTTGCTACCTAAGCAAATTCCTATCTCTACTGCCGCGTCAGCTGCTTTACTCTGTATAGTTCCACTAAAGGATGTGTCTTTCTCATGTTACGTTATCATTAATGAGTTCTAACTATTTTTAATTACAACCGGCTTAATTCTTAACCCCCATTTTTAAACCTGATATATATATATATATATATATATATATATATATATATATATATATATATATATATATATATATATATATATATATATATATATACCTATATATGTATATATATTTATATCTACATATATCTATCTCTATATATATGTATACCTATCTATCTATCTATATATATATATGTATATATATGTTTAATTAAGTTTTATACAATTTTTTAATGCAATTATTAATAATAAATGTCAACATTAATTTTTCGTAACCTTTTATTAATCTTTATGCCTAATGAAAAATTCTATAAAATTAGTTAAAGTGAAATACCGGCAGTCTTAGTTGAAATTCCGACCCCTATCTCAACCCCTTCCCTGAAAATAAATTCTGGCTATTCCCCTGACTCGAAAGTAAGAATCTAAAGAGTTTTTCTTCAACAAGAAAACTGTTTAAAGCATATTCACCAACATCTCTCACTCGAAATAAATGCAAAAATTCTACAAATGTTTTAGTATAATACATAAATCTTTAAGTTATTTAAAATATTTTGATAATCTGGTTACACACTGGAGTCTTGAACCATGTTTCTTAAAATCTTTCCCATATTTTTAAGTGAATTAGTCTCTATTTGTAACCTTTAAATTAGTTCTAATTATTAACCTTTATAGCTTCTAGATCCTGTAATTGCTGCCAACTATTACGAAATCTACAGATCAGAATAATTCGCAACGGAAAATTACGTTGCAATGTTTAACTAGGTATATAAAATTCAAATATGGCAACGGCTTCCTTTTCAGGGTAAAGCTATCAATTAGTCAATGACACTGCTTCTGATAGCACAAACTTGAACATAGTCTCAAAGATGCTTACAATGTTACAGATTGCCTATTGTCAAATTTTCTACAACGTATAACTAATCAAATTACTAAATATTAGTCCTTAAAATTATTGTCAGGACATGTCCATTTAAATGTAAGGGAAAGTAAATAAATGACATTAAACACAAGCATTAACTAAGATTAAGGAATAACTTACAGCCCCTCTCAAAGACATGTCATAAATATCAAGCATAGTTTGGTATATTTCAAAGTCTAAGACATCGCCCGATAAAGCTGAGAGTCTAGAGGTAAGTATATAATGCACATTCCATTCGCGCATATTTTTGAATGGTTAGAAATATATTTTGATGTGGCAAATTTATTTAACACTTCAGTGGGAAAATAATTATAACCAATTTTAAATCTCGGCTGAGAACGCAAGAGATCTTATCTTCATTATTACCAGCTCTGATTTTAATTAGGAATGGTATTTCAGCAAGTAGCTTCGTTAAATCAAAAAGGAAATTCTAAACAGCTTACGATTTAAAAGAGTATTAGAAATTAAGGAACACCCGAAGAAATTATAATATATACTCGTAGAATTTAATATTTTGTCAGCTCTAAATTATGAACTATATTTTGGCATAAATAAGAAATAAAAATATTAAACAATTGAAACTACAAATATTTTAGCTTGTGAAGAATAATTAAAAATAGGTGCTATTCAATATCATTTTGTTTAGTTTGTACCGCTGCGGTTTTTATGTTGATATGTTTTACTTGCGTTGTAATATTCACATGCGCCAAAACTGTTAATTAGTAATGTTAAAGCTGCAATTAATCAGTGACACTGATTCTGATAGAAAATCCTGGACGAAATCCCAAAGATGTGTACAATGTTACAGATTTTCCTCTGTCGAACATTTCGAATATTTAACAACTTTGTTTAATATTGACGACCTATTAAGGCCTATAACTTTCTGTTTCCTTAAAATATGATAAAATATTATGTTATTGTTATTTTTTTACAGTTTTTAAATCCAATAATGTTACATCAATGTTTAACTTACATATAGTTCAAACGAGTATAATAGGTAATTTGATATTAAAATTTATGATTTTAAAATCCGTTTTCGGGGATACTCTGAAGTTACACCATCGCAACACAAGCGACTCTCAAGGACATCTGCACTTGCACGCGCGCCTGGCATCCTACCAAAGATATAATTTGAATGTTTTTCTTCTCGCTTCTCGGCAGGTATAAAAGCCGAGGGAAAATGTAACGAGACAGAGAGCGCTTTTCAGTACGAAGTACGTACGCCTTGAATAAATGTTTTTATCTTAAATGGAGTCAGTTACTTAATAGGTAAAATCTGCACGCAACCTCAACAGCAATCACCTACACCCACGCCAAAACGTGAATACTATCTAGAAATTTTCAAAGAATTGGTTATATGTGTTCGAATTTTACGAATTTTCTAAAATATATTTGAAAGGAAATGCTTTTGAATTTCTATACTTTTATTTCTATAGGATTATATTATATTATCATACTCTGGTATTTATACAGGATTAAATAATATTATAAACTGGTATTTATGTAGGATTATATCATATTACCATACACTCGTATTGATATAGGATTTAAAAATGCTTATAATATCTCCTACCTAAAAATGAAGTTATTAAATAGTAATTTAAATATCTAATAATTTTAATTATCGCAGTATATTAAGACCTACATGTAATCTATTTTTTCAGTTGAAATTAATGCTGGAAGACTTTTTGATTTAGATTCATCGATTTTAGAGAAAAATCGATGAATATAGAAATATGTTTATCGGAAAAAAATCATATGATTCAGAAAAAAGTCACCACAATTATAATATATCCACTTTACTTCTATAGATTTTTAAATATCTTCATAATACTTTTGTTTACACAACCATTTTCTGTTTATGATCTAATTATACTCAAATAAAATAAATTTCTTTTAAAAAATTTAATAAAATTAATGATTTAAAATTGAATCCAGACGTTATAGAAATTAACAGAAATTCATTTTGTGAGATCGATCACTGCTTATTTATATATACAAAAAATTATATTAAAACAAACAAGTTTTCTCAGCGTTAACCATAAGCTTATTTACATTTCATACAGAAAGAATTTAATATTTAAATCTAAAATTTAGGCAGAAAGATACGATTTAATTGACATATCGAGCGTAGGATTTTGAATATTTAATAATCTCCTAACTAAAAATAAAATTATTAAATAGGAAACATCTTTTCTATTTCACCAGTCCACAATTAATTTTAGAAAACTTTTTGATTGAGACAGAAACATCGATGAATATACAATACAGGTATATCAAGAAAATAATATGAAAAAATTATGTTATACAAAATAAACGACCATAACCCTAAAACCCCCCGTATCTCTATCAAGTTAGATTTTTAAAAATCTTCATAATATTTCTCTTTATAAAAGCTTTTGCTGTTTATGATCTAATAATAGACAGATAAGGAATAATTGCTATGCAAAATGACAATATTAAAATTTATGATATATATTTAATCCCATATTACAAAAATTAATAGAATTGCATTAACACGATATCGGTTATTGCTAATTTATATATAAACAATATCGTTAAAAATAATTAAGCTTTATCAGAGACTAATATTAGCTAGTTTACATTTTGCACAACAAGAATTTAATATTCACGTTATAAAATTATAATAAAAGGGGTGAAAATAAAATAAAGAGTTTGTTTTGGAAAACTTCTTGTAATAAATTTAAATTGATAGAATATTCTGTATATTTAATATTATGCTTCCGTTACTAGAACGCGATTTCTATAATCCGAACCTATACACGCATATATATTACATATTATGCTAATATATATTCTCTGCTTGTCACTAATGCTAATTCAAATGTACTCTTGTACAACTATCCATAAATATTAACTAGTAAATGGAATTTCATAAGCATGAGATGAATAATGTTTATCTCAGTTTCTCAGATAAAATCTTGTTCTCCCTCCCTCTTGAAGTTTCCTCAAAAATTTAATAAATTTTAACAAAACTGTAAAGAAAGCTACGATAGTTCTCTGCCGATTAAGACTTTTCATTATATTAGAGAAGCTTCGAGATTCATAAACAGTGACTGTGCTATTAGGATATAACAGCATAGTTAAATCAAGAAGTATTTCTGAATGTGTAAATGCTAATTTGTAAGTAGGACTATTTACTGTGTACATAATAGAACTGCATTTGGGAAGACTAATGCTAGATTCGTGAATCAACTTTAAGTTACATAAGAGTATCAGTTTGGGAAATAAATTCAAGTGAGTTTTATATGTTTTTGTTTCATATCAAGTTACATTCACATAAAGACTTGTACAGCAGATTAAATAACATTGTACGACATGCAACTATGTTTTAGACTCTCTATTGAGATACATAATTTTGGAGTTGCATAAATATTAAAATAAAAGAAAATAAATTAACACATTAACACAGAAGATTCATATTTTTAGGCAATTCATAAAATACGGTGTAGAATTTATATGTTCTTGGAACATTTTTTCAAAATTCTGACTAAATGTTACTTTTTCAGCAGTGGTATCGCTAATTAAGACTTTTTTGGTATCAATTTAAATCCCCATTACTTCGAATTCTTTCCAAAATAAATGCCGGAATGAAAAAAAAATTCTTCAGAAATTTACTAGAAAATATATTAACCCCTTCCCTGTTTTGCCCGTACGCAGCACGGGCACTGCTTTCGGGCCTTTACTGATTTGCCCGTACGGCGTACGGGCAATCTGATTTCTATTTCGCTTGCACTGTTTCGACCTTATTTTTTCCAATTTTAGTAAAAAATTATTCGTATATATATGTCGTCCAGTAAATGATAGTTTGCTGTTTATTGTATTTTCTACTCTGATTGGTTCAAAAGCTCGGGTTTTTTCGAATGTTTTGTATCAGAAGACGCATTGTTATCTTTCAGTGTATAGCTGTCTGGTTATATCTTACTAACCGCCTGATAATTTTATTGATCTAAGAATTAAATAATATATTTTTACTTTTAAATAATGGATAATTCAGAGCGTATGGAGCTAATTTCTTGCGATTCGAACTGTGACTCGGAATCAGAAACTGAATTATCTGTAAATGATAGTAGCGAAAATTTACTAGATGACCTGGATAAATGTGACTCTGATAGTAGTACAGATGGAATCAGTCAAGCAAGACAATTTTTTAAAATTAATTGTGATAATCCTTCGGATCCGCCTCCTAAATTTGTTTTCACTGGCATTCCAAAAATTAACTTGGATGTCGATGAGACTAAAGGTAAACTTTGGTTCTATGATGCTTTCATAGAAATTTTTTTTTTTAAAGATGCTTAAAAATATTAGAAATATTAATTTTAATAACATATCATCACTTAAAAATGTAAAATGAACAAAAAAATGAAATTAAAAAAATGTGACATTTTTTGACGGAATTCTGGAAAAAAATGAAACTGTCAAAGGGTTAAACTCATCCTTTTCAGTTAAAGACGTAGATGCAATATAGTGAAGTTATTCTAATAAGTTCTTTTATTCCAAATAAATTAGCATACGCTGCCTGGTGGCGTAACGGTAGGGAGTCTGAAATCAATTCCAGGACAGATATGTTTCTTTTTTTTGTTGAATGATGGCCGAATGGTTAGGGTGCTGGCCTTTGTTACTAGAATGCTGGGGTTTGAATCCCACAATTTCATGGATGTTCGTAGCCGTTTGGAATCGGCTTTAAGTAGTAGGTCCTGATCTCATTAGCCCTCGTGTTGCAAAAATTAAACCGTAGAGCTCGAAACTAAAACAAACCAAAATTAACATACCTACAGTTAGAAAAAATGATTTAACGATGTAGATAAATCGATGACATATCGCGCATGCGCTATTTCTCCTTCTTACAATGTAGGGAAATTGAAAAGACGATGTTCATATATCATATACCATGTAGCACATGTGCTGTCACTCGAAATCAAGATATTGGAGAGACGATGTTTGTGTATCGGGGACGATATATCACGTATGCTCTGTTACTCCCTTGCGGTAAATCTATATATCGGAAAGACGATTTTCCATTAGAGATCAGTGGAGAAACTTAAATCTATTTAGCTATATTTGCGTTCGTTATATATCGAGATACATCGTCAAACTGAAAATATGGAAATAAGCCTTTCGATGCAGCATGTTATATCGATATATCGCCTAGTCTTAGTAGTCCTAGTCTATATAACATTTTTGACATATGATAATCTTATTTATAATTAGAATAACAACAACAGGTTTAATTTTACATTTCAGAAAACTATAGAAAATTATAGTTCACAGAAACCTAATTGAATAATAATTCCTATAGAATGCATTTCCCAGATAAGTTGGCTACCCTCCACTTATATTTTGTGTGACTATACTTGAACATAAAATAATTAGTAATATCGGCTGTAGGTTTATGATTTAACAAAATTTTACTTGAAACTTTGAAGTACATAAAATATTATATCACTATTAGGTTGCATTGCGAAAATTTCACAAAATTTTTACAAAATAAAATTACATGGAAACAGTCCATATAATTTATGAACTTCATGTTTCAAGCCGTATAATCATGTATTTCCTCTATGAGGCTTCGTGACCTCATATTATTCACTCATTTATTCATTCAATGCATACATACTTGCATATTTTAATTAAAGTCTACTTGTAAATATTAATAATTCATAGCTCGCTGGTACTTTAATCCTAATATTTTGCTAGCATTTGCTTCCTCGTATGCTTAGAGTTCAAATTTTATATATAATATTAAAGTGAATCACATCGAATAATTCAAATTTTGACGTACTTGATATATGTGGCTCGTTACGTCAGTCACCAAGAGGCTTTTGGGTCTCGGAAAACAAATTCGCGCGGTTAATGAGCGCCGGGCTTGATCCAAAGCACATTAGCTGGCAAAAATCTGACGATTAGTTACGTCGACTAGATAAACGTTAATCAATGTGGGAAACCATTAGAATCACGGTCGCAGACAGTTCAGATTTCACATCTTACAGTCTTTTTTTTCAATGTGTATCTTTTTAATAACGAATTGAAATGCGTTATATATCGCTTTCAAAATTCTAATTATGGGTTACTTTTGTGGTGATGCTTATCGAGAATTAATGACGCTACTTTTTCATATCATTTCAACGGGTTATTTTTTGGAAAGTATTCGAAAATAAATTACTCTTGGAAAATAGCCCTCAGTAAGCCATGCTAAAATACGGAAATTCAGTCATTTTGGGTTTGATTTTGCTTGGTCTACAGCACTAGTAGAGTGTGCAGAAAACTTACTGTGCTTGTGAATATTTTCATACATCTGTAAATCTGTTCGTGGAATACTTTTGAATATATAACATTTTGAAAATAGATGAATCTTTTATAGATGAATCTGCACAATGGAATATTACAAGATTTAATTATTTTACCTAATAACCTATAACGAAAAAATCTGTATTCTATATATATTGATATTGTTTTAACTTCCGCAACAAGAAGGCTATTTAGAGTAGGATCAACAGCTTGCAATGAATAGTACTGAGTGAATACTAATATGGTTAAGACCACGTTTGACATGTAATGCAGTTTGGTTTATTCTGAGAATTGAATCATGGAAGTGCTGAACAGTGTTTGAAGGAATATTTTATCGTTCTTCATAGAGATATTGTTAAAGTTCCGGGAGATATGCCAGTGTAGTACATGAATTCCGGATTGAATGCTCTAAATTAGATTGAGTGGGGAGACTATGTGTGATGAGGTATATTTTTCACTGCATCCTTGTTTTCATTAAACCATGATTAGACAAGCCCAGCTGCATGAATAGAAGCATTATCATCCTGGAAAATTCCATTTTCTGCAAGATACACAGTTTACAGCATAAAATAGACCTGGTCAGCTAAAACTTCTTTACACTTCTCTCCAGTGATTTTTAATTCTAGGATAAGATTAGGCCAGCAGAGTACCACAATTCATGCAGAGCCCATGCCCATGACAGACCACGCCTTGGTGCGTCTGTCGTGTTGGAAGGAGGTAATCACGATCATACGTTTGGACAGGTGTCTTCTAACACAGGCTTCCGCCCTGTTGCAAGAAAGAAAAATGTAAAAAAAATGATCCGTCTGACCATATAACCGTCTTCCCCTCTTATACCAGGTTTTGTACTTGTGGCACCACTGTAGACGACGTTTGCAATTAACATCTGTAAGAAGAGACTTGGGAATTGCTGCTCTGCCGTAAATGGTTTGTTGATGAAGGTTCTTCCTAATTGTAATTGTTGATTCTAGAGAATCTAGATAAGGATAAGGCTATGTGGTCACTTAGTTTGCAGTTTTTTTTCTTTTTAGACTTTTTTTTCTTTTCATACCTGTCTGTCTTTTTAATTCAGATTCTCCTACAGTCCACCATTTTTCTTTCCCGAGCTTCTTGCTGTATCATGTGCACGGTGTTATGACTTTAGACACTGCACCTCTAGAAATGCTTAAAAGCTAGAAAGTTTCTGTCACAGTTTTTCCAGTTAGTCTGGTTTTTACAATTAGGCCTCTCAGAAAGTCTGTGAGGTCTGACATTCTACTCGTCTGACAAAAATACAAGACTTATACAACTTCACTAAAGTTATTTAATACTACTATTATCTATACTTTTTATTTAAAAGAACTAGTAGCTAGTATATATACTTATATTTCAATGTTTACGAAGCGTATTCATACCAATTCAATGTCACTTTTATTCACAGATGTTTACATCATTTTTAAATCAACCTGCATATATGCTTGAAAAAACACACTCTTAAACGGTTGATTCCCGAGTCTTTTTTGCCGAATGTACACTGATTAGTATCTTAAATCTTAATGTGTCTAATTATCTTACTGTGTAGTTATTATGAGCTACAAAGTAAAACAATTATGAAACTAAAACATGTTTGAATACTGCAGCCTGGTCTTGTTAATAATCCTCTGCCATTTTAAATATAATAGGATGCCATTTACAGAAAAAGAAAACTTAGTGATAAGATATTTATTTAGTATCACATGTAAACATAATACTATAAAGTGAAGTTTTATAATATATAGTGCTATTTGTCCTGATATCCGTCGATGTCACCGGAAAAGGAAATTTATGTATGTGTCTAGAAAAATCGTAAAATACCAATTCAAATGAAATAAATTATAGTAGTTACTAAAAACTTTGGAAAATTATCTATGGAATTGACATCTACCTTTCCAGAAAAGTAAAACTCGTTTCGAGAAAACACAAAAATTCTTCAGTTTAGTTTTTAGCTGTATCTAAAAATGGGCGCTAAGGATTAACGGGTTTCAAAAGATTCCAAACGGCTATGAACATTTATATCAGGAGTGAGATCCGAACCCTAGAGCGTCCACACCTATCGGCAGATCCCTACCTATTAGGTCATCATTTCCTTCAATCTTTTAGGTAGATATGGAACAGTATTATAATAAAATCCATTTAAATTTAAAGAATTTAATATACTAAACAAATTAATAACGTACGCACATCTGTAAAGAATAATTTTTGTAAGGTGTTAATCATATAGTTTTTTATATTTTGAAAAAGAGCAGGTTTAATGTTAGATTTTGAAAAAAAAAATAGTCTGTATGAATAGCACTGAATACTAATTTCGTACAGATTGCATTTCCAAGAGACTTTGGCAATCCTCCAGATATATTTTGCTAAACTACACTTGAACTTCACAAAATTAATATTTGTTCTAACTTAACATATTTAACATAATTCCTTGCGAAACTTAGAAATAAATGTCGTTATGTTTAAATTACTCCACGAAAATTTCACAAAACAATTATTTTTATGTTGATAACATTACGTGGGAATAGCAAATAAAATTTATGAACTTAATGGTTAAATCCCAATAATTTCGTATTTTCCACCATCCTATAACTTTGTAGCCTCATATCACTCATTGCATACATACTCCTGCATATTTTAATTAAAGTCTACTCGTAAATATTAATAATTCATCCCTCGTTGGTACTTTAATCTTTATATTTTGCTAGCATTTGCTTCCTCGTACTTGCAGTTCAGATTTTAAATATATTATAATATTAAAGTGAATCGCATCTAATAATTCAACTTTTGACGTACTTGATTTATATGGCTCGTTACATCAGTCACCAAGAGGCTTTTGGGTCTCGGAAAACAAATTCGAGCGGTTAATGAGCGCCGTGCTTGATCCAAAGCACATTAGCTGCTAAAAATGAGATGATTAGTTACGTCGACTAGATAAGCGTTAATCAATGTAGGACACCATTAGAATCACGGTCGCAGATAGTTCAAATTTCACATTTTACAGTCCTGTTTTTTTTTCAATGTGTATCAATTTAATAACGAACTGGAATGCGTTATGTCTTTTTAAAATTCAAATTACGGGTTACTTTTGTGGTGATACTCATCGCAAATTAATATGAAGCTCCTTTTCGGTATCATTTCGAAACGCCATTTCTTCGAATGCATTCAAAAATAAATTACTCTTAGGAAATATTATTTAGTAAATCACTCTTTTTTTAGGGATTTGATTTTGATTAGTCTTAAGGGTTTGTAGAGTGTACAGAAAGCTTAGTAAGTTTGCTGTTATTTTTATATATTACTCACATTTGTACACGTACTTTTGATTAAATAGCATTTTGAAAATGTAAGAATGTTTTATAATTGAACTGCAAAGTGAAATATTACAAGATTTATTTATTTTTTCATATAAACTATAACCAGACCTGCTAACTTTTGAATATTGAAAATAGTAGCACTTGACAATTTTTGAAATCAAAAATAGTAGCACACTAATTTGTTAGGTAGGTTGGATGGCGAGTTTTTACACAATAAATCTTGCGCAATCGCACGCGTGTCATAACACAATGCACATACTAAATGATTGTGTGTATGCTTCCTGCTCAAACAAAACAATCAATTCTACTAAAGTATCTAAAACTTAATATTAAATTTCAAATAAACAATATTTCATTTTCAAAATGTCACATACATTCATATACATTTCTGAAATGAAACCCTCCCACATGAAAATTTAGATCAATTATTTTGTTTAGATTTATTTTAGTTTTATTTAAATGTAATTTCACACTTTAACATTTTTACAGTAAGAAATAATAATTCTTAAAAAATATCAGAAATATACCGAGGAAAGAACACAGAAATATACTATTACATTATAACCAATATTATCAAACAAAAAATCTAATTTTTAATCCAAAAATTTGTACTTTCGAGAGAGTATGGTATCGAAACCGTAGTTACACGAAAATTGATCTGAAGAGTTTTTTTTACGGATTTCCTTATATCGCTTGCGAAAATATATTCATTCATTTTGATTTTCTGGATGCAATGTAATTTTTTATTCTTGTATATATTTTTTGACGAAAAATAGTATTTTTCTGACCAATTTTCGTAGCACCGTAATTTCGTAAAAACTACGATTGTTTCACAGCATTGGCAGGTCTGCCTATAACACATAAACAATCTATATCCTATCTATATTGATATTATTGTAATTTTTGAAACATGAAGGCTATTTATATTGAGAACTATAGCTTGTAATTGCTAAGATAGATGGCTCTCTATCAGCAAGTATGAAGTCAGAAACTGCTAATTAAGCTATTGCTACAGCGATTAGATAACCTTAATGTTATGTAATTCCTACGTATGTGCGCAGAGCGATGAATTTATATTTCTACTAACATTAAATTCTATTATTTTCAATTTAATTTTTTTGTTTAATTTTACTGGCAACGGTATCATTTTTAATGAGTTCTGAAAACCTCTTTCGCTATTCCTAAAACTTGCAATGCATACCAAAAAATTTCAAAGCAATACCTGTATATTTCTTCATAGCAGTACTGGTCAAAATAATTGAAACACAATTTTATAAGGAATACTTTACTAACAATATGTAGCACGCCTTTGGCATGTAATACTGCTGGAAGTCGAATCATACAAATGCTAAATAGTGTTATGAGGAATACTATACCATTCTTCATTATAGCGTTAATCAACGTGTAGCACCATTATAATCAAGGTCACATATCTCGCATTCTACAGTAAAATCTTTTAAAATATACGTATTAATTTAATTCGCTTTTAAATGGATTTAACTTTTTAAAAATTTTTTTACTACTTCTTTGGCGATGCTTATCAAAAAAAAAAAAAAAAAAAAAAAAAAAAAAAAAAAAAAACTGGAGTTTCAAAATTAATGTATTTTATTTTACAGTAATCTATTTGATAATTTCACATGTTACTAGCATATAGCCCATCGTATGACGGGATCATTAAAATTTTTAATTTTCCAGAATTGTAAAGTATTCTATAAGGAGGGTAAAAAATGGTTTGTTTTTTTTGCTGAGAATTATTTGGTACACGCTGAATAATTTGTGTATCATTACTGACAGCATGTTAGTCGCTAACCTTAATTTATCTTGTCATATTACGGGCCGGTCTCACCAAAGTCGTTTAACGGCTAACATCGATTAACCCATGGCTCCAACCAATGGTAGGGCGCAATTCTCCGTTTAAAGAAAAATTAATCGCGGTTAACGTTAAACGACTTTCGTGAGACTGCCCCTAAGTCATAGGATGAACAGTAGAGGTTTTAATATTGACAGTGATTATTTAAAATTATCACATATGTATCTAATCTATTATTTAAGCCAAATATAAAGGAAATTATTTACGTGATAGCTAAGTTCCGTGATAAAATGTATGAAAATAATGCAGATGATTTTTAAATAATTTAAAATAAGAAATGATTAAATGAGATGGTTAAAGGAATGATGTCATAATGCTAAAAAAAATGTTATTTTCATCTACTTATAACGTTATAAATTGATGAATCTAATTATTGCCTGCTATTAACTGAAGAAAATAGGATTTGAAATAAGGGCATTAAACGATCAAAAACGGGGAAGGAATGGATTACGAACGTTTTTGAACTCGCTTTGAATTTTGCTAACCTTAACTCATCAAGAACCCAGTACGGATGCCTATATCTATTCCAGGTCCAACCACTTCATAAATTCGAGGACAGACGGACAGATAACTTAGGCTATTATTATATAGGGGATTTGCAATATATTTAAAGGAATATGTTTATAATTTCAAAGCAAAATATTATTAAAATTTTTAACGGTTAATTATTTGACAAGGAGTATTAATAAAAATTTTGTATAAGTATTACTTTTGCATATATTTGTGTCATTGTTATTAACGGGACACATTTTAGGCCTTACAATAAAGCTTATTTACTATTGTAAGCTTTTGTTGGAAATATAGACAGAAAGAAAATAGTTAAAATATCTATTTTTACCCTAGAAAATGTTCATATTAATTCTCTTAATTTCTTAAAGGATAGATTTTTGATTTTTTGAAATATATTAATTTCAAATAAATTTCATTTTTATACTTTATAGAGTACATTGTCGACATTTTCGAATGTGTTTCAGAGGCCTGTTTTTAAAACTTATTTAATTTATTATATTACCTGTAGTTTATTTAAACTCCAGGTTTTCATTTATTTCACTCCAGGTTTAGGTGTTTGAGACCTGGAGTCTTTCAACACTCAAAATTTCGTTTGTTTTTGTTTTAAAAACTATTTAATAAACACTGAATTATGTGTTGTGGTAAAAATTATTCTAATTATAAAGTGATGAATATAAAACACCCCTTTTGTTCACCTATATGTCACAATTTAATCATGTAGAATTATCAGATTTTCAGTCAAATTTCTCCCAGATAAAAGTCTACTGTTCCCAATAAGTGCTTGAAAGTTCTCTTTAAAAATGTTTCAAGCTATTTTTTTTTACACATAAGTCTAGTTTTATCAATAATATCTGCTGTCATCAGGGGCGCATATTTATGAGATACCTGTAATGCCTTACGCCGAAATTTACTTGCTATCGTAAACAATCAGACAAAAAATAAGATAAAATTCATTTTACTCGTACTAACCATGCAATACTTCTTTTCATTTTAAAAAGGTCAGATTTTTGCTGTTCGAAGTACAGGTATTTCTTACTTTACGATACACCGCTAATGAGCCAGTCAGAATTGGTATTTGTTAATCCTTTATTCGTTTTTGGTTATTTTGTTATACTCTTTTTCTGCTGTTTATGGTGAGGTGAAATATAAATGAAATTTAAAATTGGCTAGTTATATATTTTAAGGCACTTGAATATATATATATATATATATATATATAGTGTGTGTGTGTGTGTGTAAACACGGTGATAATTAATTTGTTTGTTACACGTGAAATTAAACCCCTATTATTTTTAATTCCGAGCTTGCTGAGCTTAAGGAACTGTAGTGGTACCATGAAAGGAACTGTGAGTCCGTAGTGGAACTTAGCTTTAACTTAGGACCTAAGAAATAGACATCTTGCTCTGTCGAAAGCAGATTATGGAATGATACATGAAAACACTTGCCGAGCCCACCAGCGAGAGACTCTCGGAGATTATTTCCAAGGTGCCCGCAACTTAGTCAGCGAATTTAGTAATAAAAAAGGAACTTAGATTAGTGGAAAAAGTGAACCATTAGCCTGGAACCGCTGGAAAATGTAGTGAGCGGACAGAAAATTAGCATTTATTTCAGATTTAGCTTTAAGACTGCTAATAGAATTCTAAGTCGAGGAGACTTATTTGGATAACATATTTTGTGGCTACTAGCAAAGACTACTTTAAGAGTTTGATAACTCATTGCATTTATATCATTGTATAGCAAGTGTTAATAAAATTATTATATAAAAAATAATAAATCTAAACAATTTAATTCATTCCATTTATATTGGATAAGAGATTTATTAATAGCGATTATACACAGCTATAAAGTTTGTATTACAACAATCCAAAGTAAAGAACATAGGTGCTTAAAATTCAAAGTAAACATCAGCTCTCCCACAATATAATATGATGGGTTTTTTTAATAACTTTTACTTTACTTCATTGGGTAACAGAGGGTATTTTGAAATCGATTTTTAACTACTTTCCTGATGAGCTAGAAATCTGAAATTTCGCATATAGGTTCAATTAGGGTGACAATACAATATTCTTTCGTAAAAAATGAGACTGAAGAAAAAAAAATCTGTATGGTAAATGCAGAAAGCTGTTCAGCGTATTTGGAATTCCAGTTACACAGATTTTAACTAGCATCGCTATCTAGTGGCGTAACTAGAAACTCAAACAAATTTTTTACTTTATATTGCATTTGTTTTCATTTTTCCTGTTAAATAAAAGTGATTAAAAATACTTTTCATATTTTTCTTGTTTCCTGCAAGAACACTTCAGACGCCTGGTACCGAACAGCAGAATGACCATTGGCGTTGCGAGAGTGGTAAGGGGGAAGAGTACAGTACCAGGGGTGCCACTCGCAGAGGGGAGTCAAATGGTATATTTTATATATTACATTACTATGTGTTTTGGAGTTAGGGGTGTCAAAAAGGTATTTTCCAGGCACCAGTTTTGTTTTCTAGGTTACTGTCAATGCTTATACTTTTCTAATGAATCTAAATTATCCTTTCAAATGCTTTTATACAGTATTTTCTCTGCTTCCTGTACAGTATTTTTTAACTGTCTACTTTGTATATCCGTTTAGATTAACATTTTGTAGCTAAGTATTTATTCTTAATTGATTCATTTATTGATATTTTTATTCGTTATTCAGTATTTATGTATCGATACTGATCATTACATTCTTCACGAATAATTGTGTTGTATGGGGAATACCCATCTGCATTACTGGCACATGAATAACGAATATGAACAGCAATGGGACTACACTTCAAGCTCCTTACATCAAATTGCATAAATGATTATGCTTTGAAAGCGATTAAATTTCACTTCATATAATTTTCTCTAATTCTTACACAAAAATTTTTTTAACCATTTTTTGCTGACTAATACATTTAGGTTAAAACTTTGCAGTTAAATTATAGTTACTTGTCTCATTTATCAGTATTTCTATTCATTATTCAATATTTATTAATAGATACTGAACTATTTTCTCCATGAACAATTGTCCTATTTGGGGAGTATTCATTTGCATTACTGGTCATATGAATAAGAATTATGAATAGCAATGGGACTACATTTCAAGCGCCTTGTACCGAAGTGCATAAACGCTTACGTTTTACTAGTGACTGCATTTCATTTCAAATAATTCTCTCTGCTTCTTATACACTATTTTTGAACCAAATATTTTGTAGACTAATCCATTTAGATTAAATTTATGTAGTTGCGTATTTATTCACTCTGGCTACATAATTTATTGGTATTTGTATTTGTATACGTTATTCAGTATCTATTTATCGATACTGAGCTATTTTCTCCATGAACAATTGTCCTGTTTGTGGAGCATCCATTTGCATTCTTTTGAATAGACGGGCGCCAATATAATGGCCACCTGAGAGGCAGGATTTTAAACCACAAATATTCCTGTCTGCAAATGAGAATTATTCAGTAATGCTACTCTTGTGGTGTAGAGCAATCTCATTATGGAAGTATCTCTGACGTAGTTCTAACTTTTAATCTAACTTAAGTGTTGTCTCTATTTGAATTTTAATCTATATGCTCCTATTCCCATCGTAAATATTTTGTATAACTGAATTTATTATCCCCGCAAGCTTTTGTTTTACTTGAATCATTTTAACAGAATAACATTTCAGTAATTAGATTTGATTGGATTACACAAACATGTAAGGGAATTAAAATTGCATGAAAAATTCCTTTCATAACTGGCCCTTTGAGTTAGAATAAAAATCTGCTAAATTGAATATAGATTCGGATTTGATGCGAGTTGTACAATGACCTCTAAAGGGGAGGCACTTGTTATTTATAGATCCGTATTCATGTGTCCAGTTCACCAAATATGTAATGGTCCGTTGATCACAATCAAAAGTATACTGATTAAGGCAGTTGGATAACATTTTGTTATTCTACATAATTCAGATCATTAGAAAGGAAGTACTTAGGTGGCTCATCACAGGCAAATGATGTTCACCTTAAGAGATTTGCATTGATTAAGCATTGGGTTGGAAACTGCTCTATTTACAGGCGAGATTAAATACACAGAATCCTGTACATGCAGAAAAGGGCTAAATAAAGCAATACATTTTGACAGTTAGTTGGTTTAGCTCTGAGCTCTACGGTATTCTAATTTGCTATACCACGTCTTTTGAGACAGGGACATACTGCTTAAAGCCGAATCTGAAGAGCTACAAACACCTATGGTAGTAATGAGTTTCGAATCCCCGAAATCAAATACCAATACGATCTTAGAAGGAAAGTTAGAACCGTTCGATCTAACCTTTCTGGCAACTATTGGGAGAGGACTAACAAATTTGAGAAAGGCAAAGTAAATGATTAATTCAATCATACTATTTCACTTTATATCTCACTCACATCTTTGTTTCATATCCAAGTCCTTCTGTTTCTCTCTCTCTCGCACATGCACACCATTCTTCCTATCTTGCGTATCACTGAAACGAATACGCATCTTTCATCCATCTCCCTAATACTCTCTTTCTGACTCACGCTTGCTCATACACATATCTTTCTTCTACTCTTGTTTGTTTTTATAGTTAAAATTGCAACGTAAATACAAGTTCGCTTATTGCAATCTAAGTGTCTCCCGCATGCGCCTTTTATGTCTTCATTGTTTCCTGAAATATGTATAAACTCAACTATACGAAATCAACCCACTCATACGTATATTCAGTTATACGAAGTCGTTACCCAGCGAAACTCCTGCAGAGTCTGTTTACCTAAATATTAATTTAAATTGTATTTAGTTATTTTTTTTTTTAAAAAACCTTCTCTTTCTTCCTCTCTTTCTCTCTCTCTCACACACATCATTCTTCCTATCTTGTGTCTCACTGAAACAAATACGCATCTTTCTTCCGTCTCTCTAATACTCTCTGTCTCTCGCTCGCTCATACACATATCTTTCTTCTACACTTGTTTCTTTTTTACATATAAAATGGCAACGTAAATACAAGTTCGCTTATTGCACGCAAAGTGTCTCCCGTATGCGCCTTTTATGTCTCCACTGTTTCTCGGAATATTTATAAAGTAGAAACTCAACTATACGAAACCAACCCACTGATATGTATATTCAGTTATACGAAGTCGTTCCCCAGCGAAACTCCTGCAGAGTCTGTTTACCTAAATATTAATTTAAATTGTATTTAGTTATTTGAAACAACCTTCTCTTTCTCCCTCTCTTGCACACACACACACCATTCTTCCTATCTTGTGTCTCACTGAAACAAGTACGTATCTGTCTTCCGTCTCTCCCATACTCTCTTTCTGTCTCTCGCTCGCTCATACACATATCTTTCTTCTACTCTTGCTATTTCGTCCTTCCTGCCGAGTAAGTGTGTGTGTATGTAGTACAGAATGAGGAAAAATATCCTCCTGAGGATGTTCTAAACGGAAGAGAATCTCAGCGAGACATCCCGAACATCTTTCACTCGTCAGAGTAGGTGGCCACTATACGCAGGATTACCGTAAAATTTTAATTATTACTAAGAAATCACCAAGATGTCTGGATAAAGTAAAGACTGCATATTACTTGATCTTGATGAACATATTAGTGTAAATTATAGCTATTAATGTTGATTTGTTATGTTATAGGAAGCAGTAGATTTACGTAACACACACGATGGAGAAGATAGAGATTACCAGTGTGATTATACATTATCGGCCTTCAAAATATCAAGAGACGCTGAATGAAATGTATAATTCTGGATGGTGACTGCGCATTTTTAAGAATTACAAACTAAAATTAATTTTCTACTTTTAGTATTCTTTAAACAATTAACACATTGTGTGCGGGTACATTTCGCAGTGGAATTGTACCGGGAGCGGGCGTTTTGCGTGTAAATTTAGTTATTCAGTTAAATCTCAATAGATCGAAAATTATTTAATTTTTTAACTAACTTTTCGTATTTTATATTGAAATATATAAACAAATATATAAATAGAAATATATAAATAACAACCATAAGATTTTTGTAAACAAAAAATATATTTTTTAGTGGATAAATTTATAATAATATCTTAAATATGAAAAATCAAATAGAAATAGTAGCAGAGTTTTAATTTTTTCGAATTTTGTTATATATAAACATTTTTACATTCCAGAATCTGTGTAGTAGACAAGAACATTTAGCTTCGTTTTCCTGTATATACCGTTATTTTTGTACCCACAAAAAATTTTGTTACACTAATCCGTACTAGTACGTGACCCGCGCTCAAGTATCATTCTTCAAAAAGCTTACTAGTACGTGTCCCGCATACAATGTGTTAAAACTTTAATCCCCTCATGTATATATATATATATATATATATATATATATATATATATATATATATATATATATATATATATATATATATATATATATATATATGTATGTATGTGTGTATATGTATGTATGTATATATATATATATATATATATATATAATGTATGTATGAATATATATATATATATATATATATATATATTATATATATATATATATATATATAATATATATATATATATACATACATATAGTAGATATAAATACATATACATACATATACGTATATATATACATATACATACATATAGTATATATATATATATATATATATATATATATATATATATATATATATATATATATATATATATATATATATAAATATATATGCACACACATATATGTATATGTAATATGTTTCTTCAGACATTTAATATAGCTTTATTATTACTATAAGTATTAGACATTGTAAAACTTAAATAATTCATTAGTAGTTAGGTATTTTACTTTTATATCGTAGATTTTGTATTTTTTATATAGTTTTAAAATCTTAATAAAGAAACACATTACAGATTTATAAAAACTTGGATGATTGGGACTGACATTATTGGGGTTATGGATAAAATTCATGTTATTTTATTTTTGGAGACTCACTAGCAAAATCTTTGTTTCGTGCTAAGAGAAGATTGAGGTTAAAAAACTCCATTCCCTCTGAAATCAATATCAGAATAGATTTTTTTGGTACCATGTCAGTAAAATAATTTTTTTTAGTATGCTCATAAACGGCTACTTTAAATAGTTTTCTATTAGAGTTTAACAAAATGTTAGGTATGTAATACAAAAGAAGTTAAAGTTAGCCCAAGATTTACGATAAAGTGTTGAATAAAGATTATGGCTTTCAAGTATATTTATTAGGAATAGAAATCTGAATTATATTTCTTATGTTTACGAGTAAAGATAAATATCCGATGTACATTTGTCCAAAGTGTTTGAAAACTTTTTTTACAGAAATAAAAGACTATACTCTGTAAAAAAAATATATATAAATTTTAATTATAAACTTTTAAGAAGAGAAATTTGGGTGTAAAAAAACAATTTTATTAACTCATAATTTGGCTGCGACACAGGACATGTATATTTATAACTACTATATAACATAATTATCAGTGTTCGCCACAGCGGACATTAATTATCTCAAAAATGGAAAATGATATTTTTTTTGTTTATTTTACAGAGATCCTAATGTCTATACAGACATGGGAAAATAACAGAAATTAAAATTAAAAAATATTTGAAAAAACATCTTGTCAAATTAAGCGTTAATTGTAAATTGTTATATCTGGTATTCAAAATATATAGCAAAACTTTGATAGTTCGAGTTATATTTACGCTATTATAGAATATTTCAAAATCGAAAACAATTTTATTTATATCACAATACAAGAAAGGTAAGAATAACCAATGCTTGAAAATACAGTTTTAGACTTTAATTATAATTCCTTTTTGCAGTATAAACGGTTTCGTTTGGATTCAAGACAAATCTGATTGCTTTTCACCTTTTATATTTAAAGAAAAATAAATAAAAAAAAAATAAAAGGAAAAATTTTCCCAGAGGAGTAGTACTTGTTTTTAGGTATATCACTTAAATTCCTTTCAATCAAATTAATAATTTATCAGGGTTGTAATTTTGACCTGTCAAAACTTATTTTGACCAGGACATATACATACATATAGTATATATACATACATATACATACATATGGTATATATATATACTTATACACACATGTGTATATGTATATGTAACATGTTCCTGCAGACATTTAATATAGCTTTATTGTTACTATAAGTATTAGACATTGTAAAACTTAAATAATTCATTAGTAGTTAGGTATTTTACTTTTATATCGTAGATTTTGTATTTTTTATATAGTTTTAAAATCTTAATAAAGAAACACATTACAGATTTATAAAAACTTGGATGATTGGGACTGACATTATTGGGGTTATGGATAAAATTCATGTTATTTTATTTTTGGAGACTCACTAGCAAAATCTTTAACTTTTATCTCTGGATACCAACTTTTATCTCTGATAACCACTTTTATCTCTGGATAAAAGTGGTTTAACTATCCAAAACTGGTCAAAAGTGATCAAAAATGGTCAGAAGTGGTCAGAATTGTTAAAAATAGTTTTAAATAGTCTTAATTTTAATATATAATATCTTTTGTAATTAGAAGTGACTTTTAAAATAAGCAATAAAAATAGTAGTGCAGTGAAACAAAATATTACACTAACTAGTTCATGAGATTTAACATGCTTATATAGTGCAATAAGAATGCTTGAATTTAAAAAATGAACAATGCACATGGAATTGTAAAAATGTAATCCAGTTGCAGTAAAAAACATAAGTTGTAGTTAAAAGTATAAATTTTAAAATTAAAACAAATACCATGACATTTTACTATTAAAATTGTTATTAATTTATAATCATTTTAACTGCAATCACCATAATTTTGTTACAACTATTCGATTATTATTAAATATATCGAAAAGGGAATTTAACTGGTCAAAATTGGTCAAAATTGATATTGACCAGGACGGTTAAAAACACTGGTTTAACCCCCCCATGGTTAAAACCGATACAACCCTGTAATTTATACTTTATGTAATTTTTATCAACTTGTATATATGTTACTTAGGCTTATATTTGTACACTCGAATGTGAAACTACTGAAAGAAAAAAAAATTAATGTTTCCTCTGTAATAATATTCAGAACAAAACGAGGATAGAACTCTTTTTAATTTGCAAAAAGGTAAAATATTATAATTAAAGTCTAAAACTGTATTTTCAAGCATTGGTGATTCTTAACTTTCTTGTATTGTCATATAAATAATATGGTTTTCTATTTTGAAGTATTTTATAATAGCTTAAATATAACTCGAACTATCAAAGTTTTGCTATATATTGTAAATACAAGATATAATAATTTTACAATTAATAAAACTAAATTTTTTTATATTAAAATTTCTCTTCGTAAAAGTTTATAACTCAAATTTATATACTTTATTTGTTTTACAAAGTATAATTTTTTTTATTTCTGTAAAATAAAGTTCTCAAACATTTCAAATTGAGATGAAAATCTAATATAGATTTGTTTTTGCCAGTTTGCATCACTCAAAGGCTCATACAAGTAAGTGATATTTAAATATTTCTAACTATTTTATACTTAAATAGATACTTTATACTTAAATATTTCTAACTACTTTATACTTAAGTTGTCTGAAGATAAATTCAAAAAATATTATATATACAAATCTTACGTTTTTTTTAATACTTTATATTTTTTTTACTTACGACTAAATTCTTCCCGGATTTTGAAAAGAAAAATATCACCCGCGCATTGATTCAAACTATACTGGTACTCATCATTTAAATCCTGAGAGTTAAAATCATCTGGAAATGCTCAGATTCTAATGTGTTTTCAATATTTGTTCCATTAAATTGTATTCTGGCATCGAATGACTGAGAGAAATGAAATGTTCTAGTCCTATTTCGAGATAGATTTACCTCAAAATATTGGCGTCCTTCCAGATTCAGCTGACAAAATAGACGTGTTAAGAAGAAAAATTTGTTCTACGGGCCGCTTTTGTTCTTTTCCATTTAGAAGTCTCATTTCTTGGGGGAAATCAGGTTTAAAACAAAAGTAGTCAAATAAAAGATTCTATAAGATTGTCTCTGGGTACGGCTGTTCATTTCTATTGCAGGCATTAGTGACGAACTATGTCCGTACTGCAGGAAAAATGCAATCGATGCAGTGGTTTCAAACGCGTCCAAAAGGCTTGAAAGAGAAAGGGAATGCCCGATCACAGCCTTTGGATGGAACAAACCTGATAGGATTAAAGGGAAATAAAGGGGTCGGAAAACATTCTTAGTGCCTTTGAACTGTGTGTAGCCGCAGGAGAAAGTTCCAATAGGTTTAGATTATTTTTTTTCTTTATATTTCAGTTAGATTTGGGGCTAAAAATAAAAGTAAAGCGCATTCATTATTTATGTAAGCAATTTCGTATTCAGTAAAATTGAGTAACTGATTATGCAATTGAAAATTCTGCAAAAAAATCAGGGAAATTCGTCATACAAGGCTTCATTTCTTTTTTTCTTTTTAGAATGCACAAAATTTCTCTTTGACATTTCATCCGTTTTGCAGGGAAAAGAAGATGCGTTTAAATCTTACTGCCAAATAATCTTCTTACAAAATAAGTGAACGGTAAAACTTATGAAGCTTATTAAAAAAACTACAAATATTATGTAATATTTCTGTGCGTTGATATTAATTAGTGCACTGCTATTTTAAGTTATTTCCTTCAAATTTAGAAAACACTATTAAATCTACTGTTTTCATATTTTCATACGTAAAATTAGTGTAAAATTAGCTTTTTTCTCTCTGATTGCATAAATATGATGAATCTTATTTCCAACACAAAATATCATTCTTCAAACTTTCTTCAAAGGTAGAAAATCAAAATTTCTTATCATTATGCAATGTATTTGTTAAGGAAGACATAAATATAAAATTTTAAAGAATAATTCACAGAGATATTTCATTAATAATTAACTGTCAAAAGAGCATATAGAAAAAACCAGCAGAGATAGTAGGAATTATCAGTACAATATATTTTTAATACGTAAAATGGAAAATATTGTAGTTTACCCTATAAACAGACTGAAATAATGGTCTCGACGATCTAGTTGCCTAATCTTAGAGGAACTATAAGGTCATTACACAACTACATGGAATATTTTGATGTATTTTTTACAAAATAAGTGAACCGTAAAATTTATGGAGCTTATTAAAAAAAACTACGTTTATTATGCAATATTTGAGAGCGTAGATATTAATTAGTGTACTGCTATTTTAAAATGTTTCCTTCAAATTTAAAAAACGATTTTAAATTTAATATTTTCATATTTTTGTACGTAAAATTAGTGTAAAATTAGTTTTTTTTCTCGGATTGCATAAGTCCGATGAATCTCATTTATAACACAAAATATCATTCTTCAAAGGCAGAACACCAAATTTTCTTATCATTATGCACTGTATTTGTTAAGGAAGACATAAATATAAAAATTTAAAGAATAATTCACAGAGATGTTTCATTAATAATTAACAGCCAAAAAAGTATATAGAAAAAAACCAGAAAAGAAAGTAGGATTTCTCAGTACAATATATTTTTAATACGTAAAATGGAAAATATTGTACTTAACCCTATAAAAACACAGACTGAAATAATGGTATCGGCGTTCTAGTTGCCTAATATTAGAGGAACTCTAAGGTCATTACACAACTACATAGAATATTTGGAGCAACGAATTTCTTTAAAAAAATTCATTCCAGGAAATTGTACCCAGTTTTGTTTTGGACTGACAGAAATTCCATAACTCTATTTTAATCTTGAAAAACTATCAAACATTCAAACTACTTTCTTATTCTTTATTCAAACTTTTTTTCTTATTCTAGTGAAAAAAAATTTGAAATTTTTCATGTTGGAACATATGTTTTGAAGACATCTCAGACATTTTTCGCTGCATAACCCTGGTTGGGTTAAAAAAAATATTCGGCACAGCTGTCCTGAAAATGGTTTGAAAGGAAAGGAAAAGAAGAAAAATGGAGCAAATTTATTGCTCATCTGTTTGTAATGAGATAAATGAAACTTTTGGATGTGATCTTCATTATATCACTTATGCCTTGGGAAAGTTTATCTAATTTTACCCTAAAATTACTTGCCACAGTTACATTCAATTAAAAAATTATAGAATGAATTATTAGAATCTAAGTTTAGGGAACCCGTTAACTATTTCTTTATGACTTTTAAAAATAATCTCAGACATTTTTCGTTGCATCACCTTGGTTGGGTTAAAAAATATTCGGCACAGCTGTCCTGAAAGTGGTATGAAATTAAAGGAAAAGAAGAAAAATGGAGCAAATTTATTGCTCATGTGTTTGTAATGAGATACATGACACTTTTGGATGTGATCTTCATTATATCACTTATGTCTTGGGAAAGTTTATCTAATTTTACCCTAAAATTACTTGCCACAGTTACATTCAATTAAAAAATTATAGAATGAATTGGTAGAATCCAAGTTTAGGGAACCCGTTAACTATTTCTTTATGACTTTTAAAAATAATCTCAGACATTTTTCGTTGCATCACCTTGGTTGGGTTAAAAAATATTCGGCACAGCTGTCCTGAAAGTGGTATGAAATTAAAGGAAAAGAAGAAAAATGGAGCAAATTTATTGCTCATCTGTTTGTAATGAGATAAATGAAACTTTTGGATGTGATCTTCATTATATCACTTATGCCTTGGGAAAGTTTATCTAATTTTACCCTAAAATTACTTGCCACAGTTACATTCAATTAAAAAATTATAGAATGAATTGGTAGAATCCAAGTTTAGGGAACCCGTTAACTAGTTCTTTATGACTTTTGAAAATAATCTCAGACATTTTTCACTGCATCACCCTGGTTGGGTGAAAAAAATATTTGACACAGCTGTCCTGAAAATGGTTTGAAAGGAAAGGAAAAGAAGAAAAATGGAGCAAATTTATTGCTCATCTGTTTGTAATGAGATAAATGAAACTTTTGGATGTGATCTTCATTATATCACTTAGGTCTTGGGGAAGTTTATCTAATTTTACCCTAAAATTACTTGCCACAGTTACACTCAATTTGAAAATTATAGAATGAATTGGTAGAATCCAAGTTTAGGGAACCCGTTAACTAGTTCTTTATGACTTTTGAAAATAATCTCAGACATTTTTCACTGCATCACCCTGGTTGGGTTAAAAAAATATTTGACACAGCTGTCCTGAAAATGGTTTGAAAGGAAAGGAAAAGAAGAAAAATGGAGCAAATTTATTGCTCATCTGTTTGTAATGAGATTAATGAAATTTTTGGTTGTGATCTTCATTATATCCCTTATATCTTGGGGAAGTTTATCTAATTTTACCCTAAAATTACTTGCCACAGTTACATTCAATTTGAAAATTATAGAATGAATTGGTAGAATCCAAGTTCAGGGAACCCATTAACTAGGTCTTCATGACTTTTGGGAATAATTTCCAAAACGATGCCAAGTTATGTTATGTTAATTTTGTAAACGCGACTTAAAAGTGTATTATGATATAACCAGTAGGAAATATTGCAGATGTAAATAAAAAAACCAAATCTTATAATAATAACATATATTGGGAAAGTTTGAATGATCACATCCGCTATATAATAATAGCCTAAGTTATCTGCTAGTCTGTCCTCGAATTTATGAAATGGTTGGACCTGGAATGGATAGAAGCATCCATATTGGATTTTTCATGAGTTAGGGTTACAAAATTGAAAGCGAGTAAAGTTTATCTTCTCTTAAACTGCCGATCCGATTCTAAAATAAATTGGTATAAATATGCTTCATATCACAGAAAAAATACTGTCGTCTTTAAAACGATCGAAATCCACTCCTTAATCCTTTTCGAGCCCTATTTTCCCCGGTTAAGAGCAGGCGATTACATTTACAATATGATAGATTTGCAATTTATCACATAAATTGTAATATATGTGATAAATTGTAAATATTGCTATATTGCTATTATCCTTAATTGCATATTGCTATTTATGTGATAAATTTGCAATTTATCACATAAATAGGTAAAAATAACATTTCTCTAGCATTATGACGTCCTTCCTTTGACCATCTCATTTAATCTTTTCTTATTTTAAATTATTAAAATATCGTCTGCATTATTTTCCTACATTTTATCACTGAACTTAGATATTACGCAAATAATTTTTTTTAAAATCGTATGAATAATAGTAAAATTATAGTTAATGAAGTAATAATTTATAGTTAATAAATTTATAGTTAATATAATAATTAATTTAAAATGTCTGTAAATTTAAACATCACTCAAGTAACACTTATAATTTATTATATAAATCGTGCTCTAGGAGGAAATTTTTAATGCAAGTTTTTTAATGTTTTGACAATTGAATGCAAAAACAAGTAAATAAATAATTTATGGTTTATGAAACATTTTTGGATGTTTAAAACCTCTGATATATCTTAAATAAATTTAATCCTGACGTCATTTAATAGAAAAAATTATAAACCATACACAGATAATCATATTCATTATTATCTGTGTATGGTTTATAATTTTTTCGATATAGTGACGTCAGAATTAAATTTATTTAAGATATCTCAGGTTTTAAACATTCAAAAAATGTTTCATAAATCATACATTATTTATTTACTTTTTTTTGCATGCATTTAATTGTCAAAACAGTTTTTTAATGTTTTGACAATTAAATGCAAAAACAAGTAAATAAATAATTTATAGTTTATGAAACATTTTTTAAATGTTTAAAACCTCTGAGATATCTTAAATAAATTTAATTCTGACATCACTTAATGGAAAAAATTATAAACCATACACATATAATCACATTCGTTATTATCTGTGTATGGTTTATAATTTTTTCGATATAGTGACGTCAGAATTAAATTTATTTAAGATATCTCAGGTTTTAAACATTCAACAAATGTTTCATAAACCATAAATTATTTATTTACTTATTTTTGCATTTAATTGTCAAAACAGTTTTTATTGTTTTGACAATTAAATGCAAAAACAAGTAAATAAATAATTTATGGATTATGAAACATTTTTTGAATGTTTAAAACCTCTGAGATATCTTAAATAAATTTAATTCTGACTTCACATAATCGAAAAAAATTATAAACCATACACAGATAATAACAAATATGATTTTCTATTTATTTCAATCTCTACTCTGTTTGTAGTTTACGGAGAATCTAATTCAACTTGAAAGGTCTAAAGTCAGATCTTTAGCGCCAATGATTTTTATATTCAAAGCTATTTCCCTTTCAAAAGAACTCATCAGCCTCTGGAAGTTTTAATAATACTTTATAAGGATTAATATCATTTCCTTTTTCTAGAATTCTTTCTCACAGTCAAAGTAATAAATCTCTCAACTTCACACTGGAGATTTTAAATTTGCATAAGTGATTGAGTATTTTATAATCGCATATATATTTGTCATTGGAAGGCACTGTCATGTACAGTGCAAAGCTTTTTTGGTGTTTGGCGATATTCCAGAGATCTTTAAAGGGCTTAAGAATTTCACTTTTGCACATTATTTAATCCAGCATAATGATGGCTATTGATGCCTTATTTTTTGGACTGTTTATTCTTTGATCGCACAAAGAGAAATATTTTAAAATACAGAGTTAAACTAATATAATGTTATGACTCCACAAGAATACTGTTGCAAATATGTAGATATGTCTGTCTGTATACAAACACACACACACACATATATATATATATATATATATATATATATATATATATACTTATACACACAACACACATATATATGTGTATTTATGTATATATGTGTATATGCTTATATATACTTAAATATCTATCTATATATGTAAATAGCTATCTATCTATATTCTATCTATCTATATCTATCTATATCTATCTATCTATCTATATCTATCTATATTTATCTATCTATCTATATCTATCTATCTATCTATGTATATATATATATATATATATATATATATATATATATATATATATATATATATATATATATATATATATATATATATATATATATATATATATATATATATATATATATATAGAGAGAGAGAGAGAGAGAGAGAGAGAGAGAGAAGAGAGAGAGGGGAAAAATTTATAGCTGTTCGGATCAGGCTTTTTTTCTAAAAAAAAAAGCAATTTGTAGGTTTTAATAAATTTATATTTTGTACAAAAATTTGAGAAAATAAGCTAAAAAATAAATAAATGCAATATCTAACGGGGATTGAAAAAACAGGACCTCGGGTTTATTATTTATGACACAATTCACATTGCACTTCTCGTTTAAACTGTGTCATGTATTTCTGGAAACACTGAAGATAAGTGAACGCAATTCTTGAGGGAAAAGTGTGACATGCATTTACACACACAATTTATCCTTATTTCTTATAAATATATTAATATTTTGTACCGAAAAAGCTTCTACAATTTCCCGGTCGCTCTAATTATGATAGATTATGTTATACAGATATTTTCTGTTTAAAATGTATCAGCTGGGGAAACAACTCAAGAAAATCGTTTGTCAAAAACTTTTATAAGATCTGAGGTATTAAATCTTATCTCCCCATTATTTAAGAAAGATGTAAACTGCTCTTGTTCTTTCTTCCAAAGACAGAGTTCACCTCAAAATATTGGCGCCTTTCCAGTCTAAGCTGACAAAATATCCGTGATAAGAAAAAGAATTCGATTTCGGGGATGCCGTTCTTTTTTCCCTCTCGGACAATCATTCTTAGGGGAAATCAGGTTTAAAACAAAGCAAGACAAGATGAGGTTAAAAGGTGGTCCCTAGGTGCGGCCACTCATTTCGAAAGCGAGCATTAACAGCCTATGTACACAGCCTGTCCGAAAGAAGCCAAATAAGCGTAATGAGGGAGGATCAAACCCCACAATTGTCCAGAATAATAGCTAAAAAGGAGACCGAAATTTAGGCTTTTGATGCGATCAGTTTAATGGGATTATAAAGAAATGAGAGGGCCCAAAAGGATTCACCATCCTTTTGAACTGCGGGCATCCACATACAATCGGATCAGGGTTGCTATTTTCTTTTTTATTCATGTAATTCCTGACTCGCCGAGCTTTGAAAACCACCCGAGGGACAAACTTTCACTCTTATTCCTCAAAAGGAATTTAATAGTCTCTAATGACCCCGTCGTCAGTAAGATTACCGACTGAGTCAGGTGTGGCTAAATGAAATTCCCAAAGTGTATATTTTACTCTCTAATCCATTCCTGGAGCGGGGGGTGAGACCTTTTAAGAGCACCGACGGAATCGGTAATCCGAAAGAGCTTACAGCCTTTCTGACACGTTACACGACTCCATTGGACTCCAGGTTTTTTTTTTCTTTGTTTATTTTTAAGAGATTCCTATATTTAGGAATACGAGAATCGTTTTTATTTGAAAATAACTTTTTGTACTTTAACCCCGATTTGAAAATTATTTATTCAGATGTTAGAATACTTCACTTTAAACATGTAAAACATAATTTTAAAAAACTAAAGCAAGAATATTATTGTTAAAATAAGTATTTTATACAAATAGAAAGTACATATTTGTTATAAATATTGTAATTTTTATTGGGTTTATTTTAAAGAGATTCTTATATTTAGGAATACGAGAATCGTTTTTATTTGAAAATAACTTTTTGTACTTTAACCCGGTTTTGAAAATTATTTATTCAGATGTTAGAATACTTCACTTTAAACATGTAAAACATAATTTTAAAAAACTAAAGCAAGAATATTATTGTTAAAATAAGTATTTTATACAAATAGAAAGTACATATTTGTTATAAATATTGTAAATTTTTATTGGGTTTATTTTTAAGATTCCTATATTTAGGAATACGAGAATCGTTTTATTTGAAAATAACTTTTTGTACTTTAACCCCGATTTGAAAATTATTTATTCAGATGTTTGAAAATTATTTATTCAGATGTTAGAATACTTCACTTAAAGCATTTAAAACAAAAATATTATTGATAAAAAGTATTTTCCACAAATAGAAAGTACATATTTGTTATAAATATAGTAAATTTTATTTGGTTTATTTTTAACGATTCCTATATTTAGGAATACGAGAAAACGTTTTTATTTGAAAATAACTTTTTGTACTTTAACCCCGATTTGAAAATTATTTATTCAGATGTTAGAATACTTCCCTTAAAGCATGTAAAACAAAAATATTATTGATAAAAAAGTATTTTCTACAAATAGAAAATACATATTTATTATAAATATTGTAAATTTTATTGGGTTTATTTTTAACAGATTCCTATATTTAGGAATACGAGAATCGTTTTTATTTGAAAATAACTTTTTGTACTTTAACCCCGTAAAGCATGTAAAACAAAAATATTATTGATAAAAAAAGTATTTTCTACAAATAGAAAGTACATATTTGTTATAAATATTGTAAATTTTATTGAATTTATTTTTAACAGTTTCATATATTTAGGAATACGAGAATCGTTTTTATTTGAAAATAACTTTTTGTACTTTAATCCCGATTTGTAAATTATTTATTCAGATGTTAGAAAATTTCACTTAAAGCATGTAAAACATAATTAAAAAAAAAACTAATGCAAAAGTATTATAGATAAAAATAGTATTTTCTAGAAACAGAAAGTACATATTTGTTATAAATATTGTACGTTTTATTTGGTTTATTTTTAAGAGATTCCCATATTTAGGAATACGAGAATCGTTTTTATTTGAAAATAACTTTTTGTACTTTAATCCCGATATGAAGATTATTTATTCAGATGTTAGAATACATCACTTAAAAGATGTAAAACATAATTAAAAAAAAAAAACTAAAGCAAAAGTATTATTGATCAAAAAAGGATTTTCTACAAATAGAAAGTACATATTTGTTATAAATATTGTAAATTTTATTGAATTTATTTTTAACAGTTTCATATATTTAGGAATACGAGAATCGTTTTTATTTGAAAATAACTTTTTGTACTTTAACCCCGATTTGAAAATTATTTATTCAGATGTTAGAATACTTAACTTAAAACACGTAAAATAATTTAAAAAAACTAAAGCAAAAATATTATTGATAAAAAAGTATTTTCTACAAATAGAAAGTACATATTTGATGTAAATACTGTAAATTGTTTTGCACAAAAGTTATCATTACATAAGAAATTTTAAACCCTATTGTATTAAATTCACTTCCCAATGTTTTCTTTTAGATTTAATAAAACCAAATTTTTTTTCAGCAATAATCATTGTATTCCATTAAACGATGACTGATTCTTTAATGTGAAAATTAAACCCAAAAAGTCGTTTAGTTAGGAATCCCTAATTAATTGTGTTAATTGTAGTGTTTCAAAATAGCAATAATCAATAAATGAGTCTTTTCAGATCTCACTTAATGTCATCAAAAATTACATCAATTTTTGATTTATTACAGATTTACAACATGATGATACAAAGATTTAATTAAACGCATCTAATTTAATTGTAAAAAAATATGATGAATTTGCTTAAAAATAATAAGTTTTTTTTTAAAGAAAAAAGACCTTACAACTGCAGGAAAACAAATAGACGTAAGTACGGATCCTATCCCTAGAATGCATTACATTTAAATAACAGTTTTACTATTCAACTATTAATATTTATATTAATAAATTCGTGAGCTATTTATAGATGTTGGAATACTCAAAACAATATTTTTTTCGTATAAAGAATTTAGAATTTCAAATTGAATTATTTGAAAAGAAAAAATAAACAGTTAGGAAGAAATGTGCATTAATCGTCAAACTTTGAACAAATTTATTTTTCAAGAAAGTTTCTTTTCATACAGATAAAGGTGTAAAAATTAACAATTTAATGGTAACTTAAGAAATTTGAGGCCAAGATGTAGAGAAATCCTTATAATGAATGGCAAGTACCTTTTGGCTAGGATCTAACAATTTTATTTCCGAGACCAAACGACTTGAAAGTCTGTTTAACAATCAATGCTACAAACAGTTCATATTTTTCGTCTATTCCTGTTTTTCAGTTTCGCGTTCACCATCACAAACATTTCTATTCTTTATAATATCGTCTTGTTTCCAGATTTGTCTTTATATCGACTACCATGTCCGCTTGGTAATAATTGCTGTGTGTTAAACTTGGCTTCTATAAATAGCTGCATTTTATTCTAAACTTCGTATTTTAATTACAATCATTGACATTAATTTGGGCGAATTTATGGTGGAGAATCCAACCGTCTCGTGAGGCCGGTATTATATCATTATGCAGTAGCAAGTAAACTTTTCGAATGTATGAAGTTACCAACTACCCTTAAACACATTATACGTTGTTAGTGCACAGTCTGAGATATTAACACATTGTATGGGGGACACGTACTAGTACGTTTTCTGACGACTGATACTTGAGCGCGGGTCATTTACTAGTACGGGTTAGTGTAACAGCATAGTTTGTTTGTGGGTACAAAAATAACGGTATATACAGGAAAACGAAGCCGAATGCTCTTGTCTACTACATAGATTCTGGAAAAATTTAGACAAATAAAAACTAGTTTTTACATCAGTCGATGTGGAACCACAGAACGGGAAGGTTGATTAAAAAATCAATTTAGATTTAAAATTAACTTTTTATTTATCCTTACGAAAATATTATATATATGTATATTTATATATTATATATATGTATATTTATATATTTTATATATATATATATGTAATCCATTTTTTATAACACTCCTTCACAAGGAGAAAAATCAACAGCTATAAGTAATAAAAAGGCAGTCGGGCGTCATATTTAAGAGAACTCAGAAGTCGAATTTTAAAACTTTATTTCAGAGCGGCAACACCGCACATCTATCCTCCTGAACAATATACAATCAAAAGCCACAGAGTTCACTCTGCTCTGACACAAGTACACCCAAGAACGCTGACAACAAGAAATTTTCCCAAAACAAAAACAGCGTAATAAGCGAATTAAATGCAATATCAGCAAAACGCGAAATCATGTTTTGCCACCAGCTTGAATGCTGCTCTATAGACAGAAAGTTTACAGTTTTATGACAGAAAGGAATGTTAAGTGGAAAATACTCCGTTGATTAAACCATTTAGAGGCTGGTAAAGATATTTAAATGAATTAAAATTGGAGAGAGGAGGCTTTTGAAGAAATATTAAAGTTAAATAATTTTGATATATTACATATATATATATATATATATATATATATATATATATATATATATATATGTGTGTTTATTTGTCTATTTATATATTTGTTTATATATATCAATATAAAATACGAAAAGTTGGTTAAAAAATTAAATAATTTTCGATCTACTGAGATTAAACTGAATAACTAAATTTAAGCGCAAAACACCCGCTCCCGGTACAATTACGCTGCAAAATGTATTTGCACACAATGTGTTAAGATACGTGTCTACAACACAGTTAACTCCATCGAACTTAATAGTGTTTAGTCGTTTACCCTCTTTGCAGAGTATAGTACCTTCCTGTATATTCTGCAAGAACTTAACTAAGGTAGTTTAATTTTTAAAATTTTATTACTATTTCCTTACTAGACTTCTTACAAATTTCTGATTTTCTAAGAAACTGTACTACATGCTCTTCTTTTGCCCATTTTTTTTATTCTCAGGGTAATTTGTTATAGTTTAAAAGCTTAAATTTAGCGTCATTCGGATTTGTTTCTTGGTCTTCATTTCCCGTCACCACAAAAAAAAAAAATTTTTTTTTTTAATACATTCTTTGCTTTCAAAGTGTTTTCGGAGAGTAGGAAGTTCTTTCCAAAGTAACCAGCAAAAACCTTACATCCTGTCAAACCTACGGAATTTAAATTTATTTTTTATAGTTAGAATGGCAACGCAAATAAAAGTTCGCTTATTGCACGCTGTCTGCGCACATACCTCTTTTATGACTCCTTTGTTTCCCGGAATATGTATGAAGTAGAAACTCACCTATACGAAACAACCCATTCATACTTATATTCAGTTATACGAAGTCGTTCCCCGGCTAAACTCCTGCATAGTCTGTTTACGTAAATATTCATTTAAATGGTATTTAGGCATTTTAAATAGATATTTACATAGAATGTTTGATCCTGTAACGTTAATGTTATTTAGTTACACGAAGGAAGCACGTGTTTTTCGCGAGTCCTTTACGATCGAACTGGCGCGGAGACATTTTTTGTCATTTCCAGCAAGAGAACTCAGACACAAGATAGCCAATTAGCGGATTTCGAAAAACCAAATATTCTAATGACTAAAATTACTTATAGTTTTTGTCCCTTAATGCCTGGAGTATCATTTTAGGTGCCATCATATAATATCATTTTTTAAATTTTAATGTTTTCTCGGAACGATTTTTCCTTTTTGAGAATAGGTAAAGGGAAATCTTATAAACAACCTACAACATTTTCAAGTAATTTCTACCATTTATAAATTTTCTACGTGGATCGACACTTTTTGATTTTTTTGGAAAACGTACATAAATTTTCTTTTTCGGCAGATACATAAGCTGAAATCATGACAAATTGCTTTATCTACTATAAAACTTCATTCTACAGTAGATATTTTACATGTAATGCCAAATAAATCTTTTTTCAAGAAGTTTTTCTATTTTCAGAAATGACATCCTATCATGTTAAAAATAATAGCTGATCACTAACTTGACGTGCTGTAACATTCAAAGTGGTTTAAGTTTATTATTTATTTTATTCTGTGCAGTTCAAAACAACTTAGATTTAAAATATGCGTCGATATGTAATCGGCAGATATAAATCGGGCATTAAAGGGTTAACATCGGAAATAAACAATTTTATGCACATGACCCCAATTACACCTTTTGTTGCATATAAACATCT
>CM063503.1:70843478-70935978 GCA_032207245.1 Pardosa pseudoannulata
TGATACTTTGAGTCTGTATCATAAATTTACTTTATTAGTAGATACATTGTTTGAATCCATAACGAATAGCTTTTTCTATTATAAAGACTCGTTTCCCAGTATTGTGTTTACACTTGACAGCAAATAAACATCTCATCACGTTGTTTTTCTTTTCTATAAAAGGAATCGCACCATGTTTAACTCTTTCGTGGGCCGTGGAAAGATTACTTCCCACCTACACGATCTTACAAAATACACCTGTGGGAAGCGCAAAACCCATTATAATATATTGGTCTTGTTATTGAAACGACGGGAAGACTGATTCCTGCTTCGGTTTTGTGCTGTCATCAATTGTTCGATCGACTGAATAAAATTAGCAGCTCTGTTTTGAAAGTTTGGAAATATGGAGTGAGAAATAAATGACCCACGAAAGGGTTAAAATAAATAATGTCGCTATTAAAAGGGGCTGTGACATTCAAAGTTGTTTAATTTCTATATTTCCTTTACCCTATTCAATATATAATAATTAGGTTTGAGATATTCAACAATACATATTTATATTTGGCTGACGTAACTTGGTCATTAATGGTTTAACAGAATACACTTTTGGAGACCTACAAATGTAGTTATTTAGAGTTTTTATTGAAATGATGACTGCTAAAAGTAATAAAATGCTTATCAAATCTGAAATCAGTTAAGATGTTTTTAAGAAACACTATGAGCATGGACAGACTAAACACTCTAGTTCTGTTCTCAAATGAAAAATGAAACAAAAACGACATACCTACAAACAATAAATATGTCTTTAATTTCTCTGACTTTAAAAATAAAAAAAATGTAGACAACAAGAGGAATTTAGTTACAAAAATCGTACTTGATTTTTCTACAACCAACTTTAAAAGGTATATTGTAAGCAATGTTGTGGCCTTATTACATTTCATAGTAAGAAATAAAATGTTACAAGTTTTTTTTTTACATATGAGAACTTGTTATCTTTTAAGATGTATTGTACTTCTGTAACTTGAAAAATCGCAAATATATTTTAATTTATAAATTATGAATATTTATAAATTATTAAAGTTAGATTTATAGAACTTATTTATCCTTAAGAAGAAAAAAAGATAGCATATTTTTCTTACTTCCATACGAAGGCTATTAAGAAGGACATATGTACATAGTATGATTTAAAACTTCTCAAAGCTTTCCACATATCTGTCGTAAGATATTTTGTGAATATAAATAGATTATTTTAAGAGAGTTTAATTATATTTGTTAGTTTTCATTTGATTTCAAGCACTCTTAATAAAAATAATATTTAATTTCTGTTAACTGGTTTCAAAGCTATTGATCTGTTGAAACATGAGCAGAAACTAAGAATTATTAGCAGTTTTTTTAAATACATTGACTTTTCACTTATATGCTTCTTATTTAATCTACTATCTCAGTTATGAGTTTATTGTTTTGGTCTCTGCAAAGTCCTATAGGAAATAACTTTAAATTTATCTCAACTGCACGACTTTCAACTCGTTTTGAACTAAAAAATACAATTTCCTGTGACTTCAACGGTTACTGTTGTTAAAAGAGCTAGCTTTCAGAAGTTACAGGTTCTATGGTCTTATTAGCCATCTTTTAGCAAAATAGTAGAACACAGAGGTCTAAACTAAGTCAAACCATACTTTACACGCTTTGCCAGTTATTGATAATCATTTCTGGTATTGATTTATTACTGAGAATAAGTTGAATCATAAAGAGAAAAATTAATGTACTTATTATAAAGTAAAAGTTAAAGGAAAGCAATTTCAGTTTTCGTTTTGTGGTTTTGTTTATGCTGATTAACCCTTTCTGGACAGGATGTTTCTCTGTATGTTGGAAGTTAAAGAAGGAAGTGTTAAATTTATTGCTTTCTTTTAAAAACAATTTCTTTGATATCAGTACTTTGTACAGCAAAAAAGTAGTAAGAACGAAATAAACGGTGTTTTGGTAGTGGATGTTAAAATAACTCTACGAAAACAGAACAACCCTTACTTCTAGACCTCTAACGGTTTGGTCGATATATTGACCATCCGTCCCCAAAAGGTTAATGTTACGTATTTGTAATGTTATGTGTTTGTTATACGTATTTGTAAAAAGTTTTTTACCTTTTTAAAGATATTATATGTATATATTTATAACTTCAGGTTAATTTTAAAATTTCTATTTCAGTTTATAGCATTATATTATCACGGAACATATCCCATCAGTAAATTTATGAGATTTAAGAAGCTTAGCTTGTTAAAATGGCTGATCCCTCACTTCTAGGACTTTTTTTCGGTCCCTTTAGAGCCATACATGTAAAAGTTTGTTGTATATTTAAGACTTCATTTTGAGCGATCAAAATCAAGGGGATTCTCCAGCGGGGCATCACGAGCCCCTTACACCTGTCAGAGTAGGCGGCCCGTTTCGAAGTAGCAAAAGGTAAATTACAATTTTCTTCCTAAAAGATAATTTTTGCATAAAGCTATTTACAATATTTACGAAACAATTTGTACTTTAGAAGACCATAGAATTGCCAATAAATTTTGATATTTACAATTTAAATACTTTTAATAATTTTTACATGCTTGAAATCTTGATATATTCTAACATCTGAAGAAGTAATTTGCAATTTCGAGTGGTTGAAATAGAAAGGGAAGAAGTTTTTTTTTCTGGTGCACCTTCAAGAATTATAACTCTCGATCTTTCATTTAATTTTTGTTTCAAAGAATATCAATCATTCCTTGATAGTTACTGCTATCATGAGACTCACTGTCCATATTTTCATAATGACGTTATTTTTGACAAATGTATCGAATCCTATATCTGATTTTATTCCCCTACGGAAGCAGCATTAGGCATGAATTAGTAAATTCCCCATCATGAATTTGTAAGATTTACAATCCATAACTCCGTTTGACATGTCGTCCAAATGTATTAATCAGATGACAACATCATTATCATCTTGCAAGCAATCGATTCACTATTTCAACCTTTACGAGATGCTCGTTCTAAATTTAGATAATAACGAGTGGTAAAAGCGGTATCTCCCTTATGCATGTAGATTAGTATACAATGCGCACAGTTTATCACGATAACTTAGTAGCTTTTAGAAAAAAACAAGAAAAAATGTAAGTATCTAAAAAGTAGTAGAGAATTAAACAATCTAATTTAAATTCAAAATAAAAAAATTAAATAAGCAGTTAAACACAAATATAAATGAATTATATTTTTTTTACAAGTTTTTAAATTTCTTAGATAGTTGTTCCCATTGCTATTAATATGTCCTGAAAATTATATTTTTTGTATTTTTAAAGTTGTAGATTTCAAACTATTATATCATTAATCATTTTTAAATATTTTCTCAAAATATTGTAAACTTATACTTTTTAAAATTTTACAAATCCATGACATGCATTCTTCTGGTAGGACTGCAGCATTATCTCGGTTATTAAAGGTATATACATTTTTTAAATGTAGTTTTAATTTAGTGAAATGCATTATATTAACTATTTTCCTCATTTTTCAAGTAAAAAAACCCAAAATGAAATGTACCTTCTTAATTATATAAAGGCATTCAATTATTTAAATGATTTGGTGAAAATTTTAAAGAATATATATATATATATATATATATATATATATATATATATGGAATATATCAAAATTATTTAACTTTAATATTTCCTTAAAAACCTCCTCTCTCCCATTATAATTCCTTTAAATCTTTTTCCCTGCCTCCAAATAATTTAATCAAAGGAGTATTTTCCACTTAACATTCTACATAAATCTGTCTATCCTAAAAATGTAAACTTTTTGTCTATTCTGTACTTTTCTCAGCTGTCGCCGGCAAATGGTTTCTTGTTTTGCTGATATTGTATTTAATTCACTTATTAAGTTGTTTTTTATAGTCGGAAAATTCTTTCTGTCATCGCTTTTGGGTGCACCTCTGTTCGATCAGAGTGAACTCTGTGGCTTTTCTTTGCCTGTCGTGTAGTGGAAAAGATGTGCGCTGTTGTCGCTGTGGAATAAAGTTTCAATTAGACTTCTTGCGTTCTCTTCAATCTGAGGCCCGACTGCAATTTTATTACTGTTAGCTGTTGAGCTTTCTCCTTGTCAAGGAGTTTATAAAAAATGGATTATATATTATATAAATTACTGCTATGATACGATTATATCTAAAGCAGGTTAATTCCTTTAAATTTCTTTAATCTCTTACCCGGTCCTAAATAGCAAGCAGAGAAAACCAAATGTTTAGATAAAAGATGTAAATATAAGTAATATATCTGAGGATCTCTAAACCATAAAGAAATAAAAGACCTATGAGAAGTAAATACAATTTTAATAGTTCCTGCTTTTTTGTAAACATCATTACTACTGTAGTAACCCTCATATATTTAGAGAGAAAAAGTCATGAAAAAAGTAAATGATTTATATTGCTTATAAACATAAAGGATTTTTTATTTGAATAAAGGTGATATAAATTGTATATAATGATTTCTATTAATTTATTACAGGTGGAAATTTGCCAAAATTAGAACTCTCTTGACTCGTCTCTGAAAATAATCAGATTTTATTCATACGTTTCTCCCAAAAAATTTTACATTCACTAGATACCCCCCCCCCAAAAAAAAAGTTACGTTTTTCTAACTTGCATAAAGATCAAAACCAAAGCACTAACATAGATTTTATGCGGAGACCCTCTTTCATGTTTACTTCCAATTTTTCTTTCCCATTAGTAAGAAAGAACCTTGACATTTTATGGAAGTTCAGCTGGGGACTGCGCAAGATGTCGACACATATGTCGATTTATCTTAATATTATTTATGAATTTTTCATTGAAAAAACTTCTAAATGATAGCCTGGAATATTATTCACCTTTCTTTTTCATATTTAAAGAGTTAGAGAAACTTCAAAAAAGAAGCCCAATTTTTTTTCTCCGTTATCGATCGATTCCTCGTTCAATCGAACCGGTAGAGGTAACATTTATTTCTGTTATAGATTGCCATGTCTTTTTTTTAATACAGATTGGTAATAAAATTCAGTAACTTATTAAACCAGTTCATAGATCAATCTTAAGCTTTTAATTTTTACCTCACTAAATGTGTTTGAAATATAAAACCGCATTCATTGATGCAACATACATAAACAAAATTGTGGTTGGTACTGAAAGTTCATATTTCGATGCATGGTCTTTAAAATGAATAATTTAAATGATTCATTGAATAATATCATTATTACTTCAACATTCATATGCTTACAGACAAAATATTTTTATACAGATTGGTAATAAAATTCAATAACTTATTAAACCAGTTCATAGATCAAGCTTAAGCTTTTAATTTTTACCTCACTAAATGTGTTTGAAATAAAAAAAACGCATTCATTGATGCAACATACATAAACAATTAAAATTGCGGTTGGTACTGAAAGTTCATATTTCGATGGATGGTCTTTAAAATGAATAATTTAAATGATTCATTGAATAATATCATTACTACTTCATTCATATGTTTATAGACAAAATATTGGGAATAATATTTGTAATTGTTAAATGCATTATGTACGTAAAAGTTTTATCAATTGCGTAAAGTTTACATAAATTTATAAATAGCAATTTCTATTGATTTACAGTCAGTAGAAATTCATGACAAATATAAATTCCATGACTTCTATAAAAAATAATCTATCTTTATTTATTACATATATTTTTCGAAAATTTTTACATTCGTAAGATACCCCAGAAAGAAAAACTTAAATTTTCTTACTTACATAAAGATAAAACCAAAGTACTGACTTAAATAGTATGCCGAGAATCTCTCATATTTATTTTTAATTTTTCTATCCCATTAGTAAGTTAAAACCCTGACATTTTCTGGAAGTTCAGTTGTGAACTTCAGAAAATGTCGACATATATGCCAAACTTTCTTAAGATTATTTATGAATTTCTTATTAAAAAACTCCTAAAGCCTTATATATCTACTCCTGTAGCCTTTAATATTATTCACGTTTCTTTCTTGTATTTAAATAGCTATAGAAACTACAAACATCAGCATGAATTTTTTTCTATTGTTCAGTTCCTTCCTTAGACGAGCCGGTAGAACATTTATTTCTGATATAGATTCCCACAAATTTCACTTTTTCCAGTATGGTAAGAATAGTCAATACTTTAAAGCTATCGAATTTGTTCAAAGATCAAAATTAGACTTGTAATTTATATCGCACTAAATGTGCTCAAAATATAAAGAGCATTTATTTATGTAATTTATTAATGCAATATACTTAAATAATTAAAATTTTAGTTGGTATGACTAGTTTATATTTTGATGCAAGAATAGAATTTAAGGCCAACAAATGTTGTTGTTCAGTGCCCTTCGCACAAGCCAAGCATGTGAGAGGCCACACAAACTAATACGATGGGCTTCGTCTTTCGTTTGACGAACACCAGGAAGGTGAAAAGCATCTTAGTTCTAATAGGTTCTCGTAATTTAGAATCAGAGACCAAGCAGAAGACGCCTAGGGTTGGCTTAGGGTTGACCTAGGGTCCCAGAGATATTGTTTGAGAACTTGGAGGACATTATGACCACGAACATATTTTACGTACCCTACGTTGTAAAGTACTGACTATTTGTTTGTTGTAAAGTACTTACAATTTGTTTGTTATAAAGTACTTACAACACTCACCAGTGTTCGTTATTTCAAAGGGGAACACAGTAAAATATACTCCACAAAATTAAAAGTAAACGCCTTATATTTTAACTAAAATATTTATTATATATACATTATTTATTTACAGACATTTTCGTGATTAATATATGACATTCATTATTTCGATACTCAACAATATAATAATTCACTACATTTTTTTCTTTTTTTGTTTAAATGGTATTCCTTAATCCAAATATTGAAATAATTATCTGAGGCCCCAGTAACAATGATGAATATGCTATATCGGTTTACCTCCAGGCATTCTAAAGGAAGCAGTGTCTCGGAGCAGGACTCTATTCAGGATAAAACTCGGTGCGTCACTTGCTTCTCCACGGCTATGGAATGAGGAATCGGCAAACGCGCAATATCTCTGTTTGCTGTTTCCAGCTCTCTTGCTTGCTCACGGGCTATGGATAACCCCAGCAACTCTTGACTTCTCTTCCTACATTTTTTTAACAACTTTACACCTGGATTCAAGGCCCCATTTTTCTCTTTCCCAATTATTTCTTGCTGGAATTTTCTCACATCTGCCTCCCCTTCAGGTGTGCAGGTGGGCTCATTAAAGTGCCCCCTTTAGTGAAAATTGACATTAATGCCTAGCCACTCCCCCTATATCTCCCGGCTGCATCTCTGCCCGGGCTCCACCGTGACAATTCTGCAACTCCATCAGCTATTACTCCTCCACAGGGGTCCCCCATTAGAGCTCGAAGTCCACAGCTACGTCTATATTGCTATTAGAAATCTAGTCCACAGCTGTGTTTGCACGTGTTGTCCAACGTAGGGAAGTACATCAGTACACCCTAGTCACCAGTAACAAACAAGGAGGATCTTAGGCCGGCTCAAGCTCCGAACCTGAATCCCAACAGTTATGAGATTGTTGTCTTTGCCAACTGTGCTACCACGTCTCAGACCAGGAAATTAATTAACTTATTAAACATTATCATTACTGCTGTGATTCTTATACAATTATAGATAGAATGTAGTGAATAAAATGGCGCATTTTTAAATCCTTATATTCATAAAAACTTTCTTTATTTGTCTAAAAATGATATAAGTTTGTATTTAGTAATGCGTATTGATTTACTGTCAGTGGAAATTTGCCAAATTTAGAACTCTCTTGACTCATCTTTAAAAATAACAAATTTTTATTCATACCTTTCTTCCAAAATTTCTACATTCGCTAGATACCCCAGAAAGAAAAAGTTACGTTTTTCTAACTTGCATAAAGATCAAAACCAAAGCACTAACTTAGATTTTATGCGGAGACTCTCTTTCATGTTTACTTCCAATTTTTCTTTCCCATTAGTAAGAAAGAACCTTGACTTTTTTATGGAAGTTCAGCTGGGGACTGCGCAAGATGTCGACACATATGCCGATTTATCTTAATATTATTTATGAATTTTTCATTGAAAAAAAAAAACTTCTAAATGATAGCCCGGAATATTATTCACCTTTCTTTTTCATATTTAAAGAGTTAGAGAAACTTCAAAAAAGCAGCATCAATTTTTTTCCCCATTATTGATCGATTCCCTCTTCAATCGTGCCGGCAGAGGTAACATTTATTTCTGTTCTAGATTCCCATAACAGTCTTCTTTTTTAAACCCTGAATGGTAAGAAAATTCCATCCCTTCAGCTTTTAATCTTTTCATAGATCAAGATTATACTTTTAATTTTTATCTTACTAAATGTTTATGAAGTCTAACATTCTTATCATGTTACACCAATAGGAAAGTCTATTGATATGACACACATTCACAAATGAAATCGTAGTTGATACGGCTAGTTTATAATTTGATGCAATAATAATTTTTAAAACTTTAGAATTTTTATATTTTAAATGATTCATTGCATCTTACAATGGCGCCGGCAGAGGTAACATTTATTTCTGTTCCAGATTCTTATAAGTATTTTTTTAAACCCTGAATGGTAAGAATATTCAACTCCCTAAGCTTTTAATCTTATCATAGATCAATATTATACTTTTAATTTTTATCTTACTAAATGTGTATGAAATATAACACTATTATGTTACACCAATAGGAAAGTATATTGATATGACATACATACACAAATGAAATCGTAGTTGTACAGCTAGTTTATAATTTGATGCAATAATGATTTTTAAAACAAATATATTAAATGATTCATTGCAGCTTTCAATCAAGCCGGCAGAGGTAACATTTATTTCTGTTCTAAATTCCCATGACAGTCTTTTTTTTAAACCATGAATGGTAAGGAAATTCAATCCCTTAAGCTTTTTATCTTTACATAGATTAAGATCAGTCTTTTAATTTTTATCTTACTAAATGTTTATGAAATATAACACTATTATGTTACACCAATATTAAAGTCTATTGATATGACACACATACACAATTGAAACCATAATATTGAAACCATAATTGATACGGCTAGTTTATAATTTGATACAATAATAATTTTTAATACAAATAGATTAAATGATTCATTGCAGCTTTCAATTTTCGCTGGAAGAGGTAACATTTATTTCTGTTCTAGATTCCCATAACAATCTTTTTTTTTTAAAAAAACCTGACTGGTAAGAAAATTAAATCCCTTAAGCTTTTATTCTTTTCATAGATCAAGATTATGCTTTTAATTTTTATCTTAATAAATGTGTATGTAATATAACACTCTCTTTATGTGTCACCAATAGGAAAGTCTATTGATGTGATACATATACACAATTGAAACCATAGTCCATACGCCTAGTTTATATTTTGATGCAACAATGATTTTTAAAACCTAATAGATTAAATGATTCATTGCAGCTTACAAAATTCAGAACCAATCATGAAGTTAAATTTGTAACATATTTCGATTATTTTCTGTACACATTATAATCTCAGACCTCTATTTAGTGAAGTCACGAAAAACAATGAATAACTTTTAAGTAATAAAATAAAATAAAATTAAATGATACATAATTTAAATTATAAATACTAATTATTATTAAAAAAGTAACTATTATTTATTTTACTCATATTTTACTCATCATTGTATTATTTATTTTACTTATATAAAATAATTCCGTAGAAACAAAACTAAAGCAAAATTTTGTTCGGAAATAAACTGTATTTTCAGCCAAAACATTACATTAACCCTTTGCACTTGAAATAAATTTTTCCTCATTTCTCGTAATATTATTCAAATTAATATTTAAGTTATATCAATTTATTGTCGACCTAGTAATTTTAATTGAGTTAAACAAGTGCTATCAGTGGATCTTGAATTTAAAAGCCGTGTCGAGCTACAAGTGGCGTTGCTTTTGCTTTAAAGGAAAGATGATGTACAGTCAACCCCAACATTGAAGAGCAAAGGGCAAAAATAGTTTTTAATGATATTGTAATTACTATAGGTGGGGATTTTAAGTATACATTACCGCATTCATCGCAAACGATGGCCGAATGGTTAGGGCGCTGATATTCGATACAGTAGTTCGTGAGTTCGAATCCCACTGCGGTATGATTGTTTGTATCCTTTAGGAATCTGAATTAAGCAGTATGTACCGGTCTCATTAGCCCTCGTATTGCAAAATAGTAGATCGTAGCACTACAAACCAGTTGCGTCATTAAATCTAATTATGAATAATTTGGTTTAGTTTGGGTAGGATCTCTACGGTCTAACGTTTAACAACCGAGGTCTAACAGGACATGCTGCTTAAAGCCGATTCCGAACGGCTACGAGCATCCACGCCCGCAGTAAGATTAGAAATGGCGAACTCCGCTTCCAAAGAGCAATACCCTACCATTTGGCCATAGCTCGGATAACTACGAATAGCGTATATAAATTTTGCCCGGTTTCTTTTGCTTGGGTGGATAGATATTGCACTCACTGGTGGTAATGTAAAGAATGATCTCGAATTTAATGCTTTCGGAGAGTTAGGTGCCTGGTAAAACCAGCTCATGTCCATTGGTCATATAAAGTATGTTAAAAGAAAGAAAATGTTTCAACTTTCCGAAAACATTTTGATATATAGAAAGAAAAAAGAATGGATTACAAGGATAAGTTCATTAAATAGACAAGACGCTTTGCTATTTGGAGGTTATTTCGCAAAAAATTCGCAAATGGTCTGGGTTCCAAAGAATATAGAAATTTAAACAGATTTCCATCTGTATATTTATATAAAAGAGATATTTTAATAAAGTTAAAAAAATTAAAATGGCTAAGAAATAATTTAAAAGACTCACGCAAGTGCTCATACACCGCAATTTAATGTCAAAGGCTATGTACAACATTTACTTACAAAACGTACAAAATTAAACGTACAAAACGTTTTTAACGTACAAAATTCATAGATCAAAACTATGCTTTAAATTTTGTCTTGGTGTAATTGAAATGTAAAAATCACTTATTGAAGTAACATATATAAACAATATAAAATATAATAGGTTCCCCTGGATGTATTTTGATTTTAGAATGTTCTTAAAAACTAAGAAGTTGAAAGATTTATAATACTTTCCCAAATTCAGACCAATTGTCGGGAAATTAAAATTTGTAATAATATATTTTTCCACACAATATGATATATATCAGATTTGAATAAGCTATTTAAATGAAATTTAGATATAAATTTAAAAATGGAAAAAATATTATGAAATACGAATGGGAGACGCATAAATACAATTTCGAAAAAGGCTAAATAAATAAAATTTACAAATCAAGTTGAACAATTTCTCAAAAATTAGTTTTTATGTTTGATAACTAACTAAAAATGCTATCGTATGTTAAAAATGATATGTTTTTATAACATTTGATAATTAGCAAAAAAATATTATTTCTTTTCAGAAATCTTAGCAAACAGCATTGCTAACTTTAAAAAATACAATTCGGAGATCAAATCCTTTTCTAATACAAAAAGAGGAGTAATATAAATACTGAAATATATTACTTCTATCATATATGTACATAATTAAAAACATTTCAATTTAAAAAAGAAACCAAAAGTTCTTTCATACATGATTTTAAATCTAATTTTAAAATAAAAGTAAAAATTTTTTTACGGAAGAGAAATAATTTTAATGCATTAGTAAATATAATTAAAAAAACATTTACAGTGACGAATATGTAAGAATATACGCGTTGTTAAAGATAAAAGAGTAATATATAATTGTAGAACGTAAATAGTAATCGATGTTTCGATGTCAAAGGAAATAATAGAGTAAGTTGCAATTTAAAATTACGACGCAATAAGTTTTCTTCGTTTGGTTAATAATCACATATTTTACGATTTCTTCTTTCTGTAATTAATGAAATTCCAAGAGTAATATTTCTTAAATATTCTTAAACGAAATTTAAGAAAGGAAAAATATTTTCTCGTAATAGAAAATTTGCTTTTAAAATGAGAAAAATGCAATTGGCAGTTTAACTTTTATCAGAATTTAAATTAGGATATTTAGAATGTAAATAGCGATTAATGCTTGGAAATATTGTAATTGTAATTAAAGATTCAAATTATGTTTTATTTAAAATATTTTGATTCGTAATAATTTTAGACTAATTCCAATGCATTTTAGTACTTTGTATTTAAAAGAAATGTAGTTCTATAATACTTATTCTTTGAAAAAAAATACTATACACAATTGTGTTCATATTTTTTAAATTTTATTTCCATATCTAGATAATTTTAACTCTACAAAGTGAAATCTGAAAAGAAAAAAAATAATAGGTTTTAATCTTAAATTTAACATACACGCTCCTTCAGTTACATTGAAAATACTTAATAAAGCGATGTCAGATACAACAAAGCTTTCTGTTTTAAGAAAGTAATTTTAGAAAATTCCATATTCTTTTCATTTAAATTTTCACAATATTTTTTTATAACTTATTTTTTAGATATTTTCAAACGGCCAATTAAACACACCGAAAAGGACCAAGAGTAATTTTTTCCTCCACAATCCTTTTGTCTAGGACAATTTTATAAATTGCCCTGGGTTATTCTCTTCAGGATTTTCTTTTTCTTTTTTTTTGTTTCCCTTCGAGAAAAATTATAAAAATCTCAATGGAAACAATAAAATCATCCGAAGGTGAATGAAAAATAAAGAATAAAAAGAGTTCTCCCCCACATTTTATCCTGTTCTAGTTAATTAAACGTCTCAATTAAGCAAATTCAGTTGAAAAAGAGTATCCAAATACTGGGGACAGACGCTTTTTACAATTTCTCTGTGGAAAACTCGAAGATTTTAATTAATTAAATGCAAATGGCGATTTGAAAGAACCTTTCAACCAGATTACCTGCTATGGATATGAAAACCCATTCGCTGAAGTGGATTGGGGGAACTTTTTAGTATTCTTTTCTTTTTTTATCGCTGTGTTCTGAGCAAATTAAACAGTTCGATTAGCGGTCATTCGCTTTCACTGCGATACCTGTTTGCCAAAAGACAATTTCATATGTCCCCTCCTCCTCCATCACATTTCGCTTTAAACCGGAGATGTTATCTTTCTGTTAATTATCTTTCTCTGAATTGCTTCATTTCTTTGACGAGATTACCACGTTTCTTCTGTTTTTCATCAAGATATGAAGAACCTACAGCAAGGTTTTTTTTTTATTCAACTCTTTTGTAGCTGGATATTCAAGGAAATGGGCAAAATTAGTTGGCTTTTAAGAATTATATGTACGAAAGTTATTTTTAAATGTTGAGCTATTTAATTATCTTTTAGAAAACTGTTCATAAACTTTAAAATATAATTAAAAACTATACATAAAGGTATTGTCTATTTTGAGGCACTTTTAAAATATTCGAAACTGTAATAATAAATCCATATTTTAAATTAAAATAAGGTATAAATCCATGAATTGGAATGAAACGTATTAATTACATAAATGTAAGTATTTTTTAGTAAAATTTTAGATAAAATTTGCAGTTACAATAAACCTCTTGTAACAGGTTCTAATGAATATGTTTCAATAATATTATGCAGCTTATAATATATTTACATGTGTTATGCATAAAAAAATTTATTGCAATTTCAGAAAGTATTGAAATATTTCAAGTTTTGTCGAATATTTTCCTTAAAAGAAAACTCTTTATTTAAAAAAAGTCTTTATTTAAAAATTAAAAAATACGGCGAGGTTAAGCTTTGGTTCATTACATAGTCAGAAATCGATAAACAATTTGGGAAAATTTTATTTTTAAAAGGTTTGAGATGGTATTTATTTTTTTTATATAAAAATTATGGAAACAAATTTTTACTGAAAATACATATATTGCTTGGGTGTTAGAAAATAGTCAATGAAATTAATTGTTTATATTTTTATGACTCCCAGTAACCAAATTTTCACACCCGACATATTATTTATATTATGTATTAAATTTGCTTCTAGTTATTGAAAAAAACTGTAAAAGAACTCTTTTGGAATCTATGTTACTTGGCTTATAAAATGATAATATTTTATCGTTAAGGATAAAATTTTTAAAGTATGAAAATTATATATACCTTAGACAAAGGTGCATCCAACAACACTAACAGTTAGGAAACTGGAAACGTCTAAAGTGTGAAGGACTTATGTATGTAATTATAATTATATACTTAAGTATTTATGTGTTATTACTAAAAAATATACCAGAAAAAGTATTACCAAATAGTTATCGCATGAAAGACAAGGTATCGTATGAAATAATTCCATTCCTAGATTTTTAGATTAATATTTTTAGATATATTTTTAAAATTATGTTAAAAATACTAAAATTTTGCTTTTGAGGACCGATTTATATTTAACCACTGAAACATCATTTATTTAATATTTTAGGATATAATTGTGTATTATAAATTAAAATTGAATTACCTCTCCTATGGGACATTAAACACTGAAAGGTTTTATTAGAATATATAAATTATTTCAATGCAATCGGATCGCATAAAGAAACACATCTGCAGTTGTTTATTTAGTCAAAACAAACTTTATGTTAGAACTTAATAATTTTTTTATTCTTAAGCTGAGAAACTATATTTTTTTCATGAAAATGAAGGTGAACTGCATGCTAGGTTTGACTATAGTATACAGATAACATATACGATTAATTCAGTTTCAAATAGCTGTATATTCAAAGTATTGCATGGAACAAATGTGAGTGATACATGAAAAGCACCCCAAAACCCCAAAAGTTTCAACCACACCCTACAAATGTTAAATACTCCTTGGGTCCATGAACACACTCCAATCCAGTATTTATCAACCTGTATACCTTGATAATTTTTAGAAAATAATTAAATTTTCTTACCACTGTATGAATTTTTTTTATTTATCATATGCTATTTTCATTGTTCACTAATTTCCTTATATTGCCATTTCAAATGTGTTACTGATTTTTTGTTTTTCCCCATAATAGACAGAATCTCTAGCTTTAAGTTACTATGCTCTTAATTTTACCATGAATAGAATAGAGATATTATTTAAGATATCTGTTCTAAAACGAGAATTATTCTCAATTACAGGAACAAGTGTAATAAGGCAAAAGAAAAAATCAAAGGTATTTTTATTTTATCTCAAACGAGTTATAATTAATAGTGGAAAACAATTTAAACTCATTTTTCTGGAATACTTTAACGAACACAGCATTACAATGTTTTTAACGACTTTCCTGTTAATTATGCAAAATATGTTACATATTTACACGTTCATGATACAAATCTTGACTTAATATCAGTGTTATATTAATGGAAACACTTTCTTACATTAATATAAATGCCAAATAAATTTATAACAACATCTTTATAAAAAACTTTAAAAATGAAATTCGAATCATGTATTTGCAACTTTTATTTGTTCTGGACTAGGAAACTAAGTTTTCCATGCTCAACTCATTTTATTAGAAAATCTAGACAGTTGGAAATTCTATGTAGCGAACTCCCACAGCCACTCTAGCAAACTTACTGAACATCAAACCATTAATTTTGAAATAAAATGGAGCGTCTTAACCAGAATATAACTTCACTGAAGGTAGAGCTATTTTCCAAAACATTTTTGGCCGAGTTAGGTTTGATGGATGGCATTGGAGTCAAGTATGATACTTCTGAGATTTACAGAAGTTTTAGGACAAACATTTTTAGAAGAATCTGTCATTAAGAATTTCTGAATCTGTCATAAAGTAGGTAACTAAATGATAATTTAGAAGACAATCTCCAGTAAATAACTAATCTATTTTCATTTACTATCTACTGACTACTGAAGGAAAAGTAAATCTATAAAACTTTCACAAACACAAAAGAAGCAGTTTTGAAATACATTCTTAAAGAATCAGTTTTACAGATTTGCCTTATCAAAAGAAACACAAAAGAAGCAGTTTTGAAATACATTCTTAAAGAATAAGTTTTACAATAACATTTACGATAATATTTGCCTTATCAAAAGAAATACAAAAGAAGCAGTTTTGAAATACATTCTTAAAAGATCAGTTTTACAATATTTACCATTAAATAAATCTACAGAATTATTTTAGCTGAATGGGGTATCGAAATTACTAGCATTTAAACTTGCTTTGATGAATAATGAAAAAATTAGACTTTGTTAAATGTATTTTAAATCTCAATATACTAAATCTCTTTTTTATTGGAATCCAGTTGAAGGTTTTGAGACTTACAGAAGTTTTAGAAAAGCAATTTTAGAAGAGTCTGTCAATTAGATAGGTGAATGTACCATAACATATGCAACTAAACTATAATTTATTAGTTTTCATATAATGGCAATTTTTAGGAAACAATCAGTTTTGTTTAGTATTTATTAAATATTGAATGGAAAAATTTAGGAACCTTTCAAAATCTTTTAAAACAAATACTAAAGAAACAGTTTTTAAATACATTCTTAAAGAATCAGTTTTAAAATAACATTTACGATAATATTTACCTTTTCAAAAGAAACGCAAAAGAAGTAGTTTTGAAATACATTCTTAAAGAAGCAGTTTTAAAATACAGTCTTAAAGAATCAGTTTTACAATAACATTTACGATAATATTTACGATTAAATGAGTCTCTTGAATTATTTTAGCTGAATGGGGTATCGAAATTACTAGCATTTAAACTTGTTTTGATGAATAATGAAAAAATAAGATATTGTTAAATGTATTTTAAATCTCAATATACTAAATCTCTTTCTAACTGGAATCAAGCTGATGGGTTTGAGACTTACGGAAGTTTTAGAAAAGCATTTTTAGAAGAGTCTGTCAATTAGAATAGGTGAATGTATCATAAAATACATGTGCAACTAAACTATAATTTATCAGTTTTCGTATAATGGCAATCTCTAGGAAAAAACTAATCAGTTTCGTTTAGTATTTATCAAATATTAAATGGAAAAATTTAGAGACCTTTCAAAATCTGTCAAAAGAAACACAAAAACTGCAGTTTCGAAATATATTTTTAAAGAGCCAATTTTACTATATACATTTACCGTAGTATTTATTTTTAAATAAACCTCTTGGAGTTTGTTAACTACACTTGATACATAAATAACTAAAATTTACTTTTGCTTTAATGAAAAACGAAAAAAAAATATTAGGTTACTAAACATATTTTCAATCTTAATGATTAAACTAATCTATTACGTTATCATGCATTAGTGTAAAATTACCTACATATATTAAAAGAGGGTTGTTTTTGTTTCTCCAGACGAGCATCGAAATCCAAAAAATACTTTCATTTATAGGTTTGTCTCTATTCTATACCACACCTGTAACTTATTTTTCACATAGACTTGATCTTTCAAAGGAAACACCAAAGCTGCATTTTCGAAATATATTTTCAAAGAATCAATTTCACTATATACATTTACCGTAGTATTTATTTTTAAATAAACCTCTTGGAGTGTGTTAACTACACATGATACATAAATTACTAAATTTTACTCTTGCTTTAATGAAAAAAAATATAAAGTTACTAAACATATTTTAAATCTTAATGAATAAACTAATCTATTACATTCTCATGCATTAGTGTAAAATTACCTACACAGATTAAAAGAGAGTTGTTTTATTTCTCCAGACGAGCATCGAAACCCAAAAAATACTTTCATATATAGGTTTGTCTCCATTCTATAGCACACCTGTAACTTATTTTTCACATAGACTTGATTTAAATAAAAAGGAAAAAACCTTTGAAAAGAAGTCTCATGAGTAAATATGAGATATCAAAGTATTTGACATTCTGAAAAATTCAGAAATAAAGCCTGCTTAGCCAGACTTAAGAATATTGCCTTTGAAATATTGATTCTTTAAAGAGCTTTCTATTTGAAGAATAACTTTTTTCGGTAACTGGATCACAGTCTAGTATTTTCCTGATACTATAATCTAGAAATTTTATATTTATAAAATATATATTAATAACATATGGTATCGAAGCATGACAGCTAACTTATCACTGAAAAGTATTTAAAGTGAAAAAAAATGTCGTTCTTAACTGCTATTTATATATTTTTATGCTGTCAATACATAATTTTTAGAGGTACAATCAAACTTTGAAAGAGATTAATGAAGCAAAGCTGTAAGCAATATCGTTTCGAAGCATTTCGTAGCATAATAAAAACATTAATCATAAAAAAGTTCAAAGGCAAAGTTTAGAATATTTATGTATTATAAGATTAATTACTCTCCATATTAAAGATTAATGGTTACAGATAAATTAATTTCTTTTTGAACATTTCCTAACAAATATTTTTCCAAAAATACATAGTATAAAACAATTATAAACAAATATTAGAGCATTTAAAAATTCAACAAAAGCTTAGAACCATTTGTAACATCCCAATGTGTTTAATTTTTCACTTTTCATAGAGATGATTGTAGCTCTAACCTTGATTAGAATTTACGAATAAAATCTTGTCCTTAATGAATTTACTCGGGGAGAAATAAAATTAAGAAAAGATATAAATATTTGGCTCATTTATGCGGACATTTAGGAAGATTTAGGATGAAAAATTTCACGATACAAAGGATTTAATGCCCACAACTCAAGGTTGAACGACAATGAATCTAAGATCTGGCAGCAAAGCGCAGGAGAGCTTTGAAATTTACAAGATCTTGATAAATTCTAATTTGGCTATTCTTGACTTGATGGGCACCTGGACAAAATACTTGACATCATTTGTCAGGAGGGGAATAGTTTGCAAAAATAGCAGTGCGTTCAGTAGGGAAACAGTATGTGGTTAAAAATTCGAGCATAAAATTTTGTTTTTGAAGGGAAGGCAGCATAAATTTTAAGCATTATTTCAATCAAAATTGACCGAAATGGTTTAATTAAATATATTCTTCACACTTTAATGTATTGCGATGAAAAGGAGTTAAATATAGTTTGTTTAGAGTACTAACAGATATGTATTGCGATGAAAAGGAATTTAATATAGCTTGTTTAGAGTACTAACAGATATGTATTGCGATGAAAAGGAATTTAATATAGTTTGTTTAGAGTACTATCAGATATGTATTGCGATAAAAATGAATTTAATACAGTTTGTTTAGAGTACTAACAGATATGCATTGCGATGAAAAGGAATTTAATATAGCTTGTTTAGAGTACTAACAGATATGTATTGCGATGAAAAGGAATTTAATATAGTTTGTTTAGAGTACTATCAGATATGTATTGCGATAAAAATGAATTTAATACAGTTTGTTTAGAGTACTAACAGATATGATGTTAAATGATTAATTGTGTGTCTAAACGGGTTATTTGAATCCCAATTAGGATAAGATGATTAAATCATGTACAATAAAACATCCATTAGTTAATTAAAAATAGATCTGAAAAATGTTTTTGACACATTGAAAAGATATAAATTATTCTATATTTAAAATATTACACATTTCAAATTTAACTGAATAATTTGTGTACTTGATAATGGCAAATAACCTTAAAACTTTTTCTCAATTGTAGTTCTCAGATACAATTCAGCATTCAATAAAAAATCTGTAACTATACTACATTGGTAAGGTTAAGGGTTGGAGTTAACACTCATCTTGGATTTTAGTTTAAGGAAACGACAATATATCAAGTGACTGAACAATTTTCAAAAAAAGCAGATAGTGGAATAAACAGTGGTTTATATTGGTTTTAGTCAGTTTAATACAACTAAAAAGCACTTAATTTATTGAATATTTACATTGGATAAATCTACCACTTTTCCCAAAACCTATGCTAATCTTTTAAATTACTGAAAGTCTTCTACTAAATGACTACTAAATGTAATAGTAACATCTTATAAAATTTTGCTTTGTTAAGTACTAGCCACAGTTATTAAAGTTCAATAAATACCTTTATTTATATTAATCAAAATTTGTTCATAAATATTTCAAAAGTAATTAACCCCTTAACATACAATGACGTCTGGGAGACATCAGTCGTCTCATGTGCCAAACTAGACTTTGACGTCTCCGAGATGTCAATAGCTATCTCCGATAAACGTAATGCAACATTATATTAAATCACAATTTTATACTGTTACTTAATTATTGTACATTAGCATGATATATAAACCTCCTTAAATGTTACATAGCAACGCTGATTTAAAAAAAAAAAAATTTTCTTTCTCAACTTTTAGCCAAACGATGGCTGATTGGTTAAGGTTCAGGCCTTCGGTACCGGAGTTCGTGGGTTCAAATCGCACACATAGCCGTTCGGAATTGGCTTTAAGCTGTAGGTCCCGGTCTCATTAGCCCTCGTGTTGCAAAATTAGACCGTAGCACTCCAAAACAAACCAAACCAAACCTTTCTCAACTGGAACAAAATTGTTCAAATGAGAATTGTTCAAATAAATAGTATTTTTTGGACACATTAGATTCCATTTTACTTGTATGTCAAGGGGTTAAGAGTTGCTACTCAAGGTTCAGTATGGTATAAAGTGATAGACAAGAGTGAAATTTAATTCTTATACTAAATAGCTTACACCTTCCCAATCTAGACTATGTTTAAAAGCTATCCATATTTTTACAGTTTTCTTCCCGTCTCCCCCCCCCCTAAAAAATAAGGAAACATTTCTCAATCTTTTAGCATTTTAAGCCCGTTTATTATTATATTGAATTTAATCGCCCCATCCGCATAATTATTTTTCACTCTCTCTCTATATATAAAGAGCTAAAGAAAGACGCTAATTCGCTGTTGAATTTTAAATAATCGATAAATGTGTTTTGCGTAACTTATTTATGCCTTTAGCTATCTAATTTAGGTAAAATTTATTTTTGTTTTATTATTTTGGGTTTTAGTAATTAGCTTTTAAGATTTTTTCAGCATTCATTTACTTCTCCCCTACCTCCTTTTGTTACTTTCTGTTTCGACCCTAGAGGGGCGTGTCCCACACCTTTACAATTATTGCTTTAAATATTGCGGGACTTTGACTTTAAAGATTTGAAAAATAGGATCTGAGATTTTAACTTTAAAAATTTATTTTTCAGTTACATGTCTTTAAACCTAGCTTCTGTTTATATTTTTACACTTCAGCTGAAGATTTCGTAAACCCTTACAAAAGAGAAGAGCTTAAAAAATATTAGGTCACACTTTTGTGTTAGAATGAGTTTTAAAAGCTTTAAAGGGGAAAAAACCAATCTTTCTTCTTTGTTAGGTGATTTCAATACAAATGATTATTTTAGTATTTTGAATCAAATAAGAAATTAAACAGCTTTAATACAGTCTGGGATTTTTAAAAAAAATATACCGATCTTTATATATTAGTGGCTTTGTAAAACTAATTACTCTATGAAATATATTTAATTGCTTGATTTTAATTTTAGTTCAAAAATGTTGTGAAATCACATATATCATTCTTAAAGTTGCAGTATTTTTTAGAATAACTTATGATTCCACTATATTTATATAAAAATCTGTATAAGTAACATAGTTAACAAAAAAAGTGGTTCAGCATAATTCCAATAATGCCTGTAAAAGTCTGTTTTTTAATGTATTTGATTTCCTCTATGAAAAATAAATGCAGAAATTTTATTTTTAATCAAAAATGTTGTGAAATCACATATATCATTCTTAAAGTTGCAGTATTTTTTAGAATAACTTATGATTCCACTATATTTATATAAAAATCTGTATAAGTAACATAGTTAACAAAAAAAGTGGTTCAGCATAATTCCAATAATGCCTGTAAAAGTCTGTTTTTAATGTATTTGAATACCTCTATAAAAATAAATGCAGAAATTTTATTTTTAATCAAAAATGTTGGGAAATCTCACGTATCTTTCTTAAAGTTGCAGTATCTTTTAGAATAACTTATGATTCCACTTTGCTTATATAAAAAACTGTATACGCAACATAGTTAAACTGAAAATAAAAACTTCAGCATAATTCCAATAATGCCTGTTAAAGTATGTTTTTTAATGTATTTGAACTCCTCTATAAAAAATAAATGAAGAAATTTTATTTTTAATTGTTTCTTAATAGAAGTGTTAATATTAGTGTAACATACTAGTTAGCACATGAATTTTCGCTTGCGTGACAGTGGTCTGACAGTTGTGCTTGTGAAATGTTAAAAAAAATGGTTCATCATAATTCCAATAATGCCTGTAAAAGTCTGTTTTTTAATGTATTTGAATTCCTCTATGAAAAATAAATGCAGAAATTTTATTTTTAATCGTTTCTTAATATAAGTTAATATTAGTGTAACATACCAGTTAGCACATGAATTTTCGTTTACCTGACAGTGGTCTGACAGTTGTGCTTGTGAAATCTTAAAAAAAAAATGGTTCATCATAATTACAATAATGACTGTAAAAGTCTTTTTTAATGTATTTGAATTCCTCTATAAAAAATAAATGCAGAAATTTTTTTCTTAACCGAAAATGTTGGGAAATCTCATGTATTTTTCTTAAAGTTTCAGTATCCTTTAGAATAACTTATAATTCCACTATATTTATATCAAAAACTGTATAATTAACATAGTTAAACAAAAAAATGGCTCAGCATAATTCCAATAATACCTGTAATAGTCTGTTTTTTAATGCATTTGAATCCCTATATAAAAATAAATACAGAAATTTTATTTTTAATTGTTTCTTCATATAAGTGTTAATATTAGTGTAACATACCAGTTAGCACATGAATTTTCGTTTACCTGACAGTGGTCTGACAGTTGTGCTTGTGAAATGTTAAAAAAAAAATGGTTCAGTATAATTCCAATAATGCCTATAAAAGTCTGTTTTTTACTGTATTTGAATTCCTCCATAAAAATAAATGCAGAAACTTTATTTTTAATCGTTTCTTAATATAATTGTTAATATTAGAGTAACATACTAGTTAGCACATGAATTTTCGTTTACCTGACAGTGGTCTGACAGTTGTGTTTGTGAAATGTTAAAAAAAAATGGTTCAGCATAATTCCAACAATGCCTATAAAAGACTGTGTCTTAATGTATTTGAATTCCTCTATAAAAATAAATGCAGAAATTTTATTTTTAATCGTTTCTTAATAAGTGTTAATATTAGTGTAACATACTAGTTAGCACATGAATTTTCGTTTACCTGACAGTAGTCTGACAGTTGTGCTTGTGAAATGTTAACGAGCGAGTATGGTAGTAAATTTATAATATGCATAGCATTTTACTTCAAAAATTAACTACTATCATTTTGGATCAAGAGTCATTAATTAAAATCTAATGACTTGACAAGTAGAGATCACAGAGATAGATAAACAGCCGTTGAAATCGGAGGTCTCTCTCAACAGCTAATTAAGTTCTTCCTCAGCAGAAATTCACAAAACTGGTAAACTACATATCGTTAGCATGTGTCACTATTCTGCCATACGCTGGCATTCGTAATGGCGTAATATTTACTCGCAGTTAAGGGAAATACGTACATTACATTATCAAGTGTATGTGCCTCCCTCCCTATTTAGAGACCTAATATATCAAGTGGTATCATCAATGTCGATTTCCGGACGCTTTGGATTAACCAGGAATGGATATCCATCAAACATCAATGATCGGGACATAATACCGCACACAATCATTGACACTGAGCACACACGTACTAGACAACTGCGATTTCTCGTTCGCCAGTGACCGGATTGATTCAGCCCGATCTGCCGTTCAAAACTGTCGCTTCATACAAGATCTCAGTATATGGACTAATGCTATTATCGGAAGACACAATTTTCGACCAATGACTTCTCAGCTAATTTTTGTATTTAAAAAAATGCGTTTGATATTTATAAATATGAAATGTATCACAATAATTCTATTGTGCGAAGTTCTACCTTTATAAATTCTAGCAATAAGAGTCAGGTCATTGCAGCTTTTTGAATGTCATTTATTTCAATATATTTTATAAAGAAATCATTAAGAATCAATAACAACAGCTAAACAAGAAGCATTTATGAGTTGAATGTTTAGAGATACACAATTTTCGACCATCACGTCTCAGCTAATTTATGTATTAAAAAAATGCGTTTGATAGTTATAAATATAAAGTGTATCCCAATAATTCTATTTCGGAAGATCTTCTTTTATAAATTCAAGCCTTTATAAATAAAAGTCAGGTCATTGCAGCTTTTGAAATGTCATTTATTTCAATATATTTTGTAAAGAAATCATTAGGAATCAATAACAACAGTTAAACAAGAAGCATTTATTAGTTGCATATTTAGAGATACACAATTTTGACCAATGACTTCTCAGTTAATTTTTGTATTTAAAAACAATGCGTTTGATTATGATAAATATAAAATGTATCACAATAATTCTATTGTCAGAAGATCTTCCTTTATAAATTCAAGCAATAAATCATTGCAGCTTTTTAAATGTCATTTATTTCAATATATTTTATAAAGAAATCATTAAGAATCAATAACAACAGCTAAACAAGAAGCATTTATCAGTTGAATGTTTAGAGATACACAATTTTCGACAAATGTCTTCTTAGCTAATTTATGTATTTAAAAACAATGTGTTTGATAATTATAAAGTGTATCACAATAATTTTATTGTCGGAAGATTTTCTTTAATAAAATCAAGCAATGATAGTCAGTCATTGCAGCTTTTTAAATGTCATTTATTTCAATATATTTTATAAAGAAATTGTTAGCAATCAATAACAACAGCTAAACAAGAAGCATTTATTAGATACATATTTAGAGATACACAATTTTCGACCCATCACTTCTCAGCTAATTTATGTATTTAAAAAATGCGTTTGATAATTATAAATATAAAATGTATCACAATAATTCTATTACTGGAAGATCTTCCTTTATAAATTCAAGCCTTTATAAATAAAAGTCAGGTCATTGCAGCTTTTAAAATGTCATTTATTTCAATATATTTTATAAAGAAATCATTAGGAATCAATAACAACAGCTAAACAAGAAGCATTTATCAGTTGAATGTTTAGAGATACACAATTTTCGACAAATGTCTTCTTAGCTAATTTATGTATTTAAAAACAATGTGTTCGATAATTATAAATATGAAATGTATCACAATAATTCTATTGTCGGAAGATCTTCTTTAATAAATTCAAGCAATGAGAGTCAGTCATTGCAGCTTTTTAAATGTCATTTATTTCAATATATTTTATAAAGAAATCATTAGGAATAAATAACAACAGCTAAACAAGAAGCATTTATGAGTTGCATATTTAGAAATACACAATTTTAGATCAATGACTTCGCAGCTAAAATTATTAATTTTGAAAAAAAATGCGTTTGATAATTATTAACATAAAATGTATCACAATAATTTATTATGAATTTCTGCTATGGTACTTATGTTCATATTCTATGCAGAAATATAAATTACTGGAGAATAAATTATTTTTTTATGAAAAAATTTAGATAGAACAATTTTAACCCAAGCATTCAATGTTTTTGATGGCATCGGCTCCAAAAAAAGTACTGATTGACGTCATAGACTTCAGGCACCTTTCGCTAAAAATAAATAATTTGATACAACTTATGAAACCAACACTCCATTATTTAAATAAATTAATGTTTTCTGTGGTTTCAAAATAAAATACTTTCAGCTCGGGGGAATTAAAAGTGTGGATACATAGTTAATTCCAAACAAATTTCCCTTGAGTAAACACCAATTTTTCATTACATTAAAAAGAATCTGGCGTTAAATTCGCTAAAAAGAAACAGTTTTCTTAAGTTTTTATGCAAGTTTTTAACACAGATATAAAAATAAAGAGATTTTATTAAATCCAATTTCTTGAAATCGGCGTTACAGCTCAAGTGAAAAAAATTAAAAAACCGAATGAATATTTAAAATAGAATATAATTAAATCCGATATCCAATGAAGGAAAATTGTTATGCAACGAAATACATTACTTCCAAATCAAAATAAGGATTTCGTAATCTTAAAAATATAAATATACATTAGACATGCATCTAAAGAAGAGTGCACATATACATACCAACAACTTTACTATGGGTCATTCGTAAAGTTCTGCAGTTTTTAAATCGCTGAAGGTTCTCGTGTAATTATGTTAAAGCACCGTTTACACTACACTCAGGGAACTGTTGTGAGACGGTTTAATTGAAAATACATATAACAAACTTTGATAAACAATTTTGATTATTGCAAATTCACGTAAAGGTAGTTTTGGTGTTTTTAAAAATAATGGTGGTAGGTATATTAGAATGTAGTATTTGAAAACAACAGCAATTAAAATAAAGCTACTATATTACTATGCTACTAAAAAACTACTATTTTAAACTCAGGGAACTGTTATGAGATGGTTTAATTGGAAATACGTTTTACTGAAACTTTGATAAACAACTTTTATTAATGCAAATACATGTAAAGGTAGTTTTGGTTTTTTTTTTAACACTAAACATACCATATAACGGGTCAAATGACCCATAAGGTTTATGTAAAAAATGCGATGGGAAATAAATTAAAAATTCTTATTCTTTGTGTTTGCAATACATAAAAATTGACAATATACAATTTTGTTTAATTATAATAAAGTTTATTTGTCTATTTCCTTCCAATTTTCATATTTCATACATTTATAATCAGAAAAAATAAAGTCCGGTCATTTGACTGGCTATGGTAGAAATAGGTATGTATTAAGTGTTGGTATGTTTAGTGTTAAAAATAATAGTGCTAGTATATTACAACGTAGTATTTGAAAATTGCAATAAATAAAATAAAGCTACTGTATTACTATACTACTAAAAAGCTACTATATTAAACTCAAGGAACTGTTATGGGATGGCTTAATTGGAAATACGTTTAACTGAAACTTTAATAAACAACTTTGATTATTGTAAATTCATGTAAAGGTAGTTTTGATGTTTTTTAAAAATAATAGTGCTAGTATATTACAACGTAGTATTTGAAAATTGGAGTAATTAAAATTAAGCTACTACTAAAAAGTTTCTATACTTCTAAAAAGCTACTATATTACACTCAAGAAGCTAGTATGAGATGGTTTTATTGAAAATACATATAACTGAATCTTTAATAAACAACTTTGATTATTGTAAATTCATGTAAAAGTAGTTTTGATGTTTTTTTAAAAAATAATAGGGCTAATATATTGCAGTATTATTTGAAAATTGCAGTAATTAAAATTAAACTACTATATTACTATACTACTAAAAAGCTACTATATTACACTCAAGGAACTGTTATGAGATTGTTTAATTGGAAATGCGTATAACTGAAACTTTGATAAACAACTTTGATTATTTCAAATTCATGTAAAGATAGTTTTGATGTTTTTTAAAACTAATAGTGCTAGTATATTACAACGTAGTATTTGAAAATTGCAGTAATTAAAATTAAGCTGCTACTAAAAAGCTACTGTATTACAATTAAGGAACTGTTATGAGATGGTTTAATTGAAAATACGTATAACTGAATTTTTGATAAATAACTTTGACTATTGTAAATTCATGTAAAGGTAGTTTGATGTTTCTTAAAAGTAATAGTGCTAGTATATTACAACGTAGTATTTGAAAATTGCAGTAATTAAAATTAAGCTACTATATTAATGTACTACTAAAAAGCTACTATATTACACTCAAGAAACTGGTATGAGATGGTTTAATTGAAAATACGTATAACTGAATCTTTGATAAACAACTTTGATTATTGTAAATTTATGTAAAGGTAGTTTTGATGTTTTTTAAAAATGATAGTGCTAGTATATTACAACGTAGTATTTGAAAACTGCAGTAATTAAAATTAAGCCATTATATTACTATACTACTAAAAAGCTACTATATTACTAAAAATTCACAAACATCGTATCTTTACAGCATATATTAACTACTAATTATATTATTTATGTGCATGCATACTGGGGTTTAAAAAAAGTCTTTAATCGTCTTTTGACGTGCTGCTTATCTATGAGTATTTAGAACAGAATAAAAATCGAATTAAGAGTACTGAATGTTTTTTCCCCACTAGCGTTTTCTCATAAAAAATAAGTTAGAAGTTTTCCAAATTGAAGTTTGGAAAGGAGTGTTTGTGTTAGAAAAGGGGAATACTGCATACATCCAGTTTTAACTTCTTTTCGTTGTATGAACAAAATACTATTATCAGAATGTCTAGAATGCATAGGGACCACGAGAAAAAGCCGTATAAGTGTAAAGGACATAACTGAGAAACGTACAAACGATATTTTGCTAGTTTTTGTTAATTCTGGTAGAAAATGACCATTATTAAAACAAATTTATAAATATTGATCTTTTCGCTGACATTGTATAATTATAGCACTTAAAGTATAATTTTTATTCAGCAAGGAAGCTCGAAAGTTCATCAATTTATAGACTTATTTTAAAGATAGGGGAAAATATACTGCTTGTCAAATGTGTTATATATGTGGGCAAAATGTGTCGGATGAGAGTTTGAAGGTGATCTGTGAAAATTAAGAGGGAGAAATTTCATCCTCAAAAGCGATGCTTTTTCTAGACAACTATTCTTTTTAAACATGTATATATTTTTTATACTTGCAGTATCAAATAACTCTTTTTTTAAAAAATTCACAATTGATGCTTTAGTTATTCTTATTGACTTAAATTACTTTAGTCATAGCACAAGTTTGATGCAGGAGGGTTTTTACAGGGAAGTTCGTTATCAATTAAAATGTACTAAATTGGAATTCATTCTTCTGTAGTAATAATTCTTATTTTATTACTAAAAATATTTATATGATCACAACACAAACCAAATTTCTATTAAGAGTATGTGTTATTTTTTCGCTTTTTTATTTACATTTGTAAGCTGTATTGCTTTCCTAATTTACCCTCTATACCTTTCCTTAAAGATAAAAAAATCACATTTAAAGACACGTACAGTTCTGTGGTCAGTCAATCTACTATGTCGAATTTGTAGCCAATGAACTGAGAGTAGAAATATCCTAACGATGTTAAACAACTTCATAGGGAATGTGTATTTTAACACTCAAAAGTTGGATATGCATTTTACATGAGCTGAAATGTGTTTTTCCAGACGAAGTTTTTTCAAAATGAGACTTACGTCTTACAGCTGAATCGCAAGGTTTATAAACACTCATATCTATCACTTATTTAAATCTATGTACTCTTGAAGATAAACGGTTTACTTTTAAAAGTAATGTTAACCAAGAGCAATGCAGTTCTTTAAGAATTATTTCTACTAAATGATTTTTCTCCACGACATTGATTTTAGTTATTATGTCTTTAGTACACACACACACACACACACAAATTTCTAAGTACAATTTTGTTTATTTATAAGACTGAGTTTAAATACATTTTATGTAAATTATAAGAGTACTTTTGCAAATATTTGCCTGGAAAATATAAATAGAGAGTTTCATGGAAAGATAAAAGTTAAATAAACCTCAACATTTTTACGATATTTAAACATTTAGTTCCTTATAGCTTGATAGTTAATATTTTTGGGCTGTATATAGTACGTAAAATGCAAAAAAATTAATTATTTATTACACCTTGTGTAAATGTTTATATGCATTACTTACCGATAAAACATGTTTTCCGTTTATAATACACTGTCTGCCAATAAGTATTTGGACACCTATGCAAATGAAGATATATGCGGTACTGAGGTACGTCACGGCCTCCGCCGGTATACATCGTGTAGGAAACAGCATCATCATTAGTCGCTTGCAAGATGCCGCGCAGCTATGATTTCGAGAAAGGTATAATTATCAGGTATCAAATGTGGCCAATCCTTAAGGGACATATCTAGCGATCTGAAGTACCCAAAATAGACAGTGGCCATGTGATTAAAAAGTGGAAAGTGAACGGTGATTGTTGGAATGTGCCCCGAGTCGGCAGACCAACGGAACTGGGAGATAGTGACTGACGAGTGCTGTCCAGAGAAATTCGGAAAAACCGCACCCAACCAATGGCCCTCATCCGCGAGTTTCAACAGGCATCAGGGAGTATTGTTTCAATGAATACCATCCGTAAGGAAGCACATCTGATTGGTTTTCAGGGTCGTGCTGCTGATCATAAGCATTTGATCTCAAAGTCCAACCGCGCTGCTTGGTTAATGTGGTGCAAAGCACATCGAAATTGATCGTAGATCCGTGAAAACGGGTTCTTTGGAGCATTTCTTCACCCTTTACCCTTCGGATGGTAGGATCTGGGTCTGGCGTCTGCCTGGAGAACGTCTCCTGCCAGAATGCATTGTACCAATAGTCAAGTTCGGCGGAGGTGAAATTATGGTCTGGGGGTGTTTCTCCTAGTATGGACTAGGACCCTTGGTCCCCATTCATGATAAGCTCAATGCCGATGCTTACTGCACTATTTTGGATGACAATGTGCTTCCTACGTTATGGCAGTTTTATGGGTTGGACCCCTGTTACTTTCAGGACGACAATGCCAGTTGTCATGTTTCGAGGTTAACCAAGGCTTGGTATGGTGCCAACGGAGTTCATCAAATGGACTGGCTTGCCCAGATCCCAGACTTGAACCCTATCGAGAACCTCTGGGACGATTTGGATCGTTGTATTAAGGGGTGCACTACCCGTCCAAAATCGGTGAAGGAACTTGTATGTTTACCCCAAGCAGAGTGGAAGAAAGTACCACTAGCTGTATTACAAAGACTTGTGGAAAGTATGCCCCGGAGGTTTCACGCTGTAATTGCCTCTCGTGGAGGCTCTACCAACTATTGATTTTGAATAAAGTTAGTTTTTCTTTTCTATCACAGGTATCCAACTACTTATTGGTAGACAGTGTATTATAAGCTTAGATGACAGATACAGTATATTTAATCCCTAAAAATTATGCCTAGAGACAAATTTAGTAAAATAATTTCCAATACCAGATTATGAATGCTTAAGTTATAATCAATTTGCACACATCTTAATAAAATGCTCTACTAGTATATAACTAAATACAAAGAGTTTGAATCTTAGTTTTAGCAGTTAATAGTGACAGGACTGCGTAAACAAATACTGGAAGATTCCTCAGTGTCAGTTCATTCAACTATTTTATTAGTTTTATCTGGAGAACTTAGGGAAGGTAGATCAGTGAAAAGATGAAATGATAATACAATTTACTACTTTATTATTTTTTACTGAGTATATTAATGAACTCCAAGTTATTATAAACTCCACAGAATAGAAAATATCAAAATTGTGTTAGTTTTAAAATTACAGCATATCATTGTTTGAAAACAGTCTGTAATTCTAAATACCCTACCTTGTCAATTTTGAAAAATAAAATTTCGGCCTAAGGTATTATTTTACTACTGTGTACATTTCTCTGATACGACGTATTATAATATGCATAATAACATACATTAATTTCATCCGGTTTACTGTGTGCAAAAGGCTAATGGATGTGCGATGTTTGCAAAATCAAACTGTCTGTCAAAATCTCGAAACTATAAGTAAATTTTGGGAGATCGTTTAAGGGAAGCTATCTACTATCACTGAAAAGAACAAAAATCTGTCAAAGAAAATACACAGGTTTTTTATTCTACATGATCTTTTATTAACTATCCACAAATATGAGCGTTAAAGGATAATTGGTGAGTGGAAAAATATCTTCATACAAGTTATTGCTAAAAATAGATGTCTTAAGTCAAAAATGAAATTTTAGTACTAGCACTTAACATTTTCAGCAGATAAAAATAATCATTATTAACTATCCTCAAATATGAGCATTAGAGGATAATTGGTGAATGGAAAATATCTTCATACAAGTTATAACTAAAAAATAGATGTCTTACGTAAAAAAGGAAATTTTAGTAGCACTTAATATTTACAGCAGATAAAAATAATTGTGATAGAACAAGCATGATTATAAGTGGTTCTACCACGTATTATGCATGGTTCTCTGACAAGGTTTTCTCTACTTTGTTTTCTTTTGTAGTTGCTTTTAACTTTTGTAATAGAAAATTTAGACGTGTATAACTTTTGTACATTATTCTATCTTAATCTTTGTATATTATTTAATTTTCTAAAGTATTCTCCCTTCCGGATGTAAAAATTTCTTTTTATTATAAAACTACAGTTTCACTTGCGAATATATAATTTATTTTTGAAATCTATTAAACATGAGGTTAAAACCTTTGTCTCTTTGGGACAAAAAGCCTTTCACTAGGTTTTGATGCGATGAGATATATTCTAGACTACAGTTAATATTTATCATGAAAACCTAGACATTAAACATGAATACTTAATGGGAAGCTTCGGGAGCATGTAATAAATAGTTTAAAGAAAACTGTTTCTGTATATAAAACTTTAACCATCCATTGTCACTTTTATTAAGTAGATGAAAATGAAATGCAATGAATGTTGTATTCTACACAGAATACGCTTAAGTTATGAATAGAGATTAATCGAAGTTTCTGAAATGTCTAAGAGAAAAGAATAAATATGCTTAACATATGCTAACACAGAATGTTATATAAACGTAAACAAGCTATATTTATGTTGTTAGTCTCACATGCTTTAAAATAAAAAGAATATATCACCTCAACTAAATAAAAAGTTATGTTTAATATGTCTTTCACTTTAATGGCTATAAATTAAAATTAAGTTTGCAAGACGACTCCGAGATTTTCTGAGATAACAATATCTAAGATTAGATTTTTTGAGTTTAATATTATATAAAATGAAAACATGAAAGAGACAACATTAATGAACATTTAAAGTAACTGAAGTTATATATGCTTACTTTTCAGCTCTTAAACTTTTTAGTGGTCAAAACTTTTGAGTCAACACGTTAATTTTTTTTGTATGAGTTTAAATACAGGCATAAATAACATCCCCTATATAATAATAGCCTAAGTTATCTGTCCGTCTGTCTTCGAATTTATGAAGCGGTTGGCCCTGGAATGGATAGATGCATCCATATTAGATTTTCGATGAGTTAGGGTTAGTAAAATTCGCAGCGAGCAAAGTTTATCTTATCCTAATCAATCGATTCGATTCTAAAATAAATTGGAATAAATATGTTTCATATCACATTAAAAAATACTGTCGTCTTTAAAACGTTCGAAATCCACCCTTATCTTGCTACTGTATATATTTCTCAACTATTAACTATATCTATCACGATTATCAACTATATCTATCTCAACTATCTCAACTATATTATTTCTCATTGAATTTATACATGTTTTATTATATAGCCTAAGTTATCTGTCCGTCTGTCCTCGAATTTATAAAGCGGTTGGACCTGGAATGGATAGAGTCATCCATATTGGATTTTCGATGAGTTAGGGTTTGCAAAATTCGAAGTGATCAAAGTTTATCTGATCCTAAACTATCGATCTTATTATAAAATAAATTGGTATTTGGTTTTACGAATGACGTTAACGAAATTGGTACTCTATTAAAACTCCATTAGCCTGAACTATCTTACTACTGTATATATTTCTCAACTATTAACTATATCTAACACAATTATCAACTATATCTATCTCAACTATTTCAACTATTTTATTTCTCATTGATTTTATATATAAGTTTTATTAAAAAAATTTACATTTGACGGCCTTTTTAAAATTTCTTCCTTGGGATTCTTAGTCGATAAATAGGCAGATACAATAGATATAATATGCAATAATATTTTAATATTTGGTATAATTAACTGTTGTCGAAAGAGAGTGTTTGAACATTTTTTTTCTTGTAATGGAGATGGTGATACAGAAAAGTTTGAAAACCACTGAGCTAAAGCATCTTAGTTGGTCACCCGAATCAGACTTGAAATTCAGATCGCCAAACCTTACCCTGAAAACTGACGCAGATGCCCCAAACCTTGCTCGACTGTCCTAAATGTCTGCTTGTGTGTATCCTCATCTAGACGAGATGCTAAGTCGTAGCCGCACAATCCCGATGCCCACAAAGACTTTCAGGTATTTGGGAGACTACAGCTATCCTAGATCCGAAGCCTGCCACACTAAGATTTGATCAGTGACCAGTCTCTCGGAACCGAAGACGTTAAAACCAGACCACCGACCATTAACTCAGTATCAACACAGATACCCCATATAGTGCGGCAGTCCGTAAATGACTGCTTGTGTGAATCCCCATCTAGCCTTAGAAATGATGCAAAGTAGCAGCCGCATATTTCCAATTGCCACAGATGCTTCCAGGAGTTTGTGAGAATTATTTCCCTGTTTACCAATACTCTTTGGAACACCCGTATACGATGATACTAACAATGATTTTTAGTAACATAATAAGAGTAAATAAAAGTATGTAAATAAAATATTTAATACAGATTTAATAAGTGTAGCATGGTTGTATAGTGCATGTGTCAATTAATTGAAAATAATTTAGTCTAATACTCTGGGACCAGACCTAGGAGAATCTTCAAGCTACACCAACTAGAAGTTGTTTGTTTTAAGGATAAGTCAATAAAGGACAAATGTCGAACATAATTTTGTGCATGTCTTATGTATGGGAAATATATGAATACTGACAGTAAGGATTGGAAAATATCCTTTATTTGAAGGTATGCACTGCAAAGCTTTACTGTATTATTCCGTGTATAATGCACATCTAGAGTTTACAACATAAATTTTGAAAAGAGACAAGGAGAAAAGGTGGTTATATTGACGAATAAATATGATAAGTTTAGAAAAAAAAATCCTTTCCCCTAACTACAATAAATGCAATGTCTTCTATAATGCACTCGATGCAATGGCAACTATTCTGATGTACAAAATTATCTCTATTATTATTTGGCTAAAAGGAGCAACTCCTAATCCATAGGTAAAAGGATAATAATTAGCTTATACATAAAACAAGCTTATACTTAGCAGTAATTAGTTATGCAAATGAATTTCTAATAACTAAATCACCTAAAGCCAAAATTATATTTTTACCAAATAAAGTTTTAGTACTCACTCAAATTCAGATTTGTTTATCATTTCACAAAAGAATATAAATAAGACAAAATTTGAGAGCTGCTTTTATGATAATGAATAATAATAAAATATCACTTACCTAGAAATAGAAAAAAGCAGCATGCAATAATTATGAAGAAAATTAATTTCCACACATTGAATAAATTTCAATTTAGTTTTCAAACATCACATCTTTTTTGATTATTAACTGTCTTGTTTTTGATAGAATTTGCGTATGGTTATATAGCTTAAGAATATATAACAGTTCACTAAAGTGAAGGTAAATTTTTGAAGTTTCAGAACCACCAAATTCCTTAAACAAAATATTACTTTGAATTACTGTATTAGAGCTCAATTTCTTGGGTGTAATTAATACAAGGGTCACCCAGAAAGTAGGTTTCTCAAGGCTCGGAAAAAGAGACAAAACGTTATTACATGGAAATATTTACTGCAAAAGATACATATATATTTAATCTACTTTAGACCATAATAACAATTTGTAGCACTTTTCATACTGTTGTTTATACAGTGGTATAAGTTTTAACAGTGCAGTATCATAGAAGTCTTTCCCCTGGGAATGGAGCAAGTCTGTCATAATTATCAAGAACAGGTTCAAGTCGCTGAGACTATGATAAGAGCTATAGAGCAAAAAACCTTTAATGATGACAGGTGGAATCACAAACTAACCTGTACATGTTGACGTGCGATACTTAATGCTGTTGGTGAAGCCCTGTTTTCATGCTATAAAAATTTTAAAAAAATTGATAAAATGTGGAAAAAAGTATCCTTGATTTAAATCGATGATTTAAAATATCCAGTAATCTAAATCAAGATTTAAATTATAATTTGTATCCAAGTAATATAAATCAATCAACCCTGTTTAAATCATTCGCAAACTTTTATGAGACTATGATCAGAGCTATAGAGCAGAAAACCTTTAATGATGACAGGTGGAATCACAAACTAACCTGTACATGTTGACGTGCGATACTTAATGCTGTTGGTGAAGCCCTGTTTTCATGCTATAAAAATTATTAAAAAATTGATAAAATGTGGAAAAAAAGTATCCTTAATTTAAATTAATGATTTAAAATATCCAGTAATCTAAATCAAGATTTAAATTATAATTTGTATTCAAGTAATATAAATCAATCAACCCTGTTTAAATCCTTCGCAAACTTTTATGAAAAAAAATTGCAAAACAGTAACAGTGGAAATCGATCCATAATCAATACACAAAAATATATTTCCGAGAGTAAGAAAATTACCCATAAATAGTGTCGCCAGCAATGAAATCAAATCGACCAATCTTTAAAGCCAAGCTCCAACTGCATAAAAAAGAATGTATTCCATTTAAATTGAAATTTACAAATATGCAGCCTTATCAGGCAGAATGTATATTGATCGGCTGCAAAGCAATTAAGAACCGATACTTTCTACTTGCGAACCACATTTATGGGTTATGAGTTTTGATCTTTTAGGTACTAGGAAATGAAATTCTTGCTATTTCAGTGCTCACTTTAAACATTTCAGCGTCACTTAAAACATCAAAATTCCACGCAAACGTTTCAAAGTGTCAGTTCTTAATTTCAACTTTGGGGTTTATGATTTCTCGTATCTTATGAGAAAACCTCTGAAGTCATCATAACGTGAAATAAGTAGATTTACAGTCTTAATATTTAAAAATGTTCTATGACGGAATATATTTTAATTAAGTGATATTATTTTCTGATTTTAAAAAGGAAATGTAAATAAAGAGCGTTTCATTAAAATGGGAAATATTCTGTGAAACATTTTCTGATTAGAACTAATAAATGTTTTTTTTAGGGATTAGGCATTTACACTCTACAAAGAATTAATACTTTCAAATATAAATTGAGCTTTTAAATATTTAAATACTTTAGAATAAAGCATGTTGCGAAGAAATTTTTTAACGCTGCAGTTGTTTTTAGTAGGATTTTTATAACTATTAAAAAATATTCTTTAAGAAACAAAATTTATTGGTTTTATTCACAATAAGTTTTTATATGATATAACTACTTTTGTTACCAGAATATTAATTGGATCAGTATTAACAATAATATATTAAGAAGGGAGAGGAATTGCTCAAATGCAAATAATGCAATGATTTTACTGATTAAATTGTTTTTATTAACTTTTGCCTAGAAAGATTTCTATTTTACATCGATGTTTATCCCGTATGGCGTAAGCTGGACCGGGTTAAAAAGTAACTTACATCGATGTTTCTTCAAGCATCTACTGTTTCTAAACGTTTAAAATTTTTAGTTAAGTTAATAAAAAGTTCCAATTACTGTATCTTCCCTAAGTGCTCGAAAAGCAACAGTGCATCAAAATAGCTAACTGCAACATACTGTAATGTGCACTGAAAATTATAAACGGCATTTGCTATTATATTAGTGTCATTTAAAATCTACTTTTTTATTTGAGTTATACCATTTGAACCTTAAGACACAAAATTACTTGAGGAATGCATCTATCTAACAGTAGAATTACAGTGCTTTTAGTATAAATAAAGTTACTGTAAGTTGCTGTTTTCTTCAATTAGTTGATGGTCCCATATGGGGTTTCGGGAAAAATTCTTAACTGAAATGTGTGGCTTCTATCATCTTATTTACACGCTTGAGGTTTCAGGATAATTTCTCGTGTATTTTTATAGATATTCAACAAAATGTCTAAAATCGCAAGTAACCTGTCACCATTGGCCATATAGTGTACATTCGGAAGATATGACTTGGTCGCTAATGGGTTAATTTTTTACTATTTAATAATATTTTATTATCACTAATTAGTATATATTGTGTCTTGAAACCAATAGCTTCTGATAAGACGTATGAATTGCATCATTTGATTTTTTAAAATTTCTAACACTCTGCATTCACAGATCCATAGCGAAAACACCAAAATACTACAAATACCATAAAGATTTTTCCAGGAATCTACAAACTTATGACTAGGTCATTAACGGGTTAATTTTTTACTATTTAATAATATTTCATTATCAGTAATTAGTATTCCTTCTCTTTTGAAGCTAATAGCTTCTGATAAGATGCATAAATTGCGTCATTTGATTATTTAAAATTTCTAACGCTCTGCATTCACACATCCATAGCGAAACCACCAAAATACTACAAATACCATAGAGATCTTTTCAGAAATCTACAAACTTATGACTCATTCGTTACTGGGTTAATTTTTTACTATTTAATAATATTTTATTATCAATAATTAGTATTCCTTGTCCTTTGAAGCCAATAGCTTCTGATAAGACGTATGAATTGCATCATTTGATTTTTTAAAATTCCTAACACTCTGCATTTACAGATCATAGCGAAGCCACCAAAATACTACAAATACCATAAAGATCTTTTCTAAAATCTACAAACTTATCGAACAAATTACCCATTTGATAAAAAGTACTTTTAAATTACAAAAAAAAAGGGATAATCATACTGAGAACCTCCGATATTGATTAAAATGTCTGAACACTTGTGATAAATCACCGGATTTTGACCATACTTTAGGCTATAAATTCAAATGAAAATTTACATTTCACAGGCCTAGTCATCCGTAAGAGAATATCGCAGTTTGTAACGATTGCTAAATATTCAAAAGCTTATAAATTACATCCTCCTCTCGGAAATACCTGACTACATTATAAAAATAGTGCAAGTGTAACGAATAAAAAGTATGGGTTGTTATGATAGCCTGTTGTAAAGAGATTGAATTCAAATTAGTATCAAACTTTAGTCGAGGAGTGAAGTTAATGGCATTAATTTGTTCTCAACTATCTTGAATGAAGTTATGTTTGATACAATAAATATCAACAGGGTTCTTTTTAAAGAAAGTTCTGCTTAACTATTGGAATCATGTCTAAATAAACAGTTCTCAAAAGAATTTCGAGCAGAATCTCTCTCTTGTGAACCACACTCGTCATTTTTGAGTTTGATATTGGCAACCGGAAATGAAACTCTTAACTTTAGATTTCGATTCGCGGCTATATCCTTTGATTACACTTACTTGCTAGTAGTCCCTCAGCCTTAATACCCAAGCATAAATTTTGATACCAAGCTCTTAATTTTGAGTTTTAGAGACAATTCTTTTGGTTATGACTTTTTCATCTGAAAAGATTGCATTCTAGGAAATTTATATTAAGGACAAATAGGCATCGGCTGATCAAAGATATTATTATATTAGTTTCAACATTTTTATGGAAGTATGCGGTGAATGCAGGATAAAATGTCAAAAATAAAAGAAAGTTTATCCTAAAGGAGAAAATTAGGAATGTGAAGGTGAGTGGGCAAAAAAGAACGGAGCTTAGCCAAAAGATTATAAAACATGTCATAAATCATTTAAAAAGCTATTTATTGTCCTTACAAACTTTTCAAGTAAATCGAATTGAAAGAATATATTATGTATTATTATGTACTTTTTATATTATGTACTATTATCTTGTACTGTGTATCAATTTGGCAAAAAATTATCTCGAGGAATGATTTAAAATATACTTAAATGGTAAATGGAAGTAATATAAATTTATTTTAAATTAAACAGTAAGATAATTTTTACATAAAAATACTTATAGCCTGTAAACTTTATATTAAATTATAATATATGTCAGGTCTATCTATAAAATACGAGAAGTGTTAAAAAATGAAATTTATAAGGCAGATATTACTTTGGTTTTATCTTTTATATAGTAGTTTGCGATAGTTTTAATACACGCTGTTCTGCAATAGTCCAGGGTTTTAGCCATCCGCCACATACAGTACTAGTTGTGTGTGGTGGCAATTCATTCGAAACGAATGGTAAAAAATGACAACAAATGGCATTTTCTTCGAAAAACTAGAAGAATATTCGAATCCTTTGGCCGAAACATTTTAAACGTGGCAGAAATTCACCGAAAGCTGATACATGTTTATGGAGAGACTGTTATACCTCGTTAGCATGTCCAAGATTGGTGTCTAAAGTTTGAGGCCGGTAGTGCAATGTCACCAATGACTGCTGGGACATCATCAACCAAACTTTCTACTGCCGGGATCTCGCTCCAAGCAATTTTCTTCTCTTTCTTTACTAGAAGAAGCACCTAGGAGGTTGACCATTCGCTTCACACAAGATGACACAATTTGTGACAACTTGGATGACCACGAAAGGACAAGATTTTTACCAAGAGGGTATATTCAACCTCATACCATGAAGTGACAATTGCTTAAATTAATATGGAGAATATGACGCATAATAACCCCAGGCATTTACTATAAATTGTTTGTATTAGTTGTATTAAATAAAATGCACGCATTTCACTGCACGTTTTTATCCTTACTTTTTGATAAGGTCTCATAATATAATATTTGAGGATGCAAAAATAAGAGGTCAAAAGCATTTCTCAGAGAATTAATGACTTGCAAAGTAAATAATTATTGTTGCAAGAAAAAAAATCTTTTCTTTGCTGCTTTGTTATTATTACCCTTTTTTCTAATGTACTTTTATATTTATTCTAGTTTCCTAAATGTATTTTTACGTTCAAATATTCTAGAACCAAATGCCGTTCCCGTCATCTTATTTTGTCATTTGAATAAAAAGCTATTGAAGTAATCTTGATCTTGAAGAGTATTAATAGCATGATGTGCTTAAAAAGATAAATGGAAGACGATGCACAAATTTATTTTGGCAAATTTTAAAGCAAACATTAGCATGATTTGTATGTTTCTAATACTTATAGCTGTCAAACTTCATATTAAATTATAATGTATGACATGCCTATTTATAACAAGTGATATTTGAGGATGCAAAAATAAGAGGTCAAAAACATTTCATTGGGAATTAATGACATTTTTTTAATGCAATATGAATAATGATTGTTGCAAGGAAAAGGGAGATCTTCTCTTTGTGGTTTGGGAAAGATAGAAAAACAGGAAATCATTAAAAGAGAAAAGGATTCCCGGAACGACTGTTATGTTCTGAAAACAAGACAAATACAATAGCAGATTCATAGGAAAAACAGGTTATGTCAGCTCTTTACATAACTTGTACTCATGTATATACACAAAAAGAGACTGCTTTATTTTCTATAAATCCCTTTAGCATATCAAAAAGAAAACTTTGAATAAGAAACCAGACATATGTTTTTTTCCTTTCATAAAAAACCTAATGTGCTATGTCGCTAAATATTTATCCTCCCTTTCATAAAAAATTACCTTGGTATTAAAAAAATACTTCCTGTTAAAGATTATCAAAATGAATAAACCAACAGTGTCAACTGCTAACTTTGCCCAATATTAAATGAAAACAGCTATCCTCCTAAATATATTGAAAGATAATAAAAAGAGGAAATTGTATTAAATACACAAATAAAATAAGGAAAGAAGACATCTGTTTGAAAAGATTAACAAACTTCTACAATCAGAGAAAGAAATATTTCACTGAGAAACTGCTACGATTTCTCACACTGAGAAAGAAGATTTGTCCAGCTTATAATCAGATTTCTTTTTTAATATCATTATTTTATTTATGCATTTTATAAGCTGGCTTATTTTTCTAGTTTCTTACATAACAGTTTGTTTTTAAATTACTGTATTTTGTACAATATGTTACCATTGTACATAGAGTTGTAATAGAAACATGCATTCTACCCCATGCCTAAAAACTCATAAATTTCACTGGACATCCATTCGACATGCAGGATATTGTATGGATGTTGACCAGCTTATAATCAGATTTCTTTTTTAATTTCATTATTTCATTTATGCATTTTATAAGCTGGCTTATTTTTCTAGTTTCTTACACAAGAGTTTGATTTTAAATTACTGTATTTTGTACAATATATTACCACTTTACATAGAATTGCTATAGAAACATGCATTCTACCCCATGCCTAAAAACTCATAAATTTCACTGGGCATCCATTTGGCATGCCAGATGTTGTATGGATGTTGACCAGCTTATAATCACATTTTTTTGTTAATTTCATTATTTTATTTATGCATTTTATAAGCTGGCTTACTTTTCTATTTTCTTACACAAGAGTTTGTTTTTAAATTAAAGTATTTTGTACAATATATTACCACTGTACATAGAGTTGCAATAAAAACATGCCTTCTATCCCATGCCTAAAAACTCATGAATTTCAATGGGCATCCCTTCGACATGCAGGATGTTGTATGGATGTTGACCTGATATTGGGGATAAGGTCAAATTTTGCAATACTAGCTACCTACTGCTCTTAATTTTTTGGGGCATGATATTTAGAAGATCATATGAAACAATATTTCACAGGTGTTTTATTTCTATTTAAAAGTAAACAAACACGGTTTATCTTTATTTATAAAGGAATTTCATAATCTAAAAGCAAAAAACAGTTATAATCCAGTTAGTTATTTTGTCTTTGTATGAGATTTAAATATTTCCATCTACTATATAATAATAGACTAAGTTATCTGTCCGTCTTTCCCCGAATTTATGAAGCGGTTGTACTTGGAATGGATAGAGGCATCCATGCAAGATTCTTGATGAGTTAGTATTAGCAAAATTCAAAGCGAATAAAGTTTATCTTCTTCTAAACTATCGATTCGATTCTGAAATAAATTGGAATAAATATGTTTCATATCACTGCAAAAAGTACTGTCGTTTTTTAAAACGTTCGAAATCCACCCCTTCCCATTATGGCATTATTTCAAGCCCTATATCCCCCGGTTAAGAGCAGACGATTAAATTTATCCATTTATGACATAATAAATAGGTAAAAATAATATTTTTTTGACATCATTACTTTAACTATCTCATTTAGTCATTTATTTAAATATCGTCTGCATTATTTGCATATATCTTATCACTGAACTTAGATATTGCATAAATTATTTTCTTTTATATTTTCCTTAAATAATAGTTGTGATGAGGCGATTTAGATCTGTTATATAATTGATTCATTCAAACATGAAGTAAAATGTTCGGGATCTAAATCTGACCTCATCACATCGTTGTAAACAGATAGAGGATCATAAATTTCTTTTCAACGGATATTGTTGTCTTGTACGGTGGTCTCGGGCGGGGTTCTGATTCCAGTCCCAGATTAGAATCCCGTCTCCGTACTTGACATTAAATAAGAATGTACCTTTGTGCAGTATTTATGAGTCCCTAAGGGACAGTGCCCAATTAGAAGGGATAAGGTTTGTCACGTTGGCGGTCTCAGGGCGGGGTTTGGTCAAACCAATGAAATCCTTACAACTATCCCGATTGGAAGACAAGAAGGAGGAGGGGACAAGGTTGAAATAATAAAATATCAAAAATCTAAAAAGATAGAGATTGATGCGGAGGTCCCAGACAGATTGTTTCGGAGGTCCCAGAGAAGAGGTTCGGGGTCCCAAAAGAAGGTGTTCAAAAGTCGGGAGTCCAGTCGGGTCCGACGGAAGAGATTCGTGAGTCCAGAGGAGAAGGTGATCGATAGTCCAGACTAGGGGAGTCCAGCCAAGTCCGACAGGAAATGTTCCTGCACCAAATAGTACGGCCGCACCCCAGAGACTCAGGAGGAAGCCCCTGACGAGACCAACGGATGATATAGATTCCCTCTCCTGATCAGCCATAGATACGCTTCAACCAGAAGTGTTCCGGGCCCAACATTTTAGACCCACAAAGGTACCCCCATTTTGCATACATTTTTGAAATCGAGATTAGGTTCTCTATTTACAAAAATTTCTTAAATATATAAAATTTGTCAGAACGAAATTAGAAGAGTTTGAAAAAGCTTACTTATGAAAATTAGCATAATTAAATTAGCATTAGCATTATTTGTACATAGATGTATATATATGTTAATAAACTTATTTTTTAATATTAAGCTTGTCTCGGTTGCTGTCAATTTAGCTCTTAGTTTATTTTTATATTAATGTCGGTAGTTTCTCAGAACCTGTGGTTAAATTTAGTACAAAAATACTTAACACAACGCAATTAAAAATAAATCACCAGTATACATTTGATCACAGGTTGATACTCAAATATAAAGGAGGACTACACGACAATAGATTAGGTACATATGGGATAATTATAAGTCATATTAAATACTAATCAAGTGATGTATTAATTTGTAAATATTGTACATAATAAATGTTTTAGTTTAAATGTTAGGTATTTTCCTTTAACCCTCTAAGAGGTTCGCACGTACAATTCCACCAAACCGATGATGTCTTCGAAGCGGAAACCTCCAAAAACGTTCAGAAAATGGATGTAATGTACATTTCTGCCAGTGCTTTTCCCCATGGAGTTTTGCGGTAGGGGGTCAGGTCTATGTTTAGGAACTGCACCCCTCTTTGTCTGACATTTATTGAGGGATGCACCCTACCTCCTGAAGCACAAATATACCGATAGCTTTTCTTGGTTTTGTAAATCTCTATTTCGAAGTATTTCGTTTGCGGTAACACATGTATCTTTAATTGCACCCCTTAAATATCTTGGATGACTTTCATACAAAAAATATAATTAAGTCTCTCAAAGAATATATTTATTTGCACATTGGAATCCATTTTTTCTTATGGAATGATCTTCGAGACTTGACGAGCTTTATGTGTATTAAAAATTAACAATCTATAATATCTATTTATATATCAATTTATAACCGGAAGTAAAGGGACAATAACGAGGGTGGGTTTTCCGTATTCCATTCTAGTCGACAAAGGGCGAAGGAAAAAATTCATAGAACGCTTTAGAGACTATTTTTAATCGATATGTTCCACTCGAAGGGTTAATTCCATACCGTATATTTTACTGCGTTTCCCCTTTGAGAACAAACATTGGTGTTTGTATTGTAAGTACATTACAACAATATGAACGAATTACATCAAAAGGAGACATTGAAAAGCAAAATAATTTCTATCGACAGTGATTTCCATTCTTCATATTAAATGGGGGATTAAAATAATCGAGAAAGAAACGAGCAGTTTTAAAGTCAGAGATTCTTCATAAAGATTTAATGCAGCTCTTTTAATTTTGATAGTTTCCTTGTGTATGGTATCAGAGCAGAATAAGGAAATAACAATAATAGTAAAGCGCAGTAGTTTGGCATTCTGACTGAAAATAAAAGGACAAATTAGAAAACTTTAGTCGCAGAGCAATAGAAGCAGTTCTATTCCAAGAAAAAGAAAATGTAAATTCCAGAAACAGCTTGCGCTGAATGCAATTTCCTGTCTGGAGCTGATTTGGATACTAGGGAATTTCAATTTCGGTAAAAATCCAGTCATTAGTTTGAATAGCAATGTCAGTGAGAATGGAAATAAAAGGATTATAACCAACCATTGAAGATAAATCCCCTCTTTTCATTTTAAAACACCGTGCTATTTGCTACCCGTATAACATTTTCGTTATTTAGAGAGTTAATTACGTAAAGACAACTGTAAAAGGACTTATAGTCTCACAAATAGTTGTTTATGATAATCTGTTAACAAAATTAGTTCAATTCTAACGGCAGTAAGTCTTCTATATCCAAATTATTGCTATCATTTGAACTAGAAAAGACTAAGCTGAATTTTACATTGCTATATTTTAAGCCATGGTTGACGACATATTCCAAATTAAGTCTTAATTAAAAGTTATCAGAATAGTTCCATTGAGCATAAACTACAATCATAGTGTTTTATTCATTTATTTATAATTCAAACATTATTAACTTGGAAAGTATAAATATGACCAGATGAAAGTATTTTACCTGGATATTCCTGTTCAAACTCGATCTAAATACTTCTAATGGCCATAATTCAAGTCTTATTGGAGATTATTTCTGAAAGGGAAGAGTATGTTCTATTATGAAGAGAACTATTTGTTTGCAAAAGCATAATAAGTAATAAAATAATTTTATATTAAACATTAACTATTGGTGTTAAGCAGATTTGAAGAAAAATTTTTATAAACAAGAAAAACCATGAAATTAAAACTTATTAATAATTCTTTTATAGATAAAATGCAATTCCTTATTTCAGATGAAAAAACAAACAATAATTATTACACTCGTATTACTCTTGGTGATTGGTAGGTATTCACATAATCTAGTTCAGAGGTTTGAAACTGGTAATCCACGGGTTCTATGTTCATGTATATACACAACACCGATTAGCGATGATTTTTCTTTGAAATTCCCAAATTGATGAACTTTGTAATAAAGCTAAAGTTTTCAAAAATGTATGCTCCGTTGCTTCTTTCTATTTTTTAAGGACTAACTGGCATTTGACGTAAACTGTGTTTGGAATACCTGGTCTAGTTGAATAGAGCTTTACTGATACCAAGTTGACAAGATTAGAGCAATAGACACGAATAAAAATAACATTAAACATATTAGGCATTATCACAGGAAAGAAAGAATGCCTAATCTGTTTGCTCTTCCAAATAATATACTTTTAGAGCACTTTTAGGTATAAAACTTTTCTACCTGACCACTTTGGGAAATTCGTTTATAGATGAATTGCAATAGTATCAAATTTTAAACAAAAGCAGTTTTTGAAATTATTTCACTAATTGAAAGCGGAAGAGAAAATGTAAAAGTAAAATTAAAATAGCAATAAATTATGAAGAAAATGCAGTTTAAAAGAAATAAATATTTTAGTAAACTGAATACGTTTATAAGTAGTTATCTACTAAATGATTATTAAGTTTTCTTAAGGAAAACTAGGTAAGCATACATTTACCTAGAAAACTGGTATTACATAATTTATCATTACCTAACTGAAGCACGATGACAATAAAACATATCTTCAAGCTCTTTAGGGCCCCAGTGAAGATATTCAGACATGGAACATTTTTTGACGACATATATCTTGGTATGTATAATTCTTATTAATTGTAATAACTTTCATTTCAAACAATTCAATTTTGTGTTTATAGCATCATTATTTAATCTATGTACTTCACGTTTGATTGCTTTGTTAATCCTTGCTTCCATTCTCTTTATAATAATAGCCTACGTTATCTGACCCTCTGACCTCGAATTTATGAAGCGGTTGTACCTGGAATGGATAGAGGCATCCATATTAGATTCTTGATGAGTTAGGGTTAGCAACGTTCTAAATCCCCCCCCCCCTTTTCTAGCTTTTAATGCTATTATTTCAAGTCCTACTTTCCCCGGTTAAGAGCAGGTGATTAAATTCATCAATTTCTGACATAATAAATAGGTAAAAATAACATTTTTTCTAGCATTATGACGTCATTCCTTTAACCAGCTCATTTCATTATTTCTTATTTTAAATTATTTAAATATCGTCTGCATAATTTTCATACGTATTATCACTGATCTTAGATATTACGTAAATAATTTTCTTTTATATTTGGCTTAAATAATAGATTAGATACATATGTGATAATTTTACATTTAATCATCGATTATTTTTTTGTTGCAATGAAAATTGTATCAGCGGTATTAACAACAAATTCTATCTACCTCAAGGGTGTAGTGGAAATGATTCTTTACTCCCATTAACTACTCTGGCAAAAAATTGGGAAGAACTTAATGATAATTTCGACGCAGCTAAGAAAACTTTGAATTATCTTTCTAAATGAATTGAACAAGATTCTCAATTGCATTCACAGTATCGGGAGACTTTAGAGGAGTATGAAGATAAACAAATTATGGAGCATGTACCAGATAATTCTCAGACAAAAAAAAACATTTTTTTAACTGTCTGATAGGGTACTTTACAATTCTGGAAAATTAAAAATTATACTGAGCCCGTCATATGACGGGGTGTATGATAGTTCTTATTAATTGTAAAAAGTTTCATTTCAAACAATTCAGTTTTTTGTTTATAGCGTCATTATTTAAACTGTGTACTTTACATTTTATTACTTTGTTAATCCTTGCTTCCATCTATGTATATCACAATAACATCTTTAGATATAATATTTATTATTTCCAATTGCCTCATATGGGCAGAAATGTCCATTGTTTTACTCACATGAGAAGATCCGTAAAGAAGTACAAGCACACAGAAAACAACTTACATTATTTAATAGGATAACTAACAGCCATATTTCTTTTGCAACTTCTTTTTAAAATTTGAAATCATACTTATTGTTCTCCACAGTAACTAAACTTCACATCATAGTAACGAAATCATCAGGTTTTCTTCCAATCCTTTAATTTTATTACCTGCATGCTTGGGATAAAATGTTATTAATAGTTGGAAGAACGATTGTCTTCTCCAACATTTCTAAAAATAGAAGCCTTAATATGAATTTCGCATGAGAATTTTTATATGTTTTTACTTAATAATTTGGTGTATCTTTAAGACTCCAAGAATGTATTCCCGTACCAACAAATTAATGAGAACTTTAAGCATTTATTTTAAATATGCATGCCTTGAATGTGTAATCACATATTTAACCCAAATTTCTTAAACTTGCGTGCGACAGATATAAAATCATTTATGTGAGTAGTCTCGCGAGACTATTAGTCATTTAAATGACTGTAAGATCAATTCATCAGTAATGAATTTGTTTAAATTACTTCAATAATACTCACCATGCCTATTAAGTTCATATTAATTCATATTGGTATTGGAAATTCTAAAGGCATTACTACATGTTAAATAGCATATGGTAAGAGCATAATATAGGTTCAAGCTATCGATTACTAGAATACACCTAGTCAACTGTCACTCAGTGACAATGCCATCACGTATCATATGGTGCAGTGTCAGTTTAAAGAGTTATTACCACAGTCCATAAGATATATGCGTATTTGATAAAGCAGAGCTCTACCATAGTTCTAAATGTAGTAAATAGTACAGCCCAATTTGCTTTTAGAGCATATACATGCACTAAAGTCATACGAAAACTTGTATGAAATAGGTAAAAGTAATGCAAAAGTACAGATTTAGATGCTTAAGACACATGAGCATAATTCAAATGAATTATTTTGTTTTAAACTTCTTTTTAAATTTATTTGTCTTATACTAAGGGCAGAAACTGATTTTGAATCTCTAAAATAGCTGTTGCAAGTAAAGAGAACTATGTGATAAATTTAAAATGCACAAGACAGTATATTAAAGATTTTTTACAAATTTGTTTGGTTTGGGTAATTTTTAGTGAAAAGATGTATAGACACATTTGAGATAATAGGTGAGACATAGGGCCTACAAATATGCAAAAATGGCTGAAGTATGAAGTTTTAGGAACAAATGTGAGTCTTTGCCTTGAGATCATGCTAGTTTATTATTTTTTTCGCAATTCACTAAACGTTACAATTTTAGGAATTGAAAAATATAAATAAAGATAAAAAAAGAGAACAAATTATACACGATTATGTAAAAATCTGCCTTTCTTAGAAAATAGACACAGTGATCTTTATTTTCGATGTACATATATTTTTTAATGCATAGTATAAAAGTGTTTTAAAACATATCTGGTATAGTACTTGCTTTGGATGTAACAGAAGAAAGTTATTACGCATTAAAACGTTTTGATTTTATTGACAAGGAAGTTCCAAGCATATGTGCTAATAAGTTAACTAATAATGAAATATAACTAATACATTTTTATAAGGCTAACATGTTGGTTCTTTATAAGTATTCTAATAACGTATGTGAAACATCTCTTCAATGGAAGAACAATTTCAATTTTAGATTCTCCAAGTATATGAAAAGCAATCCTTTTCATATAATAGTATAACTAATTTTCTATTATACTTATATAATCCTTAAGGTTGTTTCACTACTCTCAGTTTATAATTTATATAACCTAAAGCAAATTGGAACATTTCATTCGACCAGTGAAATCTTCAAAAATGCAGTATATTATATAATAATTTAATCTAATATCCTCGTAACCTCAAGAAATATTGTAATCCATTCACTAAAGCCAAGGAACTATTTTGTTTGGTCTTTGATGGTTATAGTTAGGCACTCTTGGAATTCCCAAATCTCTAATATTCGAATTCTTCTGCTTATTTATGAGCAGTAGATCTAGTTTTCATACCTGTTAAAAGATAGATCGAATAGTGTAGTTGGCATGCATGTCAAAGAGGAACAAATTTCAAAATTTGGATTTGCTTTCAGTTTTATCTATTCATATTAAATTTTGGAATAAGTTATATCGAAATTTAGTTAATTTAGATGATGATTATGAAATTAGAGAGATTTGTTTACAATTTTTGGAACTCTTAGGTATTTTGAGAAATGCTGTTCCACTCACCTAAACAATTATCTGCTATTACTCAATACTCAATTTGTAGGAATACAAAAAAATTTCACCGCCTACCAAATATGTAATTAGGTGATTCTGTAATAATAAATGCACAAACTTAGAAATGCGTAGAGTAAACAGCCTGATACTATTTACACAACCGTAAACAACACTTTTTAATATCTTTATAGAAATAGCTTAAAATTCTACATTGTTTGAACTGTAAAATATCAGGGTTATTAAGATCTCAAAAATTTAGACACATACACACACTTTATATATATATTTATGACCAAGTCGTGATCCAGAGTTAAGGCGAATGGAAAACAGTCTTCTTGATAACAATAAGTTTTATTAACTTATCGTTCTTAAGGAAGGCAACATGCGCCATTTTCATTGTTCGGGGGCTGGGGAGCTATGCTTGAAGGTGTTGACTGCTCCATGTCCATGCGCCAAATTAAACTTATCTGTTTGCAAGCTCATCAAATAGCTCAGAAATAATTCCGCCTGGCCGGATTATCCTTATTATTATAAAACAGTTATTTTTTTAAAATCGTTTTTAACTCACAAAATTTCCAACTACCCCTTTTTTAGACCTGACATGTATATATATATATATATATATATAATATATATATTATATATTTATATATATATATATATATATATATATATTATATATATATATATATATATATATATATATATATATATATATATATGCATATATATGTATATATATGTATATATATATATATATATATATATGTGTGTGTGTGTGTGTGTGTATGTCAGGTCTAAAAAAGGGGTAGTTGGAAATTTTGTGAGTTAAAAACGATTTTAAAAAGAGAATTGTTTTATAATAATAAGGATAATCCGGTCAGGCGGAATTATTTCTGAGCTATTTGATGAGCTTGCAAACAGATAAGTTTAATTTGGCGCGTGGACATGGAGCGGTCAACACCTGCAAGCATAAGAACAATGAAAATGGCGCATGTTGCCTTCCTTAAGAACGATGAGTTAATAAAATTTATTGTTATCAAGAAGACTGTTTTCCATTCGCCTTAACTCTTTATCACGACTTGTCATATATATATATATATATATATATATATATATATATATATATATATATATATATATATATATATATATATATATATATGTAATATATCAAAATTATTTAACTTAAATATTTCTTTAAAAACCTCCTCTCTCCCATTCTAATTCCTTAAAATATTTTTCCACCCTGAATGTCTTAATGAAAGGAGAGTCTTCGACTTAAAATTCTTTCGATACAATTCCCAAAGCTTTCTATCCCATAGATATAAATTTTCTATTCAACAAGTTTTCCAGCTGTCGCTGGCAAATGGCTTCAGGTTTTTCTAAACTTAGCACTTAAATTCTCTGAGTAAGTTTCTTGTCCCTTTGGGAAAATTCTTTCTGTCTTCGCTCTTGGGTGCACCTCTGTTCGAGCAGAGTGATTTTTGTGTCTTTCCTTAGTCTGTCGTTGACTAGTAAAGATGTCCGTTTTAGCAGCTCTAAAATAAAGTTTTAATTAAACTCGTTCCTGTCCCTTTCAATGGCACGACCGCATCGTTATTACTGTTAGCTGATTAGGCATCTCCTTGTCCAGTTGCCCAGGCAAGTAAAAATAATAGGGACTACATAATTATTGTGACTACAGGAAATAATTTTTTACACACACACAAACACGCATATATATATATATATATATATATATATATATATGTACATATGTATATATATATATATATATATGTACATATGTATATATATATATATATATATATATATATATATATATATATATATATATCTATATATATATATATATATATATATATATATATAAATAAATTTATCTAGTGAAGTCATAATAAAACTATTTGAGTAAATATACACACACAGATACATTTATATATTGTGTAAATGTAAATAAATTTTCATATGCACTCTGCACGTTTTTCAGTTGATTCTTTTTGTCATTAAATTCTTTCATAAATACAATAACAGATCATACAGAGAGAAAAATACTTTTGAAGTTTAGCTCTTTATGGACATCACAAATAAGAATTTAAAAACAAAATTTTTACACCTAGTTTAAAAAATTTTTCAAAATAGTATCTGAAAAGTTTACAAAGCACATCAATATTAGCCAGAAATGTAAACTGAAATCAGAGCTAAAATGGTTTAGGTTTTGTTTTGTTTGCGAGTACTACGGTCTACTTTTTTGTAACACGAGGGCTAATGAGACCGGGACCTACAATTTTAAGCCGTTTCCGAACGGCTACGAATATCCATGCCACAGTGGGATTCGAACCCACGAACTCTGGTACCGAAGGCTAGCACCCTAACCAATCGGCCATCGTTCGGCCAGAGCTAAACTGAGTAGTAATTATTGAATAAACTAGAGGAACCATTCAAATCGAAAACCTATTTCCCTGACCTACTATTCTTCACTTGTAGCGTATTCTTATTATCGCGTCCTTTCTTCTACGTTATTTTTTTTAGCTCTAAGAGTCATCAAACGTTACATCGTTTAATCTTAAACGAGTTTCTTGTACCTATCTCATTATTCTGCTGCATCACATAACTTTAAGGCACAATGTCCTTCAGCTTTCATCCGAAAAACCTCAATGAAGAGTAATAATAAAAAAAACAAAAACATGATGGATTTTTAATGGTGACGAGGGTAAAGTATTCACTGCAATGGTGATGAATTTGTGCGTCCTTCCATCCTAATTAATTGGTCGTTAAATAATTAATTGTGAGTCACTATTCTGTGACGTTTTAACGAGTATCAAAGAAAGCGGAGAATACCAGCTAATGGAACCTTTGAATAATAGGTTATTTCACCATCGCGTAGCTTGATTGTTCACAAAGGTTTTCTCCATAACCGAATTTCCTGTTTATTCTCCAATGTTATATTAGCCTAAATATAGTTTCAATCCTTTAACTCAACAAACAAATAAATTTCATTGAAAAAGTTTTATATACATTATTTAAAAAAATTTTAGATAAGCTTTTGGGAGAAAAATATTGATAATTTGTTTTATATTAACAGTTATTCTTAACTGTTTTGCCTCGCGTATTCGGCCATTCCATAGAAATGATACATTGAATTACTTTTTATCCCTTTTTCTATAAAGAATATAATATTTCAAATATATATTTTTTGTGAAGCAATTATAAGATGTAAGGAAGAAGTTTTGCAAAAAATAAAGAATTAACGTTCCTTAATATGTTTAAAAAATATAAATATGTTGTTACGTGTGTGACCGTTATAAATGTCACACCCGTAACAGCATATTTATAATTTTATAAACACGTGCAGAAGAAATGGAAATTCTTTATTTGTGGCAAAATTCTTCCTTAGGTGTTATAAATGCTTCACAAAATATATAGTTTTGAAATATTATATTTTTTATAGAAAAAGTGATAAAAAGTAGTTCAATGTGTCACACCGTTTCTATGGAATGGCCGTATTTTTAATTACCTTTTGATTTGCATCTTTTTCTGCCGGTATAAATTTTGTATCTTCTTATCTTGATAATTTACAAATAAAAATACATGAAAAAATATAAAAATTTAAAAAAATAGATGAAAAGTTATATTTGATCAAACTATACAAATTTAGGTGTATTTGAAATATTTGCTATCATTATCGGATTGAAATTTTGGTTACTTTGTAAATACGTGATTGAAACATTGTAAATGCGTTACGTTTTCCTTCATTTTAATAGCACTGAATTTTAAAAAAGAATAAGAAAGAATTAGAAATTTATAGAAAGAATTTCTTTTATCCAAATTTTTGAATAATTATGTATAAGCTGAAGACAAAGAAAATCGTACACATAAACGAAAATTTGTGAATTCCATGAAATTTGATGCCATAAATAACTGACATATACCTATATATTTTAATGGAAATATATTACTATGAGCTTTTTATTTACACTTAACAGTAATGATATTACAACGTTGATCATTTCATGTTAGAAAGTGAAAGAATATAATTGTAATTGTATTATGAAGACATGAATTAGGATTTATATGAGTAATACATTTTTAAACGGAAAGATCATATTACATTACAAATAAATTAAGCTTTGTTTCCTTAATTTTTGAGTGTTTTTTTGGATAAACCTGTAAATTAAGTAATGATTGATTTCAACTTTAGATAGTATGTGATAGTATATTAAAAAAAAAAAAAAACATGTGTAAAATATTCAAAAACAATATTAGGTATATATATATATATATATATATATATATATATATATATATATATATATATATATATATATATATATATATATATATATATAATACATGATATGAACACGAAGGAACAATTTGTATAGCAAGAAAGCAATCATATTTTCTGTGAATACAGTCGAAAACAATCTATGTAAAAATATAGAAAAAAAATTCTTTTCTATGCAATAACGAGAAACTTATGTTAGAAGAAATAAAAAAAAATGAAAGCATTCGAAGATTTCAGTAACTCATATACATACATTATTAATTTTTGGATCCATACATAAAATATTGTTAATTGAATGTTTACATTAGTTAAACATATATTGTTAATTTAATTAAATGAATGTTGTTTTGGTGCAGTAAATATATCAGAAACGTAAATAAAAATAAGCATTCTGAAACTTATTAGCTGAGAAATATCTTTTGTTATAAACAAAGAAACCTATTTACATAAAGAATAGTATACAATTGTTTGCCTTTCTTTTATACAAATCTATAGTTTTATTCAGATATTGATGGAATTCTGCACGCTTGACATTCTAAGTAAAAGGCAGATCTTTTCATCCTTCACACTCCAAAAATTCATTTTTCTTATTACCAGTGATCTGGTGAAAATTAATGTGAGTATATACATTTATTGCCGACCTGGGAATTTCGATTGAGTTAAACAAGTGTGATCAGTAATTCTTAAATTTAAAAACCGTGTCAAGCCTCACTTGATGTTGTTGATGATGAAAGATATATGATGTCAATTCAGACTCGACATTAGATCGCAAAGGGCTAGGCTTTCAAAATACTATAGGAATACGCAGTCAAAGTATTAGGCAGACAAAGAATTTATTGCTGTAAGTCCACCATCATCCCGGGTAAAGGCAATATTGAACATTACTCAATTCTCCCAATCCGATAATATCTTGTGGTTTAAGAGGGTCTTATAACCTTTAACTACTTTAAAAATATATCCCTGCTCTTTTACATCTGACTTGCATTCTACATGTGTATCAACAATGTATAAGATATTTTGTGTTCCAAGAACTAACTTGGAAACAATATGTTTTTAAGCCAGCTATATGTGGCTAGTTCAAGAGGCATACCGATGGATTATTCATTTGTTTTAAAACAAAGTCTGGAGATCTACTAATATAGAATTAAGAATAAAACTAACTTAAATCAGTTCTTTTATATACATATCTGAAACTTGGATCCACCCCTCTTCCTAAAAAAATCCTTTCAAAATAAATGTTTTAGGATAATCATAAAAACCTTTTGTCCTCATACCACACATAATTAAGAGCTTCTGCAGAGGACCACTCAGAAAAGGTAGAGCAAGACATTAAAGTAAGATGATGACGTTTCGCCTGCCATGTAAAATCGAAATACGAGTGATGCACTCAGTTGGGTACCGTGGGTAGTTGACGATGTGGTCTTCCTAGACTAACTTGGCAACAAATGATGGAAAACGAGAGAAACAAGGCTGTATGGGGAAATTAGACGGATGCAATAAGAACTGCAGAAAACAGGTGGGGAAGGAGAACTAAACTGAAGGTTTTGTATACCTCTGGGCATGAAAAGATGCGATGACGATGATTTGTTTCTTAGAGCTCCAGGCGGACAAACCAAAAGCATTGCGTCTATTCAATTTTGCCGACGAAACGTGAGATAAGCATGATTCCTATCTCAATAAAATCTACACGCCATTCAAATTTTTGATAACCTTCTCTGTCAAGTTGAAGAGGTTCAGCACGCCATGCTGGAGATCGTACTCAATTTGAATCCTACATAGGAGGAGACTTTTGCTACTGAGTCTACATCTCTCCCATCTGCTAAGCTCCCATCGGGAGGTTATCGAAACAGACATATCCTGCAAGTTTTCTAGGTATATAGGACATTTTTCATGCACCTAACAGTGTTCGAATCCAGAACCTCGGGCTATCCAACCGTGCACTCTAACCACTAGAGATTTTAGTGCCCTTTATTCAAGCTTAGTATAAACAAGACACGGGGCCCTCTCACTTTGCCTGAAGTATTAATTTGAAATAATAGTGTTTCTTCTATCACCAACTACACTTTGTCTCTTGGATTAAGCCAGATAGCTAGTTTGCATTCTGGATAAAGAACTATGTATGTTTTCTAAAATCAAAATTTTATTCGAGCTCTGTAAGTTTTTGCCCAATTCAACTTTAACCAAAATAACAGTAAAAGCTCTATCTTCCTGAGATATGTACAACCATCCCTCTAAATAAACGAATGGTAGAGCGCTGCTCTTCGGTACCAGTGTTTTCTGGTTCAAATTCTGCTTCTGGCATGGATGTTCGTAACCTTTCCGAATTTGCTTTAAGCATTAGGCACCAGACCCATTAGCCCTCGTGAACAAAACAGTAGACCGTAGAGCTCCAAACCAAACCCTTTAAATAAACTTCTTCCACTCCTTGTAAAATATCAGGAACACCGTATATTATAGCTTGTTTACTAATAAGTAAAACACGATAGAACGTCTATAAGTACATTTGAATATTTAATTAAAATTTTTGTCATGCTTCTCTTAAAAAGTTTTAATGCATAAAAATTTATCTCAAAATATTAACCTTCTGTCGTTGCCTATTATTTCGCATAATTTTTATAATTTTTATTAGAGCAAATAATTCTTAGAAATTTTTCCCTCTCTTGTAGATGCCTATAGAAACACTAATTGTCTAGAAAAGTTTAATCACGAGGGCTTATAGACTTTCAATATTTATGTTATGTCAACGAAGACTGCATATATTAAAAAATATGAAAATATTTGGAGACGTTTCGGATTATCTTTTTAACGTAGCTCAGTTATTTTACATGTAGACTATATTCTTCTTTAAAAAAGCGTGATTGTCTAAGAATTTTCTGAATTCCTCCTTTCAGGAATAATTTATTTTAGTTTGGTTAATGAATAGCATTAAAAAAACTATTTTAGGAGTTATGTAAATAAAGATTTTAGTTAATATTTTTATTCTAATAGGAGTTGAGAAGACTCATGCTTTTTAAAGGAGTCTTGATGCATGCTGAAAATTTGTTCCAAATGATCAAATGATTTTTAATCAATAGGAATATACAAAATTGTACGAGATATTTGAAATCTGTGCCAACTCTATAAAATTCAGAAAATTCACCAGTTAACTCCTTAAAGGGCAAGCTCGAGTTAACTCGAGCGCGCTAAACTGGCCAAACCGTGCACACTCGAGATAATTCAAGCTGCGTTGTACTTTATGCTGCTATAAATTTTTCCCACTCGAATGAAATCAATAATTGAAAATAACAACGTAAAAGAAAAAAAATCATTTTATTGATATTTATTATTTACAAATTTTCTGCAATGCTATCAAAATCCAAAATTGAAATAAAAATTTTGATTATTTTTGTAATTTTCTTATCAAAACAACGTTCTAAATTCTGTTTTTTACATAAAAAATTGAATTTTTGACAGGTACTTTTATAAAAACTGTTCATCAAGGGGTTAAAATATGAAAATAAAAAAAAAATATAATTAATATAGAAGAATTTACAATATGTTACGATCAGTTTTATACAACTTGACTGTCCAAGCCAAGAATCGAACTTGATTCAGCCAAGAATCGAACAAGTGGTTAACCTAAGTGATATTCCATATTCGTATACAGTACCTTAAAAAGCTGGACTACAGTTAAATTATTTAAAAATATTGGAAAATTCTTCATATTTCCATCAGTATTTCACTACTAAATCATTTACAAATAAAGTTTCAAGAAGTTTTCTTCAACTCTTTTGAGAATAAATTTAATTTAAATAATCAAAGTGATAATTATTATTATCACTTTGATAATTGCTCACTTTGATAATGCAAAGTGATAATTACTATTTCAGGAAATCACTTTTTAAATGTAGCTTAAAAAACTGGAAAAAACTAGAATTCTAAAAATTCGGATTCCTTAAATTTAAAATATTTTTTTAGAAAAGAAAACTTTAGGAAAGTTTTAAAAAATACTGGATTTTATGTGAATATTTTGTAAATATCCAAATAAAAAAAATTAATGCATTATTTAACGGAAAAAAACATCTTTTTGAAAATTCCTTCAAATAATGAAAGAAATTCAAAAACTCCACAATGCATAAAAATGGAACAAAAGAACTCTCATACACGTACAACAAAAAAAACTTATCTATTTTACAATTTATATTTGTTAAAATTTATTTCTAAAAGAATAGAATTTTGATCGAATTTACACTTTTAACTATATTGTAAATGAAATTTATTGGAATACGTTTTGAAAAAAAAAAACACTCCGGTAATAAAAAATATTCTAAAATAATTCCCCAATACCCATGTATCAATATTAGTACGTATCATTTTTGTTAAATTATTTCATAAAATCACTTTTTAAATGCAGCTTAAAAACTGGTAAAATCCAAATTCTAAAAAACCGGATTCCTTAAATTCGATATATTTTTCCAGAAAAGTAAAAACTTGATGAGAGTTATAAAAAATACTGGATTTTATGTGAATATTTTGTAAATATCCAAATACAAAAATTTAATGCATAATTTGAATTCAACGGCAAATATGTTTTTGAAAATTCCTTCAAATAATAAAAATTTAAAAGCTCCAGAATGCATAAAAATGGAACAAAAGACTCTCATACACGTATAAGAACAACAAAAAAAACTTATTTATTTTACAATTTATGTTTGTAAATATTTGTGAAAATTTATTTCTAAAAGAATAGAATTTTAAACGAATTTACACTTTTAAATATATTGTAAATGAAATTTATCGGAATACGTTTTGAAAAAAAATATTCCGGTAATAAAAAATATTCTAAAATAATTCCTCAATACCCTTGCAGCAATATTAATACATATCATTTTTGTTAAACTCTTTCATAAACTCTTTCATAAACTCACTTTTTAAATGCAGTTTAAAAACTGGTAAAATCCAGATTCTAAAAAACCGGATTCCTTAAATTCGATATATTTTTCCAGAAAATTAAAAACTTTATGAGAGTTATAAAAATTACTGGATTTTATGTGAATATTTTGTAAATATCCAAAGAAAAAAATTAATGCATAATTTGAATTCAAGGGAAAACATCTTTTTGAAAATTCCTTCAAATAATGAAAGAAATTCAAAAACTCCACAATGCATAAAAATGGAACAAAAGAACTCTCATACACGTACAAGAAAATAAAAAATATTTCTAAAAGAATAGAATTTTGAACGAATTTACACTTTTAAATATATTGCAAATGAAATTTATTGGAATACGTTTTGAAAAAAAAGTCGGTCATAAAAAATTTTCTAAAATAATTCCCCAATACCCTTGCAACAATATTAATACGTATCATTTTTGTTAAAAATTCTTTCATAAAATCACTTTTTAAATGCAGCTTAAAAACTGGTGAAGTCCAAATTCTAAAAAACCGGATTCCTTAAATTCGATATATTTTTCCAGAAAAGTAAAAACTTGATGAGAGTTTTAAAAAATACTGGATTTTATGTGAATATTTTGTAAATATCCAAATAAAAAAAATTAATGCATTATTTAACGGAAAAAAACATCTTTTTGAAAATTCCTTCAAATAATGAAAGAAATTCAAAAACTCCACAATGCATAAAAATGGAACAAAAGAACTCTCATACACGTACAACAAAAAAAACTTATCTATTTTACAATTTATATTTGTTAAAATTTATTTTTAATAGAATAGAACTTTGAACGTATTTACACTTTTAAATATATTGTAAATGAAATTTATTGGAATACGTTTTGAAAAAAAATCCGGCGATAAAAAACATTCTAAAATAATTCCCCAATACCCATGCAACAATATTAATACGTATCATTTTTGTTAAGACCTCAACCATTTTCCTTTTCGAATAAGATTTAACATTTGTCTGGGAAGAGATTTATCTGCATATAACCTCGAGAAATCTTACCTGAAAAGAATTTAAATTATTTCGATTTTGTATAAAATAGACTATTAAAAAGGGAGAAAGAATGCGAGACTATGAAGCATTCTAAGTAATTTGAATTTCAAATAAAATGAATCGCAAAAATATTTGAGGACATTAAGGGACACGTTAAAGAGAGAGAGTGTGTGCGCTAACAGGAAAATTAAGGAAAAAGATGTCCTCTTTTTTAAAAACTCTTTCCTCCGAACAAAACAAAATTTATAGCGTCCTTTAGTAAAATGCTGAAGAAATAAAAATTAATCGTTGTGAAGAGCAAAAAGGTTCTATGCTAAGAATAATGCAGGAGGAGTAAGAAATTGGAGATATAATTTTATTGTAACAAATACGATAACAGAAAAAAAAAATCCAAGGTATTAATCTTCATGAAAGCAAATTTTTTTAGAAAGGAGAAAGAAATTTAAATTTTAATTGAGAAATTTACACTTAACTGTTAAAGGGATCTAGAAAAATTAACCTTTTGGGGACGGGTAGTCGATTTTTCGACCAAGACGTGAAATACGGGCTTGGTTGAAATTCGCACCAAAGACTTATTTCCCTTACTGTCCACTATTTAACTCCCATATGGGGATAGTCAGAGCCATATTTATCAATAAGTTTTACTATCCGACATATTATTGCAGGGTTACTATCCCACATATTATTGCAGGGTTACTATCCGACATATTATTGCAGGGTTACTATCCCACATATTATTACGGGTAGTCGATACTTCGTGACCAAGAAGTGAAATACGGGCTTGGTCGAAATTTGCACCTGCAGAAATCCTGAAAAAATTAAAAATTAATCATCTTGACGAGTAAAAAAAAAAGACCCATTTCCCTCACTGTCCACTATTTAGCTGCCATATGGGGTTAGTCAGACCCATATTTATCAATAAGTTTTACTGTTCGGCATATTATTGCAGGGTTACTATCCTACATATTATTACGGGTAGTCGATATTTTGAACAAGACGTGAAATACGGGCTTGGTCAAAAATTGCACCAAAGACCTGTTTCCCTCACTATCCACTATTTACCTGCCATAGGGAGCTAGTCAGACCCATATTTATCAATAAATTTTATTATCCGACATATTATTGCAGGGTTACTATCCGACATATTATTGCAGGGTTACTATCCCACATATTATTACGGGTAGTCGATACTTCGTGACCAAGAAGTGAAATACGGGCTTGGTCGAAATTTGCACCAAAGACCCATTTCCCTCACTGTCCACTATTTAGCTGCCATATGGGGTTAGTCAGACCCATATTTATCAATAAATTTTATTATCCGACATATTATTGCAGGGTTAATTTTCACCACACATTAAAAATACGTTTTATTTCTACCTTCCTATTCTCATACAAAGAGTCAATATAAAAGAAATTGTTCTCAAAGTGTAAAGACTAAATTTGAGATTCCCGTCCTTAACTACCGGTATTTGGAAAAAGATCCCGTTAAAAAGGTTGAGTGAACCTACAGGTTTATTTGAAAGCAGAATTGCTCTTTTTTGAGGAACATGTTAGAGGTACCTCCCTGGATGTGGTTGAAATTTTCTGTGATTAATGTCATTTTTAAAATACAAGTCTTATTACTCTTGTTTTTTAATCCCATTTGAAAATTTACTTTGATATTACATTTTACAAACAAAAAATTGTTTCTACATTCTTAAGCACTTAAAAAGGCTTCATGAAACAAGAAAAAATAAAAAAAATATCATTTGAGAATTCCTGAGAGCTTTACATCATGTGTGTAATACATGTACTTAATACATTAAGAGAACTTTGAAGATTCAAGTCTTTAAATAGAACTTTTACATTAAAGTAGTTAGAGTTATTTTTACTTAAAATTATTTTACAATTAATACTTCGTTAAAATTAATTTTTGTGAGAAACAAACGTTTTATGGGCTAAAAAAAATGTTTTTCCTCACATCATGTCTCAAATTTATGACAATCTTTTTTTAGGGGGGGGGGAGAAATTCTCTTATATAATCAAGAAAAAATTTTAAAAATTTCTCCATACACACGAAACAAATTTAACAAATTTGTAAGGTACACATGCAAAACAATCCACAAATTATAAAAATACATATTTCGCAGTTTATATTCTGTTAAAAGTGAATGCTAAGATCCTGAAGAGAAATTTAAAGACCTTGAAATCATGGGAAATTACTAAATGTATCATAACTGAAGTATAACTTTTATCAGTATGCCGTTTCAGATAAAATCTTTCATGCTGCATAAAATTTACTTAAAATTATCCCATACCCATGCAATTAAATTAACAACTGTCATTCCTGATAATACTTCATTTTTGTTTTCAAATAATATTTAACACCTGAAAATATTTATTGGGATATAACCTAAAAAAACCGTGTCTCAAAAATTTAAATAATTTCAATTTTGTATAAAATACTAGATTATTAAAAGAAATAAAGATTTCTAGGTTATAACAAATTCTAAATCATTTCATTTTCCAATGAAATGAATTGCGAAAAAATCCAGGGACATTAAGGGGCACGTTAAAGAGAGAGAGAGTATACTAACTGAAAAATTAAGGAAAAGGATTCCCAATTTTCAAAAATTTTCCTGTCAAATGAAACGAAATTTATAGCTTTGTTCGTAAAATACTGAAGAAATAAAAATTAATCATCGTGAAGAGTAAAAAAAAAATTGTGAAGAAATTGCAGGAGGGGTAAGAAATAGGTGCTGTAATTTTATTCTAATAAATTATGACGATAAAAAATTACTCTTCCTGAATGAAGACTATTTAGAAAGAAGAAAAGAATTGAAAATTTAGATGAGAAATATGCATTTAATAGATGAATGGGTCTAGAAAAACTGAATTTCGATTCCACAAGAAAAAAAATTGCAGGAGGGGTAAGAAATAGGTGCTATAATTTTATTCTAATAAATTATGACGATAAAAAATTACTCTTCCTGAATGAAGACTATTTAGAAAGAAGAAAATAATTGAAAATTTAGATGAGAAATATGCATTTAATAGATGAATGGGTCTAGAAAAACTGAATTTCGATTCCACAAGAAAAAAAATGAAGATACGTATGGGATATAAAAATTGGTTGATATTTCCTGTGATTAATATTTCAAATTAAATTGTTGGTTGTTTGGGGGGGGGGGGGCTGGGGTCTACTGTTTAGCTAGACAAGGACTAATGAGACAACTTAAAGCTGATACCGAACGGCTATCAACATCAATGGCAGCGGGGGGATTCAAACTCAATATGTTCAGTATCGAACAGTAGCTCTCTATCCATTCACCTATCACTCAGCGATTTGAATTAAAGAAATTCAACTGCTTTGCATTGTTATTACATATTTAAATATATCATAGATAACTTGTATTTTAGTAGCTAGTAATAATTATTTTTCTTTTAAGAGGCTTTTTTGTGAAGTAAAATTACTTCCAAAAGATTTGGAGAAAAACGGTAAGCATGGAATATTTATTTCCTGTACAGTACATGCGATTAATAAGTTAGAGATGTACTATACAGGATTATAATTATATTGAAAGCTTATAATGATAAAGAGTTTAATAGTTGCTTTGCAGATAATATTTCTCGAAAATATATTTTTTTTATAAGAGGAAAAAAATTATGGATTTTTAAAAACGGTTTTTCAATACATCATAGCTGAAATTTTCTAAAAAATATATTTTTAGATTACTTATTAAAACAAAAAAATTAATCAATGTATACGGTAGAGAATAACTGTCTTACAAATAGAACAATTTTAATAATTAACAAAATTACATACATAGTGAATAATATTTTATAAAAATCAATCCCAGAAATAGAGTTTAATAGTTGCTTTGCAGAAAATATTTCGTAAAAATGTATATGTTTATAAGAGGAAAAAAATTATGAATTTTAGAAATGGTTTTTCATAGTAGAAATTTATTAAAAAATATATTTTTAGATTAATTATTAAAAAAAAGATTAAAAAATGAATCAATGCAGAAGGTATAGAATAACTATCTTACAGATACAATTTTAATAATTAACAAAATTACATACATAATGAATAATATTTTATAAAAATCGATTTTTAAAGATAGGAATTTTTAGGAATTTAAGCATTTTAAACGTAGTAAATGAAATTCATCAGAATTTTAAAAAAATTGTGCAGGAATAAAGAAAATTACATGAAAATTCTCACACACACATAGAACAAAATTGACAGCAATAATTATTGGTAAGACCTCGTTCATTCACCTTTACGAAAAAGATACAAGATTTGTCGGGCAAAGGATTTATTGGGCTATAACCTCGAGATACCTTATCTGAAGAATTTAAAATTTTTTTGATTTTGTATAAAATACTAGACTATTACAAGGAAGGAGGAATGCAAGACTATGAAACATTCCATGTAATTTCAAGTAAAATAAATCGGAGAAAAATTTGGGGGCATTAAAAAACACGTAAGAAAGAGTAGAAAGAGTAGAGAAGAGAGAGAGAGTGTGCAAGCTAAAAAATTAAGGAAAAATATTCCCCATTTTTTAAAACTTTTCCTGTCGAAGAAAATGAAATTTATAGTGTACCTCTGTAAAATCATGAAGAAATAAAAATTAATCATCATGACCAGTTAAATGAAGAAAAATGCTGGATTGGTAAGAAATGGGCGATATAATTTTATTGTAACAAATATGCCGATAGAAAAAAATTACTAGGTATTACTCTTCATGAAAGAAAACGTTTTATATATAGAGAAAATTTTCAGATTTAATTGAGAAATTGGCATTTAAGTACAGAATGGGTCTAGGAAAGTTGAAGTGGAATTTAATAGAAATATGCTTCCCGATGAAAAAGATGAGGTAATTTATATAAGGTAAAAAAATGGTTGAAATTTTCTGTGATTAATGTTATTTTTCAAACTAAAGGAGACCACCTTCCTCGCATTTCTATTAAATGTTTTGAAATTTATTGATTATTAATCATTTTATTAGCTGGAAATAAATGTTTTGCTTCTAATAAACTTTCTTAAAGAAATAAAAAATCCTAAAATATTAAAATTTTAAAAGGGTAAAAAAACTTGGCAAGTTCAATTGTATGCACAATAATTTGCGGTTAGCAAGTTAACAGACCTTAATTAACCCTCCGAGTGGAACACGTCTAGAAAAAAATTCTCCAAAATACGCTGATGTCAGTGGCCAAAGAGTTCTATGTTTTTTACCTTCACCCTTTGTCGACTAGAATGAAATACGGAAAACCCACTCTCGTTATTCTCTCTTTACTTCCGGTTATATATAGATATATAAATAGATATTATAAATTGTTAATTTTTAATACACATAAAGCTCTTCAAATCTGGAATTTATTCCATAAGAAATAATGGATTCTAAATGTACATATAAAAATATTCTTTAATAGACTTACTTATATTTTTTACGAAAGTCATCCAAGATATTTAAGGGGTGCAATTATAGATACATCTGTTACCTCAAACGAAATACTTCGATATAGACATTTAGAAAACCATGAAAAGCTATCAGCGTCTTTGTGCCTCAGTGGGTATGGTTGCATCCCTCAAGAAATGTCAGTGAAAGAGGGGTGCAGATCCTAAACAACAAACCTGATACTCCTACCTCAAAACTCCATGGAGGAAAGCACTGGCAAAAATAAAAGGGTAAAAAAACTTGGCAAGTTCAATTGTATGCACAATAATTTGCGGTTAGCAAGTTAACAGACCTTAATTAACCCTCCTAGTGGAACACGTCTAGAAAGAAATTCTCCAAAATACGCTGATGTCAGTGGCCAAAGAGTTCTGTGTTTTTTACCTTCACCCTTTGTCGACTAGAATGGAATACGAAAAACCCACCCTCGTTATTCTCCCTTTACTTCCGGTTATATATAGATATATAAATAGATATTATAAATTGTTAATTTTTAATACACATAAAGCTCTTCAAATCTGGAATTTATTCCATAAGAAATAATGGATTCTAAATGTACATATAAAAATATTCTTTAATAGACTTACTTATATTTTTTACGAAAGTCATCCAAGATATTTAAGGGGTGCAATTATAGATACATCTGTTACCTCAAACGAAATACTTCGATATAGACATTTAGAAAACCATGAAAAGCTATCAGCGTCTTTGTGCCTCAGTGGGTATGGTTGCATCCCTCAAGAAATGTCAGTGAAAGAGGGGTGCAGATCCTAAATAACAAACCTGACACTCCTACCTCAAAACTCCATGGAGGAAAACACTGGCAAAAATGTACATTATATCCATTTTCGGAGCGTTTTTTGGAGGTCGAAAATTGTTCAATTTGAAGTCCTTATCTGTTTGGCGGAATTGTACGTGCGAACCGCTTAGAGGGTTAAGTTCTTAATAAAAGTTTGTGCTAAAATAGATTCATAAAACTGGATATAAAAATAGAATTCAATAGTTATTTTAGTAGCTCAGTCGGTAAAGGCAACGATCTCGTAACTGAGAGGTTGAGGGTTCGGAACACGAGCCTAAGGTCCGCCTTGCTCGTTAAAGGGGACTGGGACACATAAAGTATGTTCGTGGTTACAATGTCCTTCAAGTTCTCAACAATAACTCTGAGGGTGGCAGGCCAAGTATATGAGTCTCTGTTTGTCCTGCTTCAAAATTCAGAGGACCCACTTGAGCAAAGTCGTTCTTTCACCATAATGGTGCTCATTAAAACGAAAGGTGCATATCTTTGCCTTAATACGAGTAGCGTGTGGCTCAATCGTGCTTGGTTGTCCAAGTGGCATCAGAAACAACAAAAACAGTTAATATTTCCCAAAAATCCTTTTTTTTGTGTAAAAAAGGATTTGAGGAATTTTTTCGTTACTTCATAACAGAAATTTACAAGAATACACATTTGAAAAAATTCTTCTTCATTGGCATGGTTTGGTTTGGAGTGCTACGGTCTACTTTTTTGCAACACGAGGGCTAATGAGACCGGGACCTACTGCTTAACGCCGATTCCGAACGGCTACGAACATCCATGCCATAGTGGGATTCGAACCCACGAACTCCGGTTCCGAAGGCCAGCACCTTAACCATTCGGCCATCGTTCGGCCTTCATTGGCATGACAGACGTGGATGGGCCCCAGCCTTATCCAGAATTTAATACCAGGCAGTAATATCTTTGACCTTGCATTTCCAATTAATAACTTTTAAAGTCTTTAACACTAGATTGCCCAAGGCAGTCATTTTGACTGTGTTTTAATTTCAATTAGAAAAACAATTATGAAATATAATGACACAATTTCTTAGAGTTTGGTGACTTTTTCTATAATATATAAATGGGTTTATGAATAATTGTAGTTACTTCCGTCCTTTATTATATAATATTAAAATTTAATTTTTAACAAATTTCTTTACATATTTGTTATTTTTTCACAATGCAGTCATTTTGACTGTTTTTGGGCAATATAGGTATACAAGAAATCTCGGGCAATCTAGTGTTAAATTGTTCTCAATCTAGTCCAACCATCTCAATTTTGGCTGTTCTCTTTTCCGAGTGCCAATTGGTTTAGCCATGGAAACCTTTTTTGTACATTTGTAATCATTGAAAATGATTATGTATCCAGCCCCTCTTAATCTTTGAATGCTGATAAAATTAAATAAATCTAGATTTTATTAAATTCTGTATAATTCAATATTTATAATTCTCCATACAGTTTTGAAAATAATATTCAAATTAAAAAGATAAATAAATAAAGATAAAGAAATTTCCCCATGCACAGTGTAGAAAATAACTAAAAAACATATAATAATAATAGTAATTAAAAACGCTCCTATTTTACAAATAATAGTTTAATAATAAATTGATAATTAAAAAAATATTTACACATTTAAAAATTTAACCTTTATATGCCAAAAGCTTTTCAAAAAGAAAAAAGAAGAGTTTTCCAAATCGAAAAAAAGTATGTGTAGTAAACATATGAATGAATAATTCTATACTTTTAAAATCAGTAGAGGTGTCATCTACATACTGAAGATATTATTAAACAAATTTTCAGTATGTGTTTATTGGCAACATTAGGTATTAGAGGTTCAATATTATTCTAATAGTATTTTAGAAGACTAAATTGGGTATGCTGCCAAAAGGATACACAAGGCATTTAAGGGTTAAATACAGCGTAAGTACAGTGTATAAGGAGAAAAACTGCCTAGTAATAAAAAAAACCTCTATGAAAATTCTCCCATACTCACGGTACAAAATTAATAATTATAATTTTTAGTAATACTTCATCCATTTACTTTTACGAGTAACATTTAACATTTGAATGAATAAATCTATATTTTTAAAAGCACTAGAGGTCTCATTTACATAGTGAAGTTAATATAAAACAAATTTTCAATATGTATTTTATTGTCAGCATTACGTATTAGAGCTTCAATATTTTTCTAATAGTATTTTAGAAGACTAAATTGGGTATGTTGCCAAAAGGATACACAAGGCATTTAAGGGTTAAATACAGCGTAAGTACAGTGTATAAGGAGAAAAAACTGCCTAGTAATAAAAAAAACTATATGAAAATTCTCCCATACTCACGGTACAAAATTAATAACTATAATTTTTGGTAAGACCTCATCCATTTACCTTTACGAGTAAGATTTAACATTTGAATGAATAAATCTATATTTTTAAAAGCACTAGAGGTCTTACAAGAATTTAAATTATTTCGATTTTGTATAAAATACTAGACTATTAAAAGGAAGAAAGAATGCGAGACTATGAAACATTCTAAGTAATTTCAATTTCAAATAAAATAAATCGCGAAAAAATTCGGGGACATTAAGGGACACGTTAAAGAGAGAGAGAGTGTACTAGCTGAAAAATTAAGGAAAAAGATGTCCCCTTTTTTAAAAACTTTTCCCGCCGAACAAAACGAAATTTATAGCGTTCCTCGTAAAATCCTGAAGAAATAAAAATTAATCGTCGTGACGAGGAAAAAGGTTTTAAGGGAAGAAAAATGCAGGAGGGGTAAGAAATGGGCGATATAATTTTATTGTAACAAATATGGCGATAGAAAAAACTACGAGGTATTACTCTTTATGAAAGAAATATTTAGAAAGCAGAGAAAAATTGAAATTTTAATTGAGAAATTGACACTTAATAGTAGAATAGGACTAAAAAAACTATGAATGAATCTAGAGGTAGATTTGATAGTGGAAGTACATTTTTAGAGGAAAAAGTTTAATTAAGGTTCCCTTTTGTTGGTAAGGGAAGATTGAAATTTTATGTGATTAATGTCACTTAAAAAAAATGAAACAACTACCCCCGTTTTGCTATAATATACATTAATTTTTTTGAGAAAGATCGCTGAGTCTGAATGATTTTTGAAATAAAAAAGTACACACCTCCACTATACTAAAAAATATTTGATTATTTAAGTCTTCTAATATATTATGTATATTAAAATATTTTATAGTTTAATTTTAAGTATTCATCATTTTTATCAATGTAAAAAAATTAATATTTTTATAGAATAATTGTAGAATACAATTATTTAAATTGCATTATAGAATGGATTTCAGCAATAGTCTTAAAGCAACCATTTTTATCAATGTAAAAAAATTAATATTTTTATAGAATAATTGTAGAATACAATTATTTAAATTGCATTATAGAATGGATTTCAGCAATAGTCTTAAAGCAACCATTTAGTTATTTTTTGAAAAATATCGGGCATCAGTTAATATATTAAAGTTAACATCATATTGATATTAAGTGCATAAAAATATTAATCTTCTAAAGTAGATTGTATTAAAACTGCTTAACTAATTTTAATGCTGTGGATCTTAAAAATGCTTTAAGACAAACGTATTTGAAAATATAGTTAATGGTGGTTAAAGTAATTTTTAAATGAAAGTTTCTTATAATATTACAGTACCAATGGTGAATTCCTATATTTTACAATGCAGATTTAAACTACAGCATTGTAAACAGACCAAAATTAAGTAAAAATGTTTATATATAGTATGTATTCTGAAAAATGACCTTTAGTAACAATCGGGAATTAAATGTTTAAATGTAAAAAAAAAATGTATTAGTATTTATTTATGGGTAGAAACTCTCTGCTGCCATTAATATGAATTAGATTTTTCAAGGATAATCAAGTTTTTCAAATACAAATGGAGAGAATAGGGAAATCCCTTTAACAACTTTGATAAATATGTATTTAGAGAAATAACGCTTGAATTTAGATAAATTTCCATAAAGTAAATTTTACCGGACTTATTTTTCAGATTGTTTAAAATTCCATTTTACCGATTGTTTATATCTCGTTTTCTAACAATTATTATCCATTTCTGAAGAAGATATCTATTTCAATTCAACACTATTCAAATTTCTATAAATATGAACATTATAACGAAAATTTCACTTTTTACAAGGAATTCTTAAAATTTTCACTGCGTTAAAACTATCAAAAAGATACTTTTGGTTTTAAAGCCTACATCTCTCACAATGTCACATGATATTACATTTTAACAAATATAAATCTTGCTTGCCGGCTTTACATAGCAATGCAATAGTGGTTTAAATCTGTTATAATGCGAATTAAAGGTTTTTCTGATGCATGCTCGCTCACTCACCTCACTCACTCACTTATACGAAGCCCAGAGAGAAGGAATAAGTCAATATTTCTTATACATGAATAGTATTCGAGACTTAAACATAAAAAGTTGCTCTATACAGGGTTAAACTCAAAATGACTCATTAATATGAGAATCGTATTATAATATAGACAGAATTGCAAGTTAACACATTGTTGACAGGCAATTTTACTGAAAATTTATCTCATGCCTCCGGCTATTAGCACAATTTGATTCATAATCACTCGGATAATCAGATAAAGCATCCGCGTTTAATTCGTTGAGAGATTCTTCATTACGTTCCGTCATCGTTTTTTTAAATTTTTTTTAAATTATTAAATATGAGAATCGTATTATAATATAGACAGAATTGCAAGTTAACACATTGTTGACCGGCAATTTTACTGAAAATTTATCTCATGCCACCGGCTATTAGCACAATTTGATTCATAATCACTCGGACAATCAGATAAAGCATCCGCGTATAATTCATTGAAAGATTCTTCATTACGTTCCGTCATCGTTTTTAATTTTTTTAATTATTAAATATGAGAATCGTATTATAATATAGACAGAATTGCAAGTTAACACATTGTTGACAGGCAATTTTACTGAAAATTCATCTCATGTCCTCGGCTATTAGCACAATTTGATTCATAATCACTCGGACAGTCAGATAAAGCATCCGCGTATAATTTATTGAAAGGTTCTTCATTACTTTCCGTCATCGTTTTTAAAATTTTTTTAATTATTAAATATTTTTTACAACAAAAGATTTGGCGGGTCTTATAAGCGAGAGAAACAGCTTGTGTTATACTGGCCAACACTTGTAGAGAAAACAACAGCGATGCGAAAAAAAAAAAAAACTTATCACGAGTTTACTCGTGGCCGGTCAGCAACGTTCGGCCACTCGTGACCGGTCCGGTCAACAATGTATTAAGAATTTTGTTCCTGATAAATGGAAGTAATTGTGCTATTTGATCTGAAGTTCTTTTTGCAACAAGATGTAGAATAAAAACTGGGTAATATAGTTTAGTTACTTATTAATATAAATGTTTAGTATATTTCAGATATACATTGAAAACTCGCTTGTAAGAAATTTTCAGTTAAGCGAAGCTTACATTTTTCCCCGGGAGAAACTCTCATAAGGCCTGTGTGCTTGATTGTCTACTTTTATGATATTTAAGCATACAACATATTCATCCTTTATCTAGAATTTCTCAGTCTTCTAAGGTAAATTTTATTCAGCTTTATGAAAAAAGCACGAATTTTCTATGAATCGTTTGCGATCAGACCAGTAATATGACATTTTTGGTCACTTCTATCAAAAGAGATCAGACATCAGGCAGACAGTTTTCAAATTAAAAAAAAAGTAAATGAACGAAAAAAAATAAAATTTTAATCAAATAATCAATTTTATGCATGTGGATTGAATTACGTAATATTATTACACCTAATATTAACGCATAATATAAATACGTAATATTGAAATAGGAGATATTAACATCTTGCTATATTTTTTCTTGCCTTTTGCCAGTTTGCTTTATTCTTTAAAAAAAAGATGCCTATCTTTTTTAGTTTCATTTAGATTTTTTACTACTTTTAAACGTTTTATTTGCTTCAAAAAATTATATAGCATTATATTGTATTTAATATAGATCAAATTTCATTTTGTGAAGTCTACATAAAATAATTATTTTAATCTTTCCTATATAAGGCTTTATTACAAGGCAACTTATATATCGAAAATCCAACAGATTCACTTTACAATTTCTTTTTGCTTTAAAATATGCACTGATTTATCACGTAGTAGCTAAGAAAAAACATTTTAACCGATTTAAGTTGAATAAAGAAATCTTTTGAAAATTCAATACCATACAAGAAACTCAATTTTTTTCCCCGGAAAAAAATCGTAAAATTATTCCTTTACTTTTCAATGTATACAGGTTAAATTATGATGAAATGTTTAGAAGATTATAAAAGAGTAGTAAGGCCTTATTGTCAATCAAACAGATTCCATATAAGATTCCTTTTCTCTTTGAAGAATATGCAGATTTGTTGTGTGATAGCGATTTCAGCAGTTTGAAGGCTTTATCATAAGCCAACCTGAACTACAATAAATCGGTTGAAAATTATCACTGTAACACAAGAAATCTGCACATGTTTTGCCGGTGAAAGGAATTATTAATTAACGCATATATTATAATTCCTTTAACGTGTTATAAGGGCTTCAGTCTCCTTTTTATAAGAGGGAACGACTCCTATTCACGAAGTACTCACTAACCAAAAGAATTTTCCATTTTCCTCCATCTTTGCATAAATGAGTTTCACTACATATGTTACAAAAACCTAACATAGGATATTACCTGTACAGATATATATCAAGAATTTAAAATGTGAGATAGAAATTTCACAAAAAATATTGCATCCCAGGGATTGCTTGAATTCTGAAAATTTCTATAAACGACACTTTTATTCTCTCTCGAAAGTGATTTCTATAGAAGATTAGTTTTCCTCCACATTTAATTCGGTAATTCATTATAAATGGCAATCTTTCTATCAAGCCCAGTTTGCAAAATATGATGAATTTTTAATCTTCTTTTGTCTCCAATAGTTAAATAGATAATTTAGGGTAACCCAAGGGAAATCTTGAATTATGAGTTTGAGAAAGATTTGCTCTTTCACGAATGTTATTAAAAGAGTGAAGTTTATAGATCTGTGCTGTGTGGTGTTACATATAAACTTTCCGTTGCACATAAGATAAACATGAAACAGTTTCATTTTAGAATTGTATATAAACAGTTCTATTCCCTAATGTTTTAAATGAAATAAATGGCTCCTGTTTAACCTGCAGGGAGATGCAACTTTCCTAATACTTCAGCTGCTGGAAATAGAATTTGTTGCAGAGTAAAATTGTTATGAAACCAATTTATGTTGTTCGCATCAAACAAGTGGCTTTAGTCATTCGAAAAGAAAGAGTATTCAAAATTTTAAATGAATAGTTCCCAAAATATTCATTTATGTTTAATCAGATATGAATTTAATCTTTCAAATATTCAATTCCTTTCACATTACATCCAATTGTTTAAAATTAAGTCTAGAAAATGACAATATATGTATTTTGAGGTTTACGAAAAGTTATATTTTGAGCAAACATCTTTTCTTGGCTAACATCAAAAGAGATTCCAAGATAAAAATATTTAAATAAAATTCAGCGTTGTTAAATTACAATGCATATAAAATTTCATTAATGGGAATACTTATTTGGATGTAAATTGAGTAATTCCTTTAAATAATTCTCGGTGAATTCCTTTCATCTTATATCAGTTTATTTTTACATATATATTATAAACAAACATTCTGTTCGAGATGAAGCGGGAAATGTAATATTTCATAGAGTAGCCCCGTAGAGTAGAGTAGTGCAAACTCTTTTAGTTCAAGGGCTACTTTTTTTTCAATCATTTCGGGGATCCAAGAGAGGTAGTAATTAAAAAGTCAATTTTGTGAGCAAAATTACTTACAAAAAGAAAAGCATGGTAATTACTAAAATTTTTTTTAAATATAGGCAATAAGCGGCAGATTTGTGGGTGTAATTTCTTGGTAAAATTTCTGTTTCGTGTTCATAGCAAAATTTGTTGTATCGTGTCTAATTATAATTCCAAGTGTCAGTAGCTACTCAAAGATAGTGTTCATTTTGAGTCATTACTTTCGTGACAATGGACATACTGACTCATGCCTTCCTTTACTTTATTATATTGTTGTGATATTATATTGTTTTGCCATGAGAGTTTGAGCCTAGTTCCATAATTTTTCGTCCTTCTTTTACAGGTAGCCCATTCGAGCTTCATTAAAACAGTGGTCTTCAAACTGTATGATGTGGCACATTAGTTTGCATCGAGAGATTATTAGTGTACCGTAATAAATTTTGTCACTTAGTACTGTAGCGTTAGTTCAAAACTTTCTATTTACCATGTACTATTTTCCTTGTCTCAGACTAACACGTACAAAATATGGTGCACAAGTGACTTTACAAAAAACAAGCTTTTATTTGGAAATAATGCATGGACTTGTTGCGAGTTATGCAAGTTTCTTTGAGAGGAAGGGGGAATTATGTAGAAAATGATATGGATAGTTAAATTATAGTGTCGTGCAAATACACTATACAGTGAAAAATGTAGATAGTTTTTGTCCCATTTTCATTGAGTATTGAAGTTTCTATACTTCAATTTGATATATTCCTGTTGGTGAATGCTTGCTCGCAGACGTACGTGATTTCAAACATAAAAGTATTTCATGAAAGACATGACATTATAAGGATATATTTCTTTATTTAAAAGTTGGAAGACCTATTCCCGATGCTTCCGTTTGATACTTAGGATCTACTAAGTTTATAATAACAATATTTAATGGATTGCTAAATAGGTACTATGTTTAAGATCAAACACAAAGTCAAATTAGCTCCAAAATTTTATGTACTATTTTTCCGTCTCAGACTAATACGTACAAAATATGCTCAAAGTGACTTCACAATAAACAATCTTTTATTTGGAAATAATGCAGGGGATTGTTGCGAGTTATGCAAGTTGCTTTCATAGAAGGGGAAATTATGTAGAAAATGATATGGATAGTTAAATTATAGCGTAGTGCAAATACTTCACAGTGAAAAATGTAGATAATTTTTGTCCATTTTCATGAGTATCAAGTTTTTATACTTCAATTTGATATATTCCTGTTGGTGAATGTTTGCTCGCAGACGTACTTACTTAAACATAGAAGTATTTCATTAAAGACATCACATTATAAGGATATATTTTCTTTCTTCAAAAGTTAAAATATTATGCTTTTCATATTAGATCTACTAAGTTTATAATAACAATATTTAATGGATTGCTAAATAGGTACTATGTTTAAGGATTTCAAACATAGATTTATCTAGAAAATATTTATTTCGGAGCAGCAAAACTAAATTAAATTGCCGTATTCTATTTGCCATGAAATAATGCTCAAGGTCATTTCTTATACTGTCGACCACGATAAAAAGTCACAAAGTGAAATGGTGGAGGCTCCAAAATTTAAAATGGATACATGAATTCAACGAAATTTTAATCATAATATTCTTCTCTCATTCAGAACCACATGCTTAATAAGATAGCAAAATAATATTAGCACTTATTAACACTATATTAAATCAACTGTTTTTTTAATTTCAATTAGAAAACAATTATGAAATATAATGACACAAATTTCTTATTTGGTGACTATATAACAAATAAAGTTATGAATAATTGTAGTACAGCTTATTATATAATTTAAAATTATTTTTAAACAAATTTCTTTACTTATTTGTTATTTAATATTATTTTTTTTTTAATACAGTATACAAGAAATCTCCATCTATGTTAAAAAAATCTTTAAAGTCGACCACCACCGAATGTATTTTTAGTCCATCAGTGTCAAATATTGCAATAAGATTTCTTATGAAGCTAAACAAATATTCGTCAAAATGATTTTATTTCATTATATTTTGTATATTTGATACAAGTACTAAAATACCTTCTTTTCATATGTACATCGGTTACCAAAGGAATCATTTAGGATAAAATATTTTTTTAGTATATTTTGTATTAAATATCTGATGTGGCGAAAAAACCTCGATGATGAAAAAAAAAGATCATATTTACTTTATTTTAAATTTATTAGCAAAAGGTGAATAAAGGATAACAAGTGTATTTTATCATATAAGTAAATAAACAGGAAATAATATTAAAAATATAAATAAGCACTATAAAACAAATAATACATATCAAGCATATATTACTTACATTTAAGGAAATATCTTATGAAGTGGCCCAGTAGTGGATCTGACGGCCAATAAAGTTTATACAAGATAGACAGTAAAAAAATTAAAACGGTAAAAGGTTAAAAAGTGTTATGAATGAATATTTTAAGTGCTGCCTTAGAGATTTATTATTTTTATAAGTATGTTCTTTAAAACCACTATAAAAGTTTTCACAGTCCCTTACTGAACCTTAAATACTACTTTTTTTCCTAGAACTAGTTAAGAGATGCAAAATACTATCAAAGTACTAATGTTTAAAAATCTATTGAAAATGAAATATTGTTTATTGAGATACATAGCTATAAAAAGAGTATCCACTCTATGTTTTATAACATAATAATGTTGTCAAATGTTAATCCAAAACACAAAAGAATTTGGCTAAAATATGAATAAATTTCACGTTTTTAGAAGATAGTTAGAATGAAAAAATATATATTTTATAAAAAATAATATAATTTTATATTGTCCCTTCAAACAAGAAATATTATTTTGAGATTTTAAATCAGATACAGACATTTATAAATCTTATAAAATCGTTTAAGTACTTAATGCTTCAGTATAAACCCAAGTCCTGAATTAATAGGAGAGTTAATCTACGGAGGAAGTAATAAAAGGGATTGTATGTTTATGATTCATAATTGTGTCTCATTAACTCCTTAATTTTTTGCTAATCTATCTAAAAGAGCACATTAATTTATAACAGGAATTTTATCATTAATTTTAATTAACCCGTTCCAAGGATTATATCGGGCACAAAGAAACTAAAGTTTTAGGATGTTTTTTAAAAACCATTTATAATCAGTTTATTTGAAATAGTTCACTCTACGTTAAGAACTAGGTTTTATAAATCTTATTTTGTGTTATGTACATCTTCGATATAAAAGTAAAGAAAAAATGAATTTGAAATTTATGATATATGATTATTTTAAGAAAACATAGCACTTTTCATTCTGAAAAGTATTCATTATTTTGGTCAATATTTAATTCAGTATGAAATAAAATGTTCAGCTCTGTTTAGAATAAATTTTTCCGTACATATTTATTGAGGTTCCAACTTTATAAAAATTACTTAGTTTTTTATATAAAAGTATATGTTTTTTAAACTACAAAATAAATACACCAGGTTAAAAATGTAGAAATCCACTTGCTTTCAAAACATCTTTTTCAATCTTTAAACTAGAAACTAAATTTTATATCAGATAGAAGCTAATTCTACATTTTATTTTGTGAACAAGCGTTACATTAATTCGAGTATTTTAGTTTTAACACTAAATAAAGGGAATAATTTTTTAATTTTCAATTTCTTAACAGTTTTTAGTTTATTTTAAATTCAAAATATCAGATATATTTCAAGTTTTAGGTTTAAGGAGAAAAACCCATATTTTACTTCAATTTGAAATAAAAATTTAATTTCTAAAAATTATTTCAGCCAATATTTAATTCAGTATAAAATAAAATGTTCAGCTCTGTTTAGAATAAATGTTTCTCTACATATTTATTTAGGTTCCAACTTTATAAAAATTACTTAGTTTTTTTTATGTAAAAGTATATATTTTTTAAACTACAAAATAAATACACCAGATTAAAAATGTAGAAATCCAAGTGCACTTATACCAACTTTTTCAATTTTTAAATTAGAAACTAAATTTTATATCAGATAGAAGATAATTCGATATTTTATTTTGTACACAATAGTTACATTAATTCGAATATTTTAATTTTATAACTTAATAAAGGGAAATAATTTTTTAATTTTCAATATCTTAACAGTTTTTTGTTTATTTTCATTTTAAAATATCAGATATATTTCAAGTTTTAGGTTTACAGAGTAAAACCCTTATTTTACTTTAATTTGAAATGAAAATTTAATATCTAAAAATTTCAAAAGTTGTCTTGCGGGTAAACAAATTCAATTTATTTCATTTTATGTATATTTTCTGTATTATTCTTAAAAATATATTACTTGAAATTAAATAAAAAATAAAATATATTTTCAATGCTAGAGCGCTATTAAATATTTGTTAAAAATTACTCTAAAAGAAGCGGGAGATTTTATTTCATACGAATCGAATAAAGGATGTTAAAACGAAGTTTCTACGATTAGAAAAGTACTATATTCGTTTAATATAGTTAAAATCATTGAGAAGTGAAGAGAAATAACATATGTTTAAAAGCATACTTTTTTATAAAATCTTTAATTATCCAACATCTTGCAAGTTAATAAATGTGCTGCAAGAAATTAAATCTGTAAAGGAATTTAACACCTTCAGATATTTAAGTTTAAAGCTACTTGAGAGTTGAAAGGCATTATTGCTCTGCAGTTGACCACTTTACAACTTGAACAATAATATTTTATGGTCGGTGAGAGGAATTTTCTTGGAAGTTAACTGTTCAGTTCTTGTGTTATTTTTAGTTTTATCCTATATAAAACTGAGAAATAGCCAGATTCACAGAAAGAAAATCTGGGATCTGGCCCAAAGCTGTATGATCCGGGAAAAATTATACACATGTGTGTATCATTGTTTTTCTGTAGTATGGATCTCTTTTGAAGGTATCCTATAAAACATTGTAAGGAGTCATGGTGACTTTCGAGATATAAATTCCTATAGTAGTGTTTTATCTCATTCCTCATAAAATTTGTGCTTATTTTAGAAAGATTTTTTTCTAATAATACTCTAAATTAACAAATATCCTTTATTTTTGTCAAGTATTATCAGGGTTTCGAACCGAAACTGAACCGAAAACCGAAAACCGGAAAAAACCGTTATTTTGGTCGGAACGAAAACCGGAACTGAACCGAAAAAAATATCGGTTTATTTCGGTTCGATATATCTTTCAGTCATTTTGTTACTGTTACCAACTTATCAATATTTTCTAATTTAACGTCAACTTTATAATTACATATCCGCACTTGTATAAGATTGCAATGGTGGTTTTGGCAGCTCCAGCTACACAAGTTAGTGTTGAAAGAGCGTTTTCAGGTTTGAAATTTATTCTCCGAGACAACAGAAGCAATCTCAGTGAAACCACGTTAGAAGATATATTAATAATTAGAGGCAATTTTCATATGTTAAATAAATAATATATTTTTTACATAATTATTGCAAGGCCAAGTGCACGATGTAAGAGTCAAACGACGAATGTGGGTAATCATGAACCTAGTTGTCAAATGCGATTTTGATAATGGATAACAATGCCAATGCTCGCCGCTCTTATCGTACCTGCTTTTGTATCAATTCACATAGTCTACCAATTAAAAAAAGAATAAAATCTTCTAAATTTTGATAGAATTACATTTTTTGTTTATGATAGAATTATATTTTTAGTACAAATAAGAATATACATAAAATGAAATTATTCATTTGGAACTGAAACGAAAACAGTTATTTTTGGCGGAGCGAAAACCGGAACTGAACCGAAAACCGTTATTTTTGGCGGAGCGAAAACCGGAACTGAACCGATATTCATTTTTTAGTTGAACCGGAACGAAAACCGGTACGAAAAAAAATTACGGTTCGAAGCCCTGAGTATTATATTATTTAAAATTGTAAAATTTCTTTTCTTACATTACATGCAACTTCCAAACCACTTGTAAAAAATTCACAGTAGTAATTCTTATTAAAACTTATTTAAAAAGGTCTAAATTTTTATTGAACTGAAAAGAAAGAAACTCGAGCAACTATCTCTGTCTTCAAAAAGGGAGTCAGACAATTGCGGCGCCTCGCTAGCTAGATTCCTCGTTGGGAGTACATAAAAAGTGCCCAAAGAAGCGTTTCTGTACGATCCATAGTTTACGAAAAAAATACGAAAAACAAAGTATGACGTCACTGCCGGTGCAAGAAAAAAACGCCTTACTGGACAGATCAACAACAGTATTTGCATATCTTTCTAGGCGATAATGTTTAAAACGTTCACCGCGCATAACGCATCCTGCATGCGCATTCGCCATGGAATGACGTTAAGCCGCGGTTGAACTGGTATTTAAAAGGCTGCATCTTACAGCTACAGGTAGTCTTCGTATGGTGGCCATGTATTCCGTTCGTGACTATTGCGACATGTACCTGTTATACGGCCGATGTAATGAAAATGCCTTAAGAGTTGTTAGGGAGTGTATGCCCGTGCAAATACTGCTGTTAATATGTTGAATAAAGTGTTTTTTTTTTGCATCGGCAGTGACTTCATAATTTGTTTTTCGTATTTTTCTCGTAAACCATAGATCGTATAGGTACGCTTCTTTGGGAGTTTTTATGTACTCCAAACTAGGAATCTAGCTGTGCAGAGTTTATGCTGTCGTTTTGAGAAACCTGTATAAATCAAAGCTTCACAATTCTGACAATTTAAGACAATTAACTGACAATTTAAGATTGAAAAGAAAAGAAGTAAAAATTATTAAATTAAAAATTAAGAAAAAACCTAGCTTTTATTATGGAGCAGTACAAGATATATTGCTCATATTAATGTAATTGAGGGTCACAGAATAAAAATGATAATTATCATTTATTTGATTTAAAATGTCAATTTCTAATTTATAAATTTCAAAAGTGATTTTGCGGGTATGTGAATTTTTTATTTTTTTTAACTGTGTACTTTTTATTTTTTTAAATGTATTACTCCATATAACAAAACTAATTAAATTTTATTAAATTTTACTCTTTTTGATGAACTAGGAAATTTTTTCATATTGAATGATGGCCGATTTCATATTGAATGCCACCGAACAATGGCCGATTGGTTAGGGTGCTAGCCTTCGGTACCGGAGTTCATGGGTTCGAATCCCACTGTGGCATGGAAGTTCGTAGCCGTTCGGAATCAGCTTTAAGCTGTAGGTCCCGATCTCATTATCCTTCGTGTTGTTAAAAGTAGACCGTAGCACTCCAAACCAAACCAAATCACATTGAATCCAAAATAGACTATTATAGTGAAAACTTTCAGATTGAAAGTAACTACAGTTATATATCAATTAGAGTTCGATTATTAAGTTTATAAATATGAAATAGCTCTACCTTTGCGTTTTCTACATATACTCTTGTATTCAAATGCCTTTTGCTTTTCTAACAGGTTGTATTGAAATATAATTATACTGGATATAAATTAAAACGTTATTTAAATTATAATTAATTGCTTTACATAAATTTATTTAAATTAATAGATTTCTAAAAAATTTCCTCCGTAATTTTCTTTTGAAATTATTCCTTCATGTTACGAGAAATATGCAGGTTAAACGTGAAACAAATTCTAATGAAGTTATTCTAAAATCAGATAAATCAATGAATAAAGAAAAATCATGATCATCACTTGTCATTTCATGAAACGGTAAATTAATAGCTTTGAAACAGAATTATTTCTATTTCTCATCTCACATATCTCACAATGATCCCCTTTTTGTTTCGAATTTGTGAATACAGCGTCAGCCAAGTCAATATTTAGACTACGGTCACAGGAAATTTAATAACTATCTATGTGTTTCGCGTGATTTAATTAGCATTAAATCTGATCCTTTCTACTTTCGACGTTGTGACACAAGTTGTGAATTTTCTTCAAATGAAGGCATGCATTTATTTTCACTTAGCGTCAGTTTCAGTGAATGTAATTGAAAAGAAGTGTCTAGCAGTTAGGTTTAATAACTATAAACAGTCATCAAGAATGAACCTAATTTCAGTCAAACAGTATTTGTGCTTGTCGGAAAAATTGAACAAACCCCACAATGGAAAATAATGATTATTACCTATGTAATTCTAAGAACATAAAATTTATTGTGAATCCGGTTGACATTCAAAGTATATTCTATATTTTCTGTTGGAATTGAGTCCAAAGATCTAACATTTGATCGTTCATGTTGACGGGAAATATCCGAGAGTTTCCAATAACAAAAATATTTTCTTAAATATTCAAAAAATAACTTCCTCGGAACTTGATTATTAATTAGATTGATACGAGGTCCCTGAGGTTTTTAACGTAAAGACTCATTTTTCAACCTAATAGATTTTGCCTTTATTACAGGTGAATTTGTGGCACCTTTATACCAAAGTTCAAATCTAGATTTTCTGTTGGAGTTGAGCTCATAGATCTAACATTTGATCGTTCATGCTAACGAGAGTTTCCCATAACAAAATATTTTCTCAAATATTAAAAAAATAACTTCCCCACTTAGTTACTAGTCAGATTGATATCAGGTCTTTTGAGGTTTTTAACGTAAAGACTCATTTTTCAACCTAATAGATTTTGCCTTTATTACAGGTGAATTTGTGGCACCTTTATACCAAAGTTCAAATCTAGATTTTCTGTTATACTTGAGCTTATATATATCTAACATTTGATCATTCATGTTAACGAGAAATGTCCAAGAGTTTCCCATAACAAAAATATTTTCTCAAATGTTTAAAAATAACTTCTTCACCACTTGATTATTAGTTCGACTGTTATGAGGTCTCTAGATTTTCTGTTCGAGTTAAGCTCATTGACCTAACATTTGATCGTTCACACTAATAAGAAATGTCCGAGAGTTTCCCATAAAAAATATTTTTCTCAAATATTCAAAAAATAACTTCCACACCACTTTATTACTAGTTAGATTGATATCAGGTCCCTTGAGGTTTTTAACGTAAAGACTCATCTTTCAACCTAATAGATTTTGCCTTTATTACAGTCGGATTTGTGTCACCTTTATACTAAAGTTCAAATCTAGATTTTCTGTTGGAGTTGAGCTCATAGATCTAACATTTGATCGTTCATGCTAACGAGAGTTTCCCATAACAAAATATTTTCTCAAATATTAAAAAAATAACTTCCCCACTTAGTTACTAGTCAGATTGATATCAGGTCTTTTGAGGTTTTTAACGTAAGGACTCATCTTACAATCTAATAGTTTTGCCTTTATTACAGGTGAATTTATGTCACCTTTAAACCGAAATTCAAATAAAAACGTCATTTGTATGGCTCTTCTGTATACAACTGTCTTTACAATACTGATATTCTAATGTCTCCTGACACATTTAATCTTAATGCTACTAAGGTGATTATATTTGAAAGATTGGGAAAATAATGGAAATAAATTTAGCAAACGTATTCAAATAAATTCTAATAAAGAAACTAATTCTCATATCAAATACAACGAATAAAAGAAAATGATGATCATTATAGAAATGGAAGGAATGATTTTACTAGACTGTTGTGAGAAGTAACATCTGATTATATTTTTTCTTTCTCCTCCCTAAAGAGCTCAATGACAAATTTATTGTTTCTAAAGTGACTACATTTTTCTCGTAATTTACCGAAAAAATATATAACTTCTATGCTGTTTTCTAACTTTTAATACAAACTGCAGTAAGTAATATCTCAAGATATTATTTTTAAACTTTAGAATATAATTATCCATCATATACATGAAAAATTCAAATAGCCTTGAAGCAAGAAAAATTGATTAATACCAGTAATCCCCTATATGATAATAACCTAAGTTATCTGCCCTTCTGTCCTCGAATTTATGAAGCTGTTGGACTTGGAATGAATAGATGCATCCATATTGGGTTTTTGATGAGTAGGGTTAGCAAAATTCAACGCGACTTGGAAAACTTACCAAAATCCACCTCTTCCCCCTTTTCGAGCTTTTAATGAGATTATTTCAAGCTCTATTGTCCTCAGTTAAGAGCAGGATATTTATTAATTTATCACATAATAAATAAGTAAAAATAACATTTTTTTTCAGGAATATATGACGCCATTTCTTTAACCATTTTATTTAATCATTTCTTATTTTAAATGATTTAAATATCGTCTGCATTATTTTGATACGTTTAATCACTGAACTTAGATATTAAGTAAATAATTTTCTTTTATATTTGTCTTAAATAATAGATTAGATACATGTATGATAATTTTAAATTTAATCATCGATTATTTTTTGTTGCAATGAAAATTTTATCACCGATATTAACAACAAAGTCTAGGAGTCTATTTCACGGACTAATAAATATGTAGCTTTTAAGTTATATATCTTTGAAAATTAAGAAGTTTGTTAGTTTGTGTGTTTGTTTTTTATACATAACCACACGGTTTGCAATCGATTCGCTAAATTTTGGCCGTCATTCATTTATACCGCCAAATAATCACTGTCAATATTAAAATCTCTGCTGTTATCCTATCACGTAATATGTCAACATAAATTAAAGTTGGCAATTAACATACGGGCAGTAAAGATAAATTATTGAGCTATACCAGATAATTCTCAGCCATAAAACAAACCATTTTTTCACCTGCCTTATAGGATACTTATAGGTCTCGTCTTATGAAGCGCTATATGCTAGTATACAAAATAAAATGGTAAGAACAGAATGTAACTCTTTCGTAGTGACAATCAACTTAATTAACTGTAATTCCCATATATACTGGACAATCTCCGATATCTCTACCCCTCCTAAATACTATCCACTATCGGAAGTAAAATAAAACAGTGACTTTTATAATCAGAATTTGGAATGATGAATTCCAAGGCTCCCATTAACCCCTTGCATGTTCTGAAATTATTTGTTGAACATAGCGTTCTAACCCTGATTCCAATCTAGAATCTACAGACTACAGTTTTCCAATATTGAGAGAATTTATAGTTTTCTTAAAAAAAGGGAAAGCTATATAAAACTTTAAAAACTTAAAATTCTATGCACTACATAAATATTTTTACTTTAATATTGTGTTTCTTATTCTATGCATTAATTTTCATCTTTAAACTCAAGAACTATGTAAGCATTTTTGCTGATTATAAATTAAATGCAATTTTAAGAACTGAATAAAGAATTGCCTTTTTTTAGTGTTATAAATTTTGCTTATACACTCAAGAGCCAAAACATTATGACCACCCCTATATTTTGCAATGAACTCGCCTGGATGACGTGGAAGGCACGTGATCAGGTGGAAGTGGTATTTAACTGCTGCTGGAAAGTCTGAAGAATCATTCTTTCACTTGCTTCTGTGTGCATTGGAAAAGGCTGCGGATCTAAGCGATTTTGATAGAGGGCAGATTGTAATGCCTCAAAGGCTCGGAACAAGTATTTCCGAAACTACAAGACTCGTGGGTTGTTCGCGATCTACAGTTGTTAGTACTTATGCAGAGTGGATGAATGACAGCTCAGAGTTCAAAGACCATCAATTCGCAATATCTCGGATTTGCGTAACCATTGCTTAAACATCTGTTACAATCTGTCTTCGGCTATCTACCAAGGACTTGTGCATCCATGACAAGGCGGTTTGAAGCTGTGTTGTTCGCCAAAGGTGGGCCTACTCGTGATTGACAGGTGGTGATAATGTTTTGGCTCTTACGTGTATCAAGCATTAAAGAATTCTGAGATAAAGTAAACTGACCAGGAATACACCACGAAACGTTCTATAAACCGTGAAGCACTGGAAGTTTTTATACACAAAACTTTACCATACTGTCTATTCACATATTTTGTAACGTCATGAATTTCTGGTAGTTATGGCCGGATCTTGAGATTTATAGTACCTAGTCTAGTAGTATTTAATTTTTTCTCAATAGCGTTGTAAGCTATTTTGTTCAAGTTGCATTCGTAAAGAATATTTCGCATATCTGAATGAATCAAAATTAGATCCTTATGGTATTAAACATTGGAAAAATTAGTCTATATTTTAAAAAAAATGTTAAGTTATAAAAATATCCTTTACATTTATAACATTCATTGTTTACATTTACTTTTTCAAATATTTTCATTAATATTTTTATAAAATAATAGTTAACTTAATTATTGAGTATGTTGCTGATGTTTAAAATTTTAAGAAATTACATTATTTATTATTCAGTATAAATAACTGGCAATCAAAGATAGTTTTTGTCACTGAAATGAAGCGGAAAAAACTAAAAACAAAACACAAACGTTTAGTCTTATCTACTTTTTATGTAATTTTCGAGAAAAAATTGCGTGTAAATTACCGGTAAAGCGGTATTAAATTTAAAAAGCGGTTTAAAATTTTAAGAAATTACATTATTTATTATTCAGTAAATAACTAGCAATCAAACACAATATTTTGTCTCTGAAGCCGAAAAAACCAAAAACAAAATACAAACATATAGTTTTATCGACTTTTTATGTAATTTTCGAGAAAAAAATTGCGTGTAAATTACCGGTAAAGCTGTATTCAAATTTTCATTTACTAAATTACCGGTAAATAAAAAAGCAAATTTACAAAGTACATTTCGAGCTTGCTGGTTATCTAAAGATTTTTATAATTTGTTACTGATTGTAGTAATTATTTAAATTAGTATGTTAAATTCATTCATTTTACACAACATAAACTTATTTGAGCACAAAAGCTCACTGTCATTACCATTAGAAGGCTATTGTTGATATTTCTTATTAAAATACCATTATAAGCTGAGGATTTAAAACAAAAGTTATTTAAAATTTATCCGTGTGATAACACAATGCATAAAAGATTAATTTAAGTAAATACATCGTTTTCAATATTTTGTCAATTTAAACTAGTCATCTGTGCAGGGGCATTGTGGAATTGTTTGCAGTAATTTTAATATATTTTAACAGCTTTAGAACACCTATTTTCAATCTCCGCATTCAAAAACCGAACAAATAATTACACAGTTCAAATATCATAATGGAATATGCGATTCCTACTTTTAAATGGAAACAATGCTAATATAATCATTTTAACTTTGTTAAGCAAGTTTTATATTCTCCGCAGGAAACAAGAAGTAGGAAAATATTGTTTAATATTTCAGAACAGTACTTTCAAACATCATAACGAATAATTATCCCGAAATAATGTATTGAAAATAATGTAATAATGACAAATGTGGGCTGCATTTGTGAGACGAATTGTTCCAGATAATTAGGTGTTTTATAGAAATGCCTTTCTTCAAAATTATAGAGTATATGTCAAATATTTCGAAATAAAAGGGGTCGGAACAAAATACAAAGTCAATCATTTGCATATAAATGTAAAAGCAAACGAGAAACGTACTCTTAAATCTTTTTTATTCATGGTTATTTATTCGAGAATATATTTCAAAGATTCATTTTAATGTTATCAAGATATTTTTTCTAGATATGCCTTGAGGGGACAAAGGATTTACAAAATTACAGAATTTGATCAAAAATACGGTTGTTATTTTACACTAAAAAACTAAGCTTGGCGTATTCTACTTAATGGAATAAATGTCATTTTAATGTTTATTTCATTAAAACCTATTATTTTTGTCTTACATCCTTATTTTAAATATAAACCTTTTTTTTAGAATTTGAAAGCCAATAAATAGAAAATAAAATAAATTGGTTTTGAAAGTACAATAAATATAAATAGTTTGTGAAATACAATTATTTCTCAAAAATTGTAGTTGTATCATAACATAAAATAAAATTCTAAAGTATCCACTACTCTTACGATACAAGATATTGCAGAATTATCGCAGGTATTATAAAAGAAATTTACCGTTCACTTTTTATTGGTTGCAGGATTTTAATCTTACAGTCTGTAAGAGAAATCGCAGTGAAACAAATAAATTTAGAAACCAATTGCACTTAGATAAAAGAAAACACCCAAACCATAATTCTACTAACTAATAAGAACTTTGCAATTTAATAAATTTTAAAAGTATTTAATATAAAGCTTAGCATGTTTATTGTTGGTAAGTAAGGGATAATAGTACCTTTCGAGACATAAATTCTTTATTTATAACAGCCTTTAAAATTCATGAAAAAATATAAAAAAATTCTGCCGTTTAGAATGAACTTTCATTAAGTTCTTTATTAAGATTCTAACTTTTAAAATACTATTTTTTTTTAATTTCAAGTAGTATATTTTTAACTAAAAATGCACTAAAAAAATATGAAATTCTCTTAATTGCAAGATCATTTTTTAAAAAAAAGTATAAATAAATTTTATCATCAAATTAAAGAAAAACATATTTTTATTTTGTAAACCTAAAATATTAAAGGTATCTTAATATACATAATAAATATATATTTAATATTTAATATAAACAAACTGTTAAGAAATTCACAAGTTTTAAAAAAAGTTGCCTTTACCAGACAATAAAATGAAATAATATTTAATATAAACAAACTGTTCAGAGATTCACAAGTTTAAAAAATGTTGTCTTTATCCGGCAATAAAATGAAATAATTTTTAATATATACAAACTGTTCAGAGATTCACAAGTTTAAAAATAAGTTGCCTTTATCAGGCAATAAAATGAAATAATTAATATTTAATATAAACAAACTGTTAAGAGATTCACAAGTTTTAAAAAAAGTTGCCTTTGTGAGGCAATAAAATGAAATACAGCTCTCATATTAATATATCTGAAGTTCAGAGAATAAAGAACATAATGTTTCTATTTAATTTAAAATATTAGTTTTTAATTCTTATATTTAAAAAGTTAATTTGCGGTGAAGTGAAAAACTATTTTTTTTAATGTGATGTAACTATTTTGTGTAAATAGTTTTTATAAAGTTATCCTTATTAACAATTTAGGAAATCTGTATTAATTTCGCAAAAGAGACTTTTTATCATAACGAATCAAAAATAGATTGTTTTAAAGAAGCTTACTTGTCGAAAGATACTAAATTCTCTTTAAATAAAACATATTTGTCTGATATAATTACATCTTAAAGTAGCAATTAAAATCGCGTAATATCACGGAATTTTTCCGATATGCATTTCTCTCCGTTCATCATTATGGATACCCCTGCTATGGCTCGAAGTCTTAGAGAAGTATTCGCAGGGATCACAACATATAAAAACCATACTCAGAAGGGATTCACACGGTGCAGTTAAATAAAACAACCAGGTATAGACGCAAGCATTTATTTAAGATAGTGTAATGAAAATAATAAATAAACATCATCATAAACCAAAAATCAACACCCTCGATGCAACCGGGCTTGGTGCTACTGGAACACTGACTCTTATATAGTCAGACAACATATACAGATATTTACATATTTACAAAGATGATGTGTTGCCAAATTTAAAACTAAAATAATTATAAAAAAATATCAATAGAGATCGATGAATTTATGTTACAATATGTGAAAATACATTACTATATTTAAATTATATACAATACACTATTAAAAAGACTGAACATTACGTCAACGGCCTTAACCAGAAATGATGCGTATGACGTCAAATTGCATAATCACCACATGATAAAGGATATTGCAGAAGGCATTAACAAACATTTACTGCCCACCTTTTATTGCTACATGTTTTTAATCTCAGGATCTCCATGAAAAACCTTATATAAAGAAATTTAGAAACCAATTGTACTTTGAAACATCGGCAGATAAACGAAAGAAACTCCTTATATTGCTGATTGTAGAATTTTATTACTTAAACAAGATCTGTAATGAAGAAATAAATTGTTTTTTCTGACTTCGGAATTCGGCAATAGATTTGATTGAGAAGACTTCTTTAAAATGTGACTTATTTGAAATTTTTTTTTTCATTACTGACAAAATTTTGAAGGCCAGCAAACAATGTAAAATAGTTTACATAGTTTTCTTCCTTTATTTCATGTTTTTAAATTAAAAAGTATATGCATAGTTTAGGAATAATTTGAATACTTTCTTCTTAACGTTATGAAATACAAATTTATGCCGACGAATTCCAGAAAAATGAAAAATCCCGAGAAATTCTTACCTTGAAGAATATTATTTATTACCGTACTTTAAAACTCGATCAAAATAGATGCTTCGAAGAGCATCTTGAGCATATAAAAATTCAAATAAATATTACAAATGTTTAAAGCGTAGTTTAATATTTTTCAGAATTTGTATTTTATTGGTTTAGTAGCCTTTATTAATATTTACATGGAAACTTTTCAGCTATGTTTTTGTTATACAGAAAATAAAATATGACATGTTTTAAAAAATGCTTTTCATTTATTTTCTCAACACATAATGGCGTCTCGATCATTTATCAAAGGTTCCTCTGCTTCGAAACATTTTTATATAAATTTTCAGTTTTTCTAAAGAATAAATAAAATTTCACGTAAGAGAAGCGGTTGCGATGGAATTATTTTAAGCGCTGAAGGTTGCTTCAAATTAAGTGAAAAGGCGATAATACTTGAAAATAAATTAAGCATTATTTAAATTTTATACAACAGAAAATGTATTACAAAATTGTTTAGGTAGCGAATACTTTAAAAAGAATACAAGCGTTCCATAAATGTTGCTGTTCCCAAAAAACACATTAAGATATTGCCTTTACTAATTACTACATTGAAATTACATATTCAAAAATTTGTACTCGGTTTACAAACAGCAATTTTTATCGACATTACATCATTATATTTACTTAATCTAACAAGTGATGACGTACTTATGACCAGCGGGTCAGAAATTGATCCACTAATGTGTTTTTTTAAAAGATCCACTCTTTTAAATTTATACTTATTACTTAATTTCCATATTTCTTAATTATTTCCATTATTACTTATTTTCCATAAACTGAATTATAAAGAACTAATCATGAACTTAAAAGAATACTTCCAAGTTAACGTTGGCTGACTGATATTCCGAATACATACATACACACACACACACACATATATATATATATATATACATACATAATACATACATATATATACATATACATACACACACTTATATATATGTATATATACATATATATATATATATATATATATACACACATATTTATACATATACATACATATACATATATATAAATATATACACATATATATACATACATACATATATCACACACACACACACATATATATATATATATATATATATATATATATATATATATATATATATACATATGTGTAAATATGTACATATATGTACACATATACATACACACATATATACATATGCATACAAATATATATTTCTGTGTCTGCGTGTATGAGCGTGAATCTGTGTGTGTACTTTTGGTTATTCATTGTTCCTTCATATATTTGTAACAGAGGAACGACATGAGGATCCTTAATATTCCCCATTATCAATTTCCCCATTTACGTCAACATGAATTTTCCGGTTTTCATTTGCAAATAAAAAAAACTTACAGTAATTCTTATTAGAGGAATTTATAAATGAGAACTAGCAAATTATACATGTCACTATTTTTGTTTATAAATTTTTATAACCAAATATAAGTGTTTTCTAATAGTGTTTCCTAATAATTTGTATAATTTTTATTACCCCACTCCTTTCCAAGTGATGTCACCGACTTAGTGTCCCATGGGCTAATATTTAAAAAATTATAAATTAGATTTAACCCACTTTTTAAAAAGATTTCCAATAACGTTTCTAGACCATATTTCTTTTTCTAGGAGGCAATGTAATCAAGAAAAACTTTAGATCTCCCAAGTTTTCTAATGTAGAAAAATTTTGTTTGATTTAAAGAGCTACAGTCTACTCTTTTGTTACGCAAAAGCTACAAGAAAATAATGGATCCTTTCAAAATATATATTATATATGAATCTATGATTATATTATATAATCATAGAAACTCTATATAATATAGTGTTTCTATGAATATATAGTTAAAGTTTCAAATGGCATAGAGCGTTGCTTCTTACAACGGAATAGGCAGATTTCAATTTGGAAACAAGATCTGAATATGAAGTAATATAGTATTCTATCGAAATATGGGATTAACTTTTATAAGAGAATA
>CM063503.1:70943478-70975978 GCA_032207245.1 Pardosa pseudoannulata
ATTAATTGTACATATTAAGAGAAAATCTATATTGCAGATTATATAAAAATTACAGCACATAATTCAAAAATTCTTTATAATCAGTATTTATTTTTGTTGAAATATGACATGGCAGAAGAGAAAATATTAGACTTTTTCATTATTTCGGTAAATCAGCTAATTGTGCATATTTTATTCCTTAGGGAATATTAACCAAAATTCTAAATAATTTATAACCAAAGTACAAAAGTACCAAAGTTTTCCTAGTAAAAATTTAAAAATTTTACGTATTTATCTTTTATATTTTAGACTGCAATGACAGCTGCTTCAAAAATTTATACCATCACATATTAAGTACATAGAAACTAGAATTGTCTGGAGACAAGTCATTTTCCTTATTTGCTAAAAACTTTCAGCTCCTAAATTTTATACCGCACTTAAAAGGTTTAAATTTCTATTTAAAAATGTGAGTACACTGTAAAGAAAAAATGAATGAAAGATTGTATTACAGAAATATAGAAAAATGAGATAATACAATACAGTGTCATTGAAAGCAGATAGCGATAGACATACTTTTCTTATTTAACCCATTAATCCCTTGCCTGTGAAGCCCGAATTCAGTTCGGGCAACTTAAATACGACAATTTTGAAAAGCCCGACCTCAGTTCGGGCAACTTAAATACGTCAATTTTGGAAAGCAAGACCCGAGTTCGGGAAAGAGAAAAAACGGTATTTCAATTCCGTGAAGCCCGATATGGTTCGTCCAATGCATAATATATAATTTTGTCATTTTTCTAATATATAGAGATACTTCCTCATGTAATGTTTTTCAGTTTCTGGTCATTTGTCGCTATTTCTAGGATACTGTAAAGGATTTGCGAAATTCAAAGGAATCTAAGGGACAGGGAATTCATGACAGTTGATATAGAAAATAATATTGTTGTATTACGTTATTATATTTATCAAGAAAATTATGTCATCTGATTTATTTTGCTGTCATTTGAGCAAAAATTACTGTAATCCATTGACCTTTCCCATATATGTGAAAACATTGAAAATAGTAGTTATTCGGTTTAAAATTTTGTTTTTAAAAAATATTCAAAATTTCAATGTTTGAGCAAAGTGTATTTCGTGTCTTTCTCTTGTCTGCCGCTGACTAGTGAACATGTCATATTCTAGCAGCTCTTAAATAAAATTTCAAGTAGACTTGGACTTGTGTGATGTTCTCTTCAATGTGACTAGACTGCATCTTATTTTATTACTGTTAGCTGATTAGGCTTCTTCTTGCCCGGTAGCCTGGGGAAATTAAAATAATAGGGGCTATAATTTCAAATGTGTCAATCAGTTGTATAATTCCAGTATTACATATATATTCTTAAATTCTGTACAACTTCTTCAAAATAATGGAATGGGAAATACACTGATGATGATATTGGGAAAGGGTAAGGAGATAAGCAAAATACCAACACACTCCAGAAACTATCGAGAAGTGATATAAAAATAAGCAAATTTATTTAAAGCGCTTAAAATTCTTAATGGATGAATAATCAATGAAACCACTGAGAAATACAATTTTAGGAGAAATTCTTGTTATTGCATTCTTTCGAACAGTCTATTTCCATGAAATTTCTACTAAAATCAGTCAACTGAATGAATGTCTCACTCTTCATAACACTATCCTCCTTGAAACTTTGAGTCTCACGGCATTTTACTATTGAAAGAGTTTTTAACTCGAATTTGTTTTCGACTTCAAACAGTCTTGGGTCATTAGCCACTTTTATTTCGACCAATCACACCAGAAGAGTCCACCTGCATTCACCCTATAAAATGAAATTGATATCCCACATTTCTTATCCTTTTCCAGGCTTTTTTATGCAGAGAGATGGTTGCTGGGTTTGGGATGAGATTCATTTTTAAGCTGAGAAAGTTATTAAATGATATATTTTCAATGCGGTACATATTGAAAAATTGCGATTAACTTCTGTAATGTTACACAGTGAAATTATGCTTTATATATTGACAAAGCATGGCTTTACAGTTAAAAATTTAGATAGAATTTTGTTTATCCATTTCTTATGGTTTGGTCTAGACCAGGGATGGGCAAACTACTGCCCGCCGGAAGGTTTTATCCGGCCTGCGGATAGAATTTTAAGTTGCCGGTCCGAGGCAAATTAAAATAAATATATATTTATTCTTTACATATCTATCTTCTTTTCTACTTTGCTTAAATATTATATCCCAAATTTATTATCTCACGCCCAGAAGATCAGGGGTATATTTGCTTCTTATAAGTGAGCAAGTGTTTTCAATTTTGAACCTTCGAAAGAATAATTTCAGAAGTAGACTGACAGATGAGCATTTAGCATCGTTCCTTAAAATCAGTACACCTCACTTCGAACCTCAGTATAAATAACTTTTAAAAATAAAATAGCAATTTCATTCTTCTTATTAACGTATTTAAACCGTTAGGTAATTGAATATTGCTTTTAAAATTTTTGAAAAATTTATCTTGGCCCACCAAACTTATTTTCTTTTGATTTTTGGCCTGAGGACGAAAAAGTTTGTCCATCCCTGGTCTAGAGTTTTACGTCGTTTGCTTTTTAAGCTGCACCGAAATAAAAAAACTAAAGATATCCATGTTAAAAAGGGGATTCGATCCTGAACTCCGGTATCGAAGGGCATCGCTTTATATACATATATTGTAAGAAAAAGATAAAAATGACGACTATAGTGAATAACTTGTAATAAAAATCTAATTATTTTAACTTCTACTCACTATGCGTATGGGAATTATTTGAATTAATACAACTTTATTAAAATAACAGAAACACATTTTACATCATCGTATACACACACCGGTTTAAACATTTTCTCAGATTCTTTACAAGTCCATTATCATAATGCGAATACTTGAAAATATAAGCGAAATGCCAACATGTTCCAGAGATTGTTGGAAAACGATAAAAATAAGTAAATTACTTTAAAGCGCTTAAAATTCTTAATTGATGAATCGTCAATGAAAGCAGTGAGAAACACCGTTTTACGAGAAATTCCCGTTATTGCATTCTTTCGAACAATCTATTGCCAAGAAATTTCTACTAATGTCAGTCAATTTAATGGTAGTCTCACGCTTCGGAACACTATCCTCGTTGAAACTTACCGTCCCTCGACATTTCACTAGTGGAAGAGTTTCCGACTCGAAATTGTTTTCGACTTAAAATGGTCTTGGGTCATTAGCCACTTTTATTTCGACCAATGACACGAGAAGATCCTACCTGCATTCTCCCTATAAAACGAAATTTATATCCCACATTCCTTACCCTTTTTCAGGCTTCTTAATGCGCAGAGATAATTGCTAGATTTGGATAGCGACTAATTTTAAAGATCAGGCAATTATTAAATGATATGTATTCAATTCGGAACCCATTTTATAAAATATAATAATAACGTTTATAATTTTAGGCTAAAAAAAAGGTAAGGTTTCTATACAGACAACCCTCAACTTTGGACAAAAAAGTTTAGCACTTTTTCTCCCACTTATGTATTTCCAATTTCTACTTCTTGTTATATTGAAAATATATAACAGTACCAACTTAGACATAAATAATGATATCATGATCACTCTGATATAATAAATATATTTTAAACAACTTGAAGCACAGAAAAATTTAAAATCTGATAATTTCTGAAATGTTAGAAAGTATAATTACAAGTTACACATATACAGCTTAATTTTGGACACATATTTTTAGACAAAATGCTTTTTAATTAATTTTTCTGTATATTAAACTGTTATATAGTAATCCGAAAATTTTATACTCTACTTCCTCTCTCTTTTTTTATACATCTAAACACGGAGATTTAATTTTTATATTTGGATAGAGATTAATTTTAACGATTAAAAAGTTGTTCAACGATGTATTAAATTTGGATCCTATTTATTAATATACTTAAATAGCTTTAGTAATTATAATTTATTAGAATACATCTGATTATAAAAATATAACATTCATAAATTAAACCATTTTATAATATTCTTATGTCTGACTTGCCTTTTGTTCATAGTTGATATGACACACTGAGATCTCTATAAACATAATGTACCTATGTGACCTCACTTATGTAATGTCCGACTCTAAGTTCCATATATAAAACGTAACTTTAGATACAGGAATTTAAGAAAAATTTTTTTTATGGATTTCTAATCTTAAATTCCTGTAAGTTTGAAAATCTCTATGAGAAAAACGCTATCTTTGACAAGCTCAAATAGTTATTAAATGATATCTTCCATTTAGATAACATTAAAAATAAAATCTGCGATTAACTTTACACTAGATTGTAAAATTAAGATTATATATATATATACAATATATATATATATATATATATATATATATATATATATATATATATATATACAGAAAAAGCCTAACTTTAGACTTAAAATTTTAGACAGTATTATTTTCCACGGATTTCTAGGGTTGAATTTTAGTAATTTTGAATAATAAGGTACCGCCTTACGCATGAAGTAAGGATATAAATATATTGTATTCTCAGATATACTTGAAAATATTTTAATTTTTTCTTATCTTTTGTTATCAGGTGTGAGATAGACACATTTTCTAGAAGATATTTTTTGGTATAGAAAATATTTAATAGCTTTCAAAGGGTAACAATTGATAAAAAATAATCACCTTATACACAGATAAAAACAAATATTTAAGTGCCTCTTTGACATGACTATTTTATAGAGACTTATTCTCTTGAAATTTATAGAAGGTATAAAATTAGTTTAATACCTGCATTGTTTTTTAATAGTTAATAGGATATTTTATCTCCTTTTGAATATAAGTAAATGCAATTGGTCTTGCCATTTCTTCTTAACTTTTTTATTAAGTTATATTTTTAAAAAATTAATAACTTTTTTTTCAAATTTTATAATTAAATTTTAGTATGTTATTATCCAAATTACCGTGTAGTATCTGAATGCAAAAATTTTCAATTTTTCGAGTGCAAGTTTTAATAATTATTTATAGTTTCAAGTTTATTAATAGTTAATGAAATTTTAAAATGAAAATATACTAGAAATCAATCAATGTATTCAAAAATCATAAAAAAGGAGTATAAAATATATATATTACTAAACATATAAAAGATCACATTTTATAGGCAGGTTATTTTCAAGTAAAAGGGCCAATATAAAGTATTTTCAAATGTTAGCGTTACTATAAGCAAAATTGTAATTTTTAAACTACAATAACTAATTCTTTATTTTATTTAATCAACGAATAACCAGCAACATTCCCCAACCAAAGTACTGTCCTTTCAGTAATATACCACTAATCATTAGATCACATGCACAATTTTAGACACATAACATAAAAAAAGTCCCGGATAAAAGGTGTAGACAATTGGAAACAAAATTAATAACTTATTTTTTTCAAACTTTAAAATTAAATTTTAGCAATTTATTGTCCAAGTTATTGTGTAGTATCTTAATGCAAAAAATTTTCAGTCTTTCGGGTGTAAGTTTAGTAATTATGTAAGTTTATTAATACTTAATGAAATTTTAAAATGAAAATATACTACAAATCAACATAAATCAAGACAAATGTACTCAAATATCATAAAAGGTGTATAAAAATATATATTACTGAACATATACAAAATCAAATTTTATAGGCCTGTTATTTTCAATTAAAACGACAATATAAAGTATTTCCAAATGTTAGGGTTATTATAAGCAAAATTTAATTTCTAAACTACAATCACTAATTCTTTATTTTATTTAATCAACGAATGACTAGCAATTGTCCCCAACCAAAGTACTGTCCTTTCAGTAATATACCACTAATCATTAGATCACATGCACAGTTTTAGACACATAACATAAAAAAAGTCCTGGATAAAATGTGTAGACTATTGGAAGCAAAAATTACTAACTTATATTTTCCAACTTTAAAATTTAATTTTAGCAATTTATTGACCAAGTTATTGTGTAGTACCTTAATGCAAAAAATGTTCACTCTTTCGGGTGTAAGTTTAATAATTATGTAAGTTTATTAATACTTAATGAAATTTTAAAATGAAAATATACTAGAAATCAGCATAAATCAAGACAAATATATTCAAATATCATAAAATGTGTATAAAAATATATATTACTGAACATATACAAAGGCCTGTTATTTTCAAGTAAAAGGACAATATAAAGTATTTCCAAATGTTAGGGTTATTATAAGCAAAATTTAATTTCTAAACTACAATCACTAATTCTTTATTTTATTTAATCAACGAATGACTAGCAATTGTCCCCAACCAAAGTACTGTCCTTTCAGTAGTATGCTACTAATCATTAGATCACATGCACAATTTCAGATACATAACACAAAAAAGAAGTCCCGGATAAAAAATGTAGACTATTGAAAGCAAAAATTTTAACTTTTACCAATCAATAGTAAAACATCACCTATCTTGAAAATGAGTTTCTCTGAGTACCGAAAATGGTACAAGAGGCAAAGAACGCGCTAAGAACAACTTGACTGCCAAAAATTGGAAAGTATCGAGAGAGAAAAAAGGTTGATAACGATCTCGCTTTCGATGTTCATTGTGACCCTTTAAAAGAAAAACAGAATTGGTTGCTAGGAAATTGGACATAAGAGAAGATTTAGACGACAAGGCACAATGATTTTAAGGCAGGCGTGGGCCTTTTCATAGCTCGGATTGATCGCAAGAACTAATACTCCTTTTCCAAGCGAGCAAGACTTTAGACGACTAAACTATATAAATAATTCTATTGCAGTTTCCCGCTCTTTTTTTTGCTGAAGTATTGTGTAAAAGTATTGTGATAATTTCTAAAAGCTATGTAAACAGTCTTTGGAGTTTTTCTTTGGAGTTTTCTTTTAAATATAGTTAAAAGACTATATATAGTTTTACTCAGTCGCAAAACATAGAAGCTTAAATTAAAAGGAGCATCTTTAAAGTCAAATTTCTACTTTAAAACAAAGGTTTATTAAAAATCCATTTATAAAAAAGTAAATTTTCTAAATACTTTATCTTCGAACATAATAACAAAATAATCTTTTAAAACTCGAAAGCTGTATTTCTCAGATGCATGTGAATATTTAGGATACCTGTCTCATATAAAACCCAATAACGCTATGTTGTCAAATAGAATGTTTGAAAAACTATATTTTATTTGTTTCATCTTTTGAAAAAATTAAATATATGTATTATAAAGTTAAAAATTGTACTGTAAGTTGAGAGTAGAGAAGTTTGTTTTGGAGCACTACGGTCTACATTTTGCAAAACAAGGTCTAATGAGACCGGGACCTACTGCTTAAAGCCGATTCCGAATGGCTATGAACATCCATGCACAGTTGGATTCGAAACCCACCAACTTCTGTTCCGAAGGCCAACACCTTAACCAATCGGCCATCGTTCGGCGAGAGCAGAGAAGACATTCAAATAAATATATTTCGACTAGTATATAGCCCATCATATGACAGAATCAGTAAATTTTTCACTTTTCAGAATTGTAAAGTACCCTATGAGGCAGGTAAAAAAAAATTATTTCTTTCTTGGCTGAGAATTATTAGGTACACGCTCAATAAATAATAAAACAATTATAAAAATAATAAAACAACTTTAGAAATAAGAATTAAAAAAAAAGCAGAAAATTTTAAATTGATTAGACATTTAGAAAAATTTGGCTGCGTCGGGGACAGAACCGTCGACCCGAGAAGTACGATTGCCAAATGGGCAGGCACTCTACCGAGCGTTCCACGCCTACACATGGTAAAGAAACTAATTAGAGTATATGAGGGTCAAGTAAAAACGGTCCAGCAATTTAAATATTACGCTCCGTCTTCGCCATCCTATCAAGAATGAATTTTGTATAGAAATTTATTTGATTTTGCTTGAAACATGAACTGGTGAAAACAACTCTTTCTATTTATGCCAATGAGCAATTCTAAGGTAGTCTGAATTTTCAATATTAGCAATGTATATCACTTTTTCATTTCTCTGTATCAAGGTGAATTTTGCTAAACCTAACCCATAATAAATCTAATATGGATGCCTGTTTCCATTCCAGGTACAACCGCTTCATAAATTCACGGATAGACAACTTAGGTTATAATTATATAGGGGATAATAGAAACGAATTTTTAACTCATTTGAAGGCAAAAGTGCATTTTTATAAATTTTTCCTAATTTCACATGTAAGGCGCAAAACTCAAAATTATAGTAAGATTCAAAATTATAGTATCAATTATTTTTATTCTCTCCGTGGCTTATTTTCCAAGTTCAGAATCCTGTAGGAAAAAAAAATTAATACTCTTATCAATCTTCATTATATATTCCATTTTATATTTTTCTTTGTTGAATATTTTCATTCATATTTTGTCACTATTTCGTTCTTGATTGCGAAAAAGACATATACACTTTGTTGTTGCAATGAATATGATGTCATGGATAGAAAAGGTTAAGTTCTTATTTTAGCAATATTCTACTGATCTCAAACTCGGATTCAACCTTAATTTGCATAAAATGATTTCTGGTAGTTGATATTGTTTTTCGGTTGTAAGAATATTACATATCTGATTGAAGTATAGATATTTTACATTCGTATGTAAACAGATTTGAGTGGTGACTATGATTCTTTTCTTTAACTTCAAACACACATTCCTCTCTTAGACACAGCACAAAATTAAAAATTAAAAAATTCTAATATGGTAAAATTAAAATTTTTATTGTGGTAGGAATTTTATAATCAAGATTAATTATATGAATTGAGTATTTAAGTTAGTATTAAATTGAAGTAAAATGAAATTGAAGTAAATTGAAGTATTTTTTTTATAAAACGTAATCAACAAATAATTCCTGGAATTAATAATTCGCTTTCAGCTATCACTTATTTCAGATGTCTTATTTGAATTGAAATAGCACAATAGCTTCTAGGGTTATACCATTTATTATGAAGACTCATATTAATGGCATAAATAATACAGATACAGTAAATAAAAAAGGTGAAAAACTACTTCAAGACCACTACTGCATTCCATTTTTGTTGTGAAATTCAAATTTTCAATAAGCCTAGATTACCTTTTTTGGGGGAGGGGGATATTGCAGTCAATCCCCATTTTCAAGATAGATAATTCAACCGTTGATGTAAAAAGCTAGTAATTTGTTACATTTTTTAGTTCATTGAGTAACTTCATTGTCTAAATCTGCGAATTAAAAAAGAATAATGTCTGTAATAGATCTCAAATAACAGTGCATGACGTGCAAATTCCGATGTCTAAACAGTGCATCAACAAGGTATAGATGAATCTATATAGAAGGTAAATGATATGACCTTCTCCAATATGAACGGGCGGACCTGAGTAACATTCGATACCTCCTCTAATTACAAGCAACACTGATAATTATAAGTACTGGGTAACAGGTCCTCACAATGTGGATCTCGTAATGATTTGAGATAGACGCACAGGTTCAGTGACCAATTATTCATAGTTTATATCAATAGGTAATGCTGACAGAAGCAAGACAGTTAAAACATCTGGTTAATCCGATTGTATTTGTTTGAATATTACAGAAAAAAGTATACTGCTAACAAAGCTTCATATTGTTATTCTTCTAAGGTAGTATACTTCATTAATAGTACTGAAATGATTTTAAAATTTGAAGTTCTTGATAAAATATTTAAGTACAGGAATTATTGTCTACAATATTTATCAATAATTTTTTAAAAATATATTTTTTAGAGCATTTAGTTTTAGATTCTAAATCCAAACGGTAAAATGTTTAGCACAAACGTAAGCTGATATTAATCTCTTGCAGACAAGCACTTTTCAAGTGCACTTCTCACTGGGACAAATATGTTTTATTTAAGAAAGCGTTATCATGAACTAGAGCATTAAATATATGAAGTTAATGAAAAATAATACGTATGATGGTATTTTAGACTTTATTTAAGAACACTGTTTATGTTTTAGTTCTTTTATTTTTTTCAGAATGAGAAATTTCTCGAAGCAGTCTCCCGTATACATGGTAGTTTTACGCAGGAAAGTATCACAGTAGAACAGAGTTTCTTTATGAGCTCAGTAATAGTAACATCTAAGTATTGCCATATTGAATAAACTTATTGAATATATAGATATAATTTTATGAAGCCACAAGTTCGACATTCCACCCAGTGATTAAAAATGTGGTGTAGCTTGTGTGGCAATAAATATCTACAAAAGGTTACATTACCCTATTGTTATATATGTTATTTTTGTCGTCGTCTTATGCCACTTGGTCGAACCAAGCACGATTGAACCATACGCTACTCGTATTAAGGCAGACGGCTGAGCCTTTCGTTTTAACGAGAGCATCAAGGGTGAAAGTACGACTACTTGCTCAATAGGGTCCTCGTAATTTAGAAGCAGGGACCGAGCAGAAGACCCATAGGCTTGACCTGAAATTCCCAGAGGTATTGATTGAGAACTTGGATGACATTATGAAGACGAACATTTTACGTGCCCCAGTCATCTTTAACGAACACAGAGGATCTTAAGCCGGCTCGGACTCCAAACCCGCAACCCTCCAGTTACGAGAGCGTTGTCTTTGTCTACTGAGTTACTGCGGCTCATATATATGTCGTGATATGTGTTTGAGATTTAATCGCATAATTTGCTCTTATTATCTCTGAAAGGGGGGTGGGGCAGTGAGTCTCCTCAGCAGCGCTATGTCGCAGCTCTGGGGACGAGCCTCAGGGTGTTGTACTACGGTACCTCACCTAGGACAGCTATCAGCCTCCTCGTGGCGCCCCCTGGTAACTAGGAGAGTCCCTCCTAGGCCAATGATAGCCGTCTGCAACCTCAAGGGGTATACCTCCTTTAGGTATACTCGGGTCTCACGAACCCGGGGTTTCCTGAGTGATCTTTCTCTTCAGACTTCCCTGGTAGTCACGAACTTACTTTGTAGTAATGTTCTTTACTGGGGTCGTCAACATTATTCTCGAACCATGACGGAACTCTCGTAGGTCAGCAACACCTTGTGGTGTGGTGGTTACCGTCGTGGCGATCAGTCATACAGTTTCTGGATGGCTTCGGCCGGGGCAGATTATAAGTTGTTTATTATTGTTAAATAGTTGTGTTATTCTTTTTCATGAAAGACTTTCTGAGATGAAATCATAGTGGTATTTTACACCACAACAAACCTTTCACCGGTTCTTTAATGGATGAGCATACGGCAGTTGACACAATTCAGAGTATTTAAATATTAGAATATTTAAAAAAGTGATCAAAATAACAATTGAAAGATAGAGAAGAATCCCGTTCTTAGCTTAAAGAAACATTTATTATGTTTGCCACTTCCTGTTTGTGTGTAAAATAATCGTACCTTGACATCACGTCAAAAACAAAATGGCTAAAAAAAGGCAACCCACGGATGGTCAGAGCAGGAACATTGAAGTTGACTTGGACAAGCCCATTCCATAAAATAAGGGGTCAGGAAGCAAGTAATTCCTGGTATTTCTTTTTAGATAGAATGTAGTTATACCATAATTATCATTATATTTAATTATAAGGAAAATATACTGTGTACACAGCATTGAGTTTCGGATCCTATAAGCAAAAGATAAAAGAAAATAACCACACATGCCCACTGATTTCGAGATCAATTAAAAAAAATACTAAGAACGTTATATAGTATGTCATCTTATTACCTTTGCATTGTGAAATGCGCTTTAGATTTAATTAGGGAAGAACATTTTCTAACTGATAGACCTAAGTTGATTAATATTTAGCGATACTCGATAAAAATCCACTTAGAGTACAGGTATCACCGTCTACTATCGCCATCTATAATGTTAAGAAAACTATACTTTTTCATACACTTAGTTTTAGTTTCTACATTCAAAAACTAAATTAATTAGTACAGGCATATAACGGCATTAATACCGATTCTTCATAAGTTCTAACAAATTCTACGTATCGTCACTGCACCAATTGTTCTGAAATCTGAAGTTAATAAGTATTTAGAGTAGATAGGCGCATTGATATATTCTCGTTTACGAATATTCATGTAGTTCTCTCTTCACACCAAATTTATTGCACATTTAAGACTCTAAATAAGCTCGTGATTTTAAAATTTATTATTAATAGTGGGGAATGCTAAAAAAATCAATAAAGATAAATGATGTAGTTTTATAGAGCTTACTTGGAAATGCATGTACTAGTTTATATATACTTACAAGTTTTAACCACCATTTATCATGCAAGTAGAGAAACAATGTTTATATATTAATGTCTCGGAAAGTAGTACCCTTCGGGAAATGCTCTGAAGTATTTATGGATGCAATCTTCAATATGTAATTTTAATGCTTGATTAAAGTTACTAGCAAAATATCTATGCTTCAACATTGCATTCATATGATAGGGTAAAGATGAATTATGATTCTGTCCGTATATATTTTATTGATTACAAAAATACCGGTAAGAATTTGAACAGCTTGAAATATTACTGACCAAATGAATGTATGATTGAGTAGGCATCTTATATAAACAATATTGACGCCAACAGGTTTCTATTAACCAGTTAATGGCCATGTTCACAATATTACATTGACTGAAATTAGCGGAAAGAAAATCAATATTGTAGACGTATTTTTATCCAAAAAAGCGCATATTTTCGTAATATTGCATAATGTTAGGAAATTTACCATACTGCAATTTTGAAAAAGATTTATAGAGATCCAAAATGAGGTTATTTTTCACGTTTCATGCTTTTAAATAATATTCGTAAGTTGTTAAACAGTAACGACCTTTTTCGGTGGAACTTTTATAATCAGTGGTTGACAGGAGTAAGTTAAAAAGAAATGAATAACTTCATTCTAGATAATTTTAGAGGTTCTTAACTTTCCAATACTGTCATGTCTCTCAGATCTTTATATTTATGTAACAGTCTGATCATATGTGTTTGTAATTTGTAATCAAATAAATATTCCATTACGTATTAATTAAGTATATAAATTTTATTTTAAGTTATAAACATTCCTTTACCACTACGCCTGAAATCACAGGTAAAAAGTCATTGGTGTATCTCACAATTAGGAAGAGACTCGAGTGTTGAAGAATTAACTTCATCATGCTTCTTTCTAATTTTATTACTACTTTTAAATACAAGGCAATATTTTAAAACTTTTTTTACAGTAAGGAAAGGAAATTAAGACATAAGTGTTTATTTTAAAATGATTTATTACACATTAAAGTGGTTTACAGTTTGTTAAGTATCATTCTTTTAATAACAAAATGCTTCCTAGACGTAAGGTCAACGTTCTATATTTAAAGAAAACATCAGAGGAAGAATCCATGTTAGTAAATTGTACTAGTTTTTTAATAAAGTATTCTGAAATTATACTTTTTTAGAATACACTATTTGAAATTACACTTTTCAAGTTTCTTCCACCATATAAGTAGATTTAAAACAACATTTTATCTGGTGTCGAACAATTTTGAATGGCAGTCAGGACAATCCCAAAACACTGATATTGATAACTGGATACAATTAAATCGCTGTGCTAGTCATTTACGGGTGGTAGAATTTTAATTATTTATAAAGTTATAAATCATTAAAATTAAATTACTAGTTTTATTTCATTCTAAATGTTCATCTTTCTTCAAGTTTACAAACCAAATTTGTAAAAAAAATTAAGTATGAACTATTGTTTAATTTTCTCTTTATATGCAAACACACACGCACACACACACACACACACATATATATATATATATATATATATATATATATATATATATATATATATATATATATATATATATATATATATATATATATATATATATATATATATATATATATATATATATATAAATAATACAATCCCTTCACTTAAACCCCTATTAAATAACGTATTCACTAAAAAGGTTTTTAATTAAAAATACGAAACATTTTTCTACAACATTAAAATTAAAGAGAAAAATGTTCATTGCAAGACCCTTTTAATCAAGCCCTCATTTGAAATAGTATATATATATATATATATATATATATACACACACACATGTGTGTGTGTTTAAAAACAAAATGTTTCTCAAATGGAAAAGAGAAACTTTACGTACCCATACCGTAACATAACGTACAAGATATATAAATTAAAAAATAAATTTAATATCAAATTTGAGGATAAGGACTTTTTTGTTCTGAGAACAATAATTATATGAAAATGCGAAAGACATTATATGCTTATTGAATAATAAACACTAAATTTTTAAAAATTTAATTTCTGAAGTTAATTTTTTCAATTTTATGAATTTCAGATGAATTTAAAATTTGAGGTTTGCAGATAAAAATAAATTTAACTTCACTTTGATATAAAAATTTAGTTTTATAATATATTTATTTATTGTGCGAAAAAATAAATTTCAGTTATTTCATTTGATGTATATGTCTTTCGTTTTTTAATTAAAAAGTACTTGTAAGTACAAAACGGTTTTTGAAAATTTTCTGATTAAACTAATTGAAAAAATTAAAAAAAAAATTCAAAAACGTGCAGAGAATTTTGAATGGTAAAAAGGCTGATATGTGAAGTTTTTAAACTTCAGAATTATTACGAATCATAATATTTTATGAATGCTAAACACTATACAACTATAACAATTTCTTAATGAATTCACACAGTTATTAACCCGACAAATGTTGTAACATATAAGAAAATCCACCTTTAACTTGTCAAACTATAATAAAATTTATAACATTACCACAACAAGTGTCTAGAAACCCAAGTTTTACTATGCTTAGATAGGTTCTTTTGATAAATTTGATATTTTGAAATTATATCTCAAAATATTTATAAAGCTTAGTTTATGTCCCAGCCAGACTAAGAAAAAGAAAAATCTAGAAATTAAAGAAAGAAGAGATGCATATCAAAATTACATTTTAAACTTACTAAAAGCTTTCTAGAAGATTCAAAGGAAAATTCCTGGAAGATGTTTTATCTAATTATGCCTCTACCAGTAAGATATCGAATTCGCCAATACTGATTCACTGAGAGAAGAATTTTAAAAGATAACTGTCATACTTCATCCGAGTTTATAAAATTCTGACGAAGTTTCCGAAATCAAACACTAAGGTAGATTCATTGTTACAGTGTAGATTAAACGATTAAAGAAGATAACTTTACGAAATAAAAGTAGACTTACAGACACTTGCATGTCCTGACACATCTCTTAAATGACATTAAAACTATTTTTTTTTCGTTCAGAAAATTCTTTCGATCCCGCTGAACATTTGGATTTATTTAAAGTCTTTCCTAAAGTAAAAATATTTTATTATCTGCCATTTTCGTTGGAAAAGAGTGAAAATGTGATTGTAGTTCATCGTCTTTCACGCTTAGCTATCATTCGGAACAGATATGAATAAAAGGGGGAACTGAACAAATAAAAGGGTCGATTTCAAACTTTCAATAAAATATTTGAAATTAAAATATGGACTCAAGTAAAATGACATCCAGACTCCCGTTGTCATTCACATAATAAGAATACAAGAAAATACAATAAGGATTAAAAATAAGATATTAAAGGAATAGGGGACAGCTACAAATTGCCCAGATTATTTTATGATAGGCAATTCAGTTGAGAATTTGCTAAGATAGTCCAGTGCTTTAGATACTTGACTGCTTTATGAGGGTTTAGTATGGAATTGTTTTGGGTATGTGATTGTGAAGCATAAATTTTGATAAAATACCACTTTGCATTTGGGCAGTTTGTTTAAAGGTTTGTTCTTCATGTAGACAACTGTAGACAAAATAAAATTCAATAAGAAAAATATTAACACTAAAATAAGTAAATGAATAATAGTAAAATATCTCTACAGTATAGTATATATAACAATCTTATGTCTGATTTACCAATATTTTGAAACAGTCTAGCGCAGGGCAGCGATTAAAATACTTGGAATCATTTCTCCATTAAGGTCGCATAGTTGACAAACACTTAAGTGGGCATTGATTTGGAAAAAATACTTGGTGGAGAGATAGTCATGGCGAATAGCAAGACTAAAGTGAGCTACAAATCTTTTGTCATAAAAAAATATTTAGAACTGACTATTCACTTTAGTTTTAACTCCTTGGGATACATTTTGTGAGATGAATCTATTTCCATTTGTTAATTTCAATTAAATTTTAACTAGCTTGAAACTTAGTTATTGATTTTGACACCATTATGCAGGAAAACACTGAGAAAGTCACGAATTTATTATGATTTAGAGGGATGAAATGTTTGATGTAAGAAGTATGAGATCACACAACATCAATACAAGGTTAACTACCTGATATATTTCCTAAAATACCCCGTGGAAGATCTTTTAGTTCATCCTTTCCACTCAAAACTAATTCCCTGTAATCTGATCCAAATTAATGTTTGACTTATATCAATTTATTACCGACCTAGTAATTTTAATTTAGTTAAATGAGTATAAACAAAGTTTTTTAATTTAAAAACTTGTCTAGCCGGAAACTCGATATTGTACTTGCTGCAAAAGAAAATTGATGTAGAGTCTAATTCGACACTAAAGCGCAAAAGGTTAAACTAGAAAGTAATTGAACTATCCAAAAGTCTCATGGACAGAAGAATGTCAAGTACTTTTCCATTTAGTTTTACTGAAGTCCAGAATGTTCTGGTATGCAGGCACTAATTATACATTTTCCATTTAATTCATAGGATATAATTAAATTTCCTAGGATTTCAATGGTATATTTAATGTAAACTAATACATGATTTTCTGAGATACCTCATCCATCGTTAATTTATAAAGAACTAATGCCAATACGATTTTAATTGATATACCTCTGTTATCAGAGTTATATTAGTTAAAAACTGTTCTCTTTAAATGACATTTTAAAGCATTTCTTCCCATTATTTATAAAATGAAGAGAATTTTCCTAAACACGAGTAAGTCTTAAAACATTGAAATATCCACTAATTATTATATTTATCAAAATATGTTAAATTAATATTTATTTGAGTTAAAACGTGTTATATGTAACTTACTATATAAAAAAATTAATTACTATATAAAAATTAACATTAAATAATCTTTATAATTGAAATAAATTATTACTTTGCAAAAAGTGACTGTTGGGGATTTACATAGTGCGTCTTGGAAAATTATGGCTGTGGTACTGTTGCCAAAAATTCAAGTTTAAGACTATGGGATTAATGCACTAGAATCACCTCAGTTTGATTTATAGTACAACTAAAAAGAAGCGATACACAAGGGAATAAACTAAATAAAACAATGTAATATAGGGATGTCCAAAAATTAAAAGACTAACCGATTTAAGAGTTATTAATTACTATTAGTGTTATGGCTGAAATATAATATTCTCTTACAGGAATTAAAGCTGGAGGAGGGATTCATTATACATCTTGTGGATGTGAGGAAGTGTAGAGCACGTGCGTTTAATGAACTATTTGCACGCAACATAGATGGTCATTTACCTGTAGTAAAGGACTAACAGTTTATAGGAACTCTGAACTTTTGTACTAATAAAATAGATAAAAGAATATTCATTTATAGATAAAGTAGCATTAAAACCAAATCGTAGTTTATTCTACGCTTTTTACCTTTCTTTTATGAAAATCAGTCCAAACTTTACAACATTTTTCTTTTTCTCATTTTCATAAACTAGAAAAGTAACCGAAAGAGTAGAATCAAAGCAAGAATATAATAAAAAAAATCTAAAAAATGTTATTTTAAATTTTCTGTAATAATTTACCATATCTGAACTTAAAAACACCAAGTATTACTACAGAACTGGTTCAAGTTACAAGTTCTTCATTTTTTAGCTACTGCCGTGTGAAATCTGCAATGTTAAAAAAAAAAAAAAAAAAAAAAAAAAAAAAAAAAGAAAAAAAAAAAAAAAAAAAAATAGAAAAAAAAAAAATAAAAAGAAAAAAAAAAAAAAAAAGAAAAAAAAAAAAAAAAAAAAAAAAAAAAAAAAAACAAATACTAACAAACCCACGAAATGATATTTATTTTTCCTACAACAGCACATGATATGAAAATAATTCGTTTGTGTATAAATACATAACACATCTTAAAAGTTTGAAATTTAGTAAAATAATATCTAAATAAAACATTAAATTGAAAGCTAAAGACGCTACAGTTTAATTGTTAATTTCAGTCAGACTACAGCATATGAAGCCGATATTTAACCTTTCGGTATCTTCCTGTTAAACATTATAATAACGCTAACCAATCGTTGATGGACGCGTCATGCATTAATTCAACCTAAAATGGAGTTTTTAGGAAGATTTAAAGTATAAATAGGTGTTTAGTCAGTCAGTCCTGGTCAGCTTTCAAACAGCAGACGGCTGGAATTGGAAATTTGGAATTTTACCTTTCTGTACTTGTTTTAAACTACCTTTTAGTCTTCTTATTTTACAAAATAAATTCCTGCAGTTGGTAAAATACTCTAATAAAAATTATAATTAAATCTGTTAATTGATTTTCTCCTAAATCATACTAAAACACATCTTAATTTGTCATAATTTTCACAGATTACCATTTTGGATAAAAGTTAAAAATGTATAAAAATTGCTTCTAGAATATATAATAAAATCTACATGTTTCTAATTTATGTATTTGACATTAAATATTGTACCTCTAATGTATCGATTCTTTAACAGGAATAAAGTGTAAATAACCTGCTATGTATAAAAGAATAAATAAAGTTTGATAAAAGCGTTTTTATAATTTTTATGTAGAAACAATTTTCTCAACAACAAAAAAAAAAAAAAGCAAGATTAACTAATAATCAGTTAACAAAGCCTTTCTACGCTTGACTTCATAATTCGTATGTTTCAATAGCAAATACTGTATTTCTTTTAACGTAATAAATTTATAATTTTACATCTCTACAGATTAAGAAGGTTAACTTTATAAACATTAGGGAAAGTTGTATTTACTATAGCTTAATTTCACAGCATTTTTAGTAATTTTATATATTAAGCATTTTAAAATACATTGAACTTAAAAAAATTTTACATAATCTACATTAAGAAATAATTTTGTTTTGTTTAACGGTTCTCATTTTACTTAAAGGACTATTTTAATACATTTATTCCACATAAAAATACAACAGGTATTTATCTTGTTATATCTGTGCATAAAATATGCAAGTATTAAACTCAACTTTATATAATTTATATTCTTAACTTTTAACTCTTCATGCTGATGTATAAAATACACCATCTATGGAATCTAATGTGATTTTGGAATACTTCCCCAACATGCTTCTTGCATCTGAGCTACCACTGAATTGTACGTATTTTTTTAAGTTTTAGATTATTAAAACTTATAATCATTTTTCTTATTTATTTTATATTTATTTTTCAACTTCTCTGATGGTATACAAAATATATCACGCAAGTATTTATGTTTTGGTTTGGTTTGTTTTGGAGTGCTACGGTCTAATTTTTGGAACACGAGGGTTTATGAGACCGGGACCTACAGCTTAAAGCCGATTCCTACGAACATCCATGCCACTGTGGGATTCGAACCCACGAATTCCGGTACCGAAGACTAGCACCCTAACCAATCGGCCATCGTTCGCCGAGTATTTATGTTCAAATACTAAGAGCGTGTAGTTAAAGTATGTTCCTTCCTATTATATACAGTAGTTTCTGCTTAAATATTACCACTCCCTATGTTATCTTATATTGTAGTCACACACTGAATATTTTTAAGTGTAATATAATAATTAAAATCCAATCGCAGTTAACTACAGAGAGGATAGATACTCTCATCTTCCACATGTATAAATAAACCAATTTTGTCTAGAACTGAATATGAAAATAAGTTCCGTAAACTCTGCATTTGTATGTATACACATATTTCGCAAGTGAACTCGAGAGACCGAAATACATTTGTGAATGCATTTTAATATGCCAAAATCTGAATTACGCGCACATTCTTCCTGATTATTCTCATTCAAATTTGATGTATAGGAAGAGCTTTCTATATCCCGCGTAACAAGGAGTTCAATATTTCGGAATAGAAGGACATACTAACCAATACAGAACTTTTCGAAACTAACGGAAGCCTATCTAACGAATGATTAGTTAGACTGTCGTTTGCATTTCCTAGTTCCATTTCTGAAGTATTTAAAAGCATTTTCGTGACCCTGCAGAGGAAATGATCACTTTAAACATGCACTGACATGTCCGAATATTTAACGAGCATTGTCACTGGATTCTCTTGACCTGCCGAACATTTATATCTAGCCAGTGTCATTGGAATGCGCTGAGCATTCATTTGGTTTATTCGATAGCTCTCCTGTGTACCATGCTGATACTGTTAGTTTTTACTTTTCTATTTTATAAACGAAAGGATTCACTGCTACATAGCATAACTCATTATGATTGTGTTATAAAAACAAATATTAGAATTGTATAGTTCAGGATGAATTGTTTATCCTTTTATACCACAGTAAGAATGTTAAATTTCAAATTAAAAGTTAATTTACAACTGTCTTAAGAATTTGTTGCTTTAAAAAAATGAAAATTTATATATAGTGTATACAAATAAATCACACCTCTGATTTTTATACAAAACTGAAAATTTAAGAAACAGTATATCTAAAAAATTACCACCAGTTGTGCATCTCCTGTGTAACATGCTGATACTTTTAGTTTTTACTTTTCTGTTTTATAAACGAAAGGATTCACTGCTACATAGAATAACTCATGATAATTGTGTTGTAAAAACAAATATTAGAAATATATAGTTCAAGATGAATTGTTTATCATTTTATACCACAGTAAGAATGTTACATTTCAAACTAAACATTAATTTACAACTGTCTTACGAATATGTTGCTTTTTTTTTTAAAGAAAAATGAAAATTTATATATAATGTATACAAGCAAATAACAGCTCTGATTTTTATGCAAAACTAAAATCTTAAGAAACATATCTAAAAAATTATAACCAATTGTTAATTCAAACTATTCATATACATATATTCAAATGCAATAGTAATTTGGTGAATGCCAGACAGCAAAGTAATTAGAAATAATGTATTTGATTTAGCGTTGCCGTGACAGTTTTGTTACATACGGTCAAAAAGTACGACATTCAAGGCTCTTCCGTACTATGATGCAGATAGGCGGCTGCATCTGAGGGCACCGTATAAAGACAGCATAAACAATGAAAGCAATTCATTTAAGGGGTAGCATTTGGGAGACTTACAACATGGTGAGAAAATCTACCACATGGGTCTGACAGTAATTGCTGCTTGAAATAACTTATAAAATAATCAAAGTTCTCTACTGTTTATTTATTGATAGATACTAAAAATAGATATCCTTGCATGCTTTCTTATATGTAAGGATAATTCTTATATTAAACCTATATTCGAGAGAACAAAAGTACATGCATTGTAAATGTTTTTTGGGCGACTTATGGAAGCCAAATTTATAGGAATGAAAATGCTTAGAGTAGTAAAACATCTCAGACCTCCCAAGAACAGTTCAAGTTTAACTACTTGATATCTTTCGAAAAATATTCTATAAAACATCTAAAATTTAACATTTATGTGGCATAGAAAGTAACCGACAGTCGGTTATTTTTAGGCAAATCAGGTTGCTAACTAGGCCATTTCTTTTTTCTGAAAGCCACAATATGTTGGTGTGTAGGCATAAATTCTACATTTTCAATTCAACTTCATATGGTTACAGTACTACGTGTAGCTAATGAAAATTGATAAGTAATTCATCATGGAACACATATCCATCGTTCACTTCAAAATAACTTGGACTAGCACAAATAACAGATTTAGATTAGTTCAAAGCTATTGTGATTTTAAAGGGAAATAGCAAAATGAAATTTAAAGCCATCCCCCCTTGATGCATAAAATTTATTGAACATGAATAAGTTTTACAACATTAAAATACGAATTGATTACTATATTTATCAAAATTTGTTCAATTGATACTTATTTGAACCAAAACGTATTGTTTTCAACATAACCTTTACAAAAAGCAATTAACGCTAAAATTAAATAAGCCCTTGTAACTGAAATAAATTAGAATAGATTCAATAAAATAAATAACAATAGATTTTGCAAAATGTACTTAATGGGGCTTTACTTAGTGCGCTTTGGATCGGTTCAAAATACCTGGTAGAACAAAATAAGAATTTATCAGACTGCTAAAAACAACACTGTGTGAAAGAATCTGAACTTACCCTTTTGATAACGATATTTTATTTTCCATTGCCTTAATGTTTTACTCTATACTGAGATGTGTGGTTGTTTTTAAATGATCACCAGTTTTCGGGCTTGTTTGTTCTGCTAAAAGATCCACTTAATTATTGGCCAATTAACCATAGACATCAAAGGGAAAAGGAAAGTAATTACAAACAAAATAAATGGAAATAAATCTATGACAGTGCTACAGTTCTTCAACATAAACCTGTGAGAAATCAATAAAACGGCGAATCTTCCATAAAGATGGAGACTGTCATGCGTGAATAATGCGTACAAAATTGATCTAGCACTGGGAAATTCCTAAATCAAAAAAGAGAGGGGCGTTATTATTAGTATTTAATTATAATGTCATGCCCGAAATTCAACAATTAATTAAATTACAGAAAACTATTATAAACTACCATATAGTCTGTCATATGATGGGATCAGTAAAATTTTTAATTTTCCAGAATTGTAAAGTACCCTACGAGGCAGGTAAAAAAATGATTTGTTTTTTGGCTGAGTATTATCTTTCAACACAAATAATCGATTAAAATTATCACATAGAGAAATTTGTCGCAAAGTCACGAACTACTATAATGCCCTTCACATTCATTTTCATATTTACAATAGCCAATAGACAAACAATAAAATGCCCTTCCGTTTGAAATTAAAGCCAGAATTGTTATAAGTTGAGATGTGCCCTGCTGAATGAAATCGCCTTATATGCAACTAATCTAGTATTTAAGCCAAATATAAAATAAAATTATTTACTTAACATCTAAGTTTAGTGATAAAACGTATGGAAATAATGCAGAAGATATTTAAATAATCTAAAATAAATGATTAAATGAAATGGTTAAAGGAATGAAATATGACGCCACCCCTTTAATGCTAGAAAAAATTGTTATTTTTACCTATTTATTGTGTGATAAATTGATAAATTTATTCGCCTCCTCTTAAAATGGGACTTGATATAATGGCATTAACCGCTCTAAAAGGGGGACAGGGTGGATTTCGAACGTTTTAAAGATGACAGTATTTTTCGCTGTGATACGAAGCTTATTCATACCAATTTATTTTAGAATCGGAATTATAGTTTAGGAAAAGATAAACTTTATTCGCTTTGAATTTTGCTAACAATATCTCATCAAAAATCCAACGTGGATGCCTCTATCCATTCCAGGTCCAACCGCTACATGAATTCGAGGACAGACGGACAGATAACTTAGGCTATTATTACATTACGAGAAGAAAGTTTTAGGATACAAAACATGAAATGTTTATGTGGCCAGGGACATCCGTACAACAATACGTGAACTTAATAAAATAAAAATCAGAAAAATCAGAAAAAATTGAAATATAGTAAAAATTTATTTTAAAAATAATAAAACAACTTTAGGAATAAGAATTTAAAAGAAAAAGAAGAAAATATTAAATTAATTAGACATTTAGAAAAATTTGGCTGCGTCGGGGACAGAACTGCTAACCCGAGAGGTACAACGATCAAACGGGCAGACACTCTACCGAACATGCCACGCCTACATGTGGTAAGGAACTAATTAAAGAATATCAGGTCAAGTAAGAACAGTAAAGAAATTTAAATATGACTCTCAGACCTCGCCATCCTATGAAGAATGAATTTAGTATAGAATAAGAGGAAGAATAAGACTTGAAATAATAGCATTAAACGCTCGGAAAGGGGGAGATGGGGTGGATTTCGAACTCGTTTTGAATTTTACTAACCCTAACTAATATAAAATTCAGTATGGATGTCTGTATCTAATCCAAGTACAATCGCTTCATAAATTCGCCAACAGACGGACAGATGGACAGACAACTTAGGCTAGTATTATATAGGGGATAGCATGGAATTAAAATGAAATCGTCTAGATTATTTTACAATGAACAGGGTAAATTTAGTGTTATTTACACAGTTCAATGTTATTATTTAATTGTAGATTGGGAACTAAACAGCTAACGCTTTCGCAATATGAAGGTTAACTTTACAAGATCCAACTTCTTAAAACTAATTCCAAATTTTACAAATATTCACGTCTACAATGGAACTTACTTCTTTTTATTTCAATTTTCAGTATCAAAGTTCATTACTCGTTATATTGTACTTAAGAAACTTATACTTTCGGAAATTCGTTGGTAAAATTTTAAGTTTTATATCTCAATTTAGTCCAGGATTCGTTTTAAAAAGACTAGACATTCAGCAATTAGAGATAAAATGAAAGATTTTTAAATAATGTCATAAATTTTAAGAAAAAGCTACTACTGTTTAAAATAAGTATATAAATATACATTAAAATGTGATATTTTATAATAAGTATAATGTAATATATTATAATAAGTATATAAATATACATTACTTGTTATAAATAATTCCAAAAAGGAAATATATATACACTTCTGAACTATATGAATTACACGCTGTACATCTGAAGTCTGTTACTAACTTTCTAATCATTAAACAAATTAATAATAAATAATTAATATCTAATTAATAATTAATAACAATAAATAATTCCAAAAAGGAAACATATATACACTTCTCAACTATATGGATTACACACTGTACATCTCAACTACGCTTCTCAACTATATGGATTACACGCTGTACATCTGAAGTCTGCTACTAACTTTCTAATCATTGAAAAAATTAATAATTAATAACTAATAACAAATTAATTAATAACAATAAATAATTCCAAAAAGGAAACATATATACACTTCTCAACTATATGGATTACACACTGTACATCTCAACTACGCTTCTCAACTATATGGATTACACGCTGTACATCTGAAGACTTTTACTAACTTTCTAATCATTGAACAAATTAATAATTAATAATTTATAACAATTAATAAATAATTCCAAAAAGGAAATATATCTACGCTACTCAACTATATGGATTACACACTGTACATCTCAACTACGCTTCTCAACTATATGGATTACACGCTGTACATCTGAAGTCTTTTACGAACTTTCTAATCATTGAACAAATTAATAATTAATAACTATTAATAAATAATTCCAAAAAAGAAATATATCTATGCTTCTCAACTATATGGATGACACACTGTACATCTCAACTACGCTTCTCAACTATATAGATTATACGCTGTACATCTGAAGTCTACTACTAACTTTCTAATCATTGAACAAATTAATAATTAATAACTAATAAAAAATAATAATTAATAACAATAAATAATTCCAAAAAGGAAACATATATACACTTCTCAACTATATGGATTACACACTGTACATCTCAACTACGCTTCTCAACTATATGGATTACACGCTGTACATCTGAAGACTTTTACTAACTTTCTAATCATTGAACAAATTAATAATTAATAATTTATAACAATTAATAAATAATTCCAAAAAGGAAATATATCTACGCTACTCAACTATATGGATTACACACTGTACATCTCAACTATATGGATTACACGCTGTACATCTGAAGTCTGTTATGAACTTTCTAATCATTGAACAAATTAATAATTAATAATTAATAACAATTAATAAATAATTTCAAAAAAGAAATATATCTACGCTTCTCAACTATATGGATTATACGCTGTACATCTTACGCTGTACATCTGAAGTCTGCTACTAACTTTCTAATCATTGAAAAAATTAATAATTAATAACTAATAACAAATTAATTAATAATTAATAAATAATTCCAAAAAAGGAAATATATCTACGCTTCTTAACTATATGGATTACACGCTGTACATCTGAAGTCTGTTACTAACTTTCTAATCATTGAACAAATTAGTTTAATGATGATGGAATGAGCAGGGCAACATTCATGGGTTGGAATCCCAAAAGAAGCTTTGATGTTTGTAGCCGTTCAGAATCGGTTTTAAGCAGCAGGTCTTTAACCGTAGATATCCACTGAACTCATTAAGAGTTTCAAAAGAAATGCTATTGGGAAAGAGGAATCTAGACATACTTCGTACCTAATAAGAGGAAATAAGGCCGCATAAAATACCATATTTATAGATACTAGTTATTGATTTTAGTTTGCTTAGACAAGTATTGATTTGTGTTGAAGGAAAGTTTCAGAATAATAACGGTATTCAAACTGTAACATTTAGTCAAGAGGAACTGATACGCTGTGAAAGTCTTTGGCTACAGTCAGTAATTTTGAATCCACGGTGATATAATGGATAGGTACAAAGGTATAGTAATTCAAAAGCTCTGACTGAAGTTTCAAGAAGATGAAACCGTTGCAGAGTCATTATATTTCATGAAGAAATCTTAGAACACATAATGGCTTTTATGCGTGACTTTCACTGTTTTACAGGGGACATGAATTAATTAAAATATTACTTGAATCCAAAGTTTTCAAGGTATATTTTAGAAGGAATATAATATAAAATTCGCTGTAAAGTATTTTGAAAATTGAACAGATAAGGCAGAAATCTGATCGATGCGTAATATGAAGAAATGCATACTATCTGTCTTTTACATATAAAATATGACTTTGGAAATACTCAAAAGGCGAATTAAGTTAATGGTAGTAAAAAAATATATCAAATGTACGAAAGAAAAATACATTTATTTGATGTAACTGGAATTATCCCTTTAATTAAAATAAACTGCAATTAAAATTGCTTTACAATATTTATCCTGTACCCTAGGTATTAACCCTCTTGTAAACCCTTGAAGTCTTAATACTGGTTTTCCCTTTAATGTATAAATCCCTAGATTAAAATCCCTTCTATAACATAGATTGATTCTTTATGAGCTAACACATGTAATTAAAAACGTCATGTATGTTTTGCAAGAAGAAATGTTTCTACAATACAGTATTACCACATTTAAAATATGTTATAAAGAATTTTAAATTAACCTACTTGTTACATCCGATTCATTTGCTAAGCAACTGGTAAAAGTCCAGAAGATCTAAAAGTGTATACTTAAATTATGCAACAAAACGTTAAATGTTTGCCAATATTAATGTAACATTTTGTAACACTGAATGATTTCTATTTTTTAAGTTATACTGAATGACATTGTAATATCTCAGTTCTTCCCTGATACATAAAATAACAGTATTTATTACTGTCTATGGAAGACAATAAGCAAAATTTAATTTACTTATAGGTGTTAGGGAGGAGTGTCCGTGAGAAAAAGTATTAACATTGATGTATTAATAATAGGTATAAAGTATGATGTAGTAGACAATTGTTCTAAGCTATGTCTCACTTTCTATGAGGGGATTAAATCGTGGGCTGTCTGTGAATAAATATGAGAGAAATAATTTTTTGGTAGGCAACGAAAGATATAGTTATAGAAATGAAGATAAATTATATTTTGGCAAGATGCAATTGTTGTCGAGTAGGGGTTCCCGGTAAAATTTTTTATAAGTGCGTCTACGGATGAGGACTTAGAAAAGTACAAATTACAAGCAACCTATAATTAGATTAGCTTAATAACCATGTAAAACCCTTATCCCGATGTGCCGTGCATCTCAACTGATATATTAATATTATTATTAATTATTCATATTAAACTGATTTATAATATTCTTATATTAAATGAATAATTAATTATTATTATGATTATATATTTAAAATATTATTATATTAAATAAAATATATATAAAATTAATATCATATGAAACATTACAAAAGAAAAGCCGATAAATAATATTAAACTTACACCTTTGAAGAGGAATATGAAACATTTTGCAAACTAATGGGAACTACAGATGAATGCATCGAAAATCATTATATATTAACAGAAGGGTGGGACAAATATCTACAAACACACACGCACACATACATATATATATATATATATATATACATATATATATACACATATATACATATATATATATATATATATATATATATATATATATATATATTATATATATATATATATATATATTATATATATATATATCTATATATATATATATATATATATAAAATATATATATATATATATATAATTTATATATATATATAAAATATATATATATATATAATATATATATATATATATATATATATATATATATAATATATTATATTATATATATATATATATATATATATTTATATATATATATATATATATATATATATTATATATATATTTTATATATATATATAAATTATTTTAAATTATATAATATTTATATTATTTTATTATATATATTATATATATATATATAATTTATATATGTATGAATAATATATTTTATTTTGTAGAAATAAATAATTATCATATGCAATTCTTGTTTAAAGAATACTCTATTCACAGAAATAAAATTTTAATAATCGATTTTTCTTGATAATTTAAAAAAAATTGTTCTCTTAAAAGAATATTATATTATTCAGTTTTGCTCAGTCATTTCACTAATTAACTGTACTGTAAATAAGTATAACGGGATTTTTTTATTTCTGTCCTGAATTATTTTCCAAAGTAGTGACTTTTGAAAAGTCGTTCACCAATAAATTATCTTCAAAAATTTATATTCATCTTGAATTGCGTATAAAGTTACACTCAGAGGAGAAAATTGTGATGGGTTATCTGACGTTTCATTTCCTGTCAAAGACTGATTGCAATATGGGTAGTAAACAAAGAAGAGAAATGTCTAGAAGTGAAATATGGTACGAATCTTGCTTAACACATTCTGACATTGATGACTTGAAAATTGCTATGTTAAAAGTAAAGAAGAATGATGCTCCTCCACCCCATCCATGCATATATATATATATATATATATATATATATATATATATATATATATATATAGGGATATATGTATGTATATATGAGGTATATGTGTATGTGTGTGCAGAAAGTAGTTAGTAAAACTGAAATGATTAATTATGCCCTAATACTGGATAAACCAGATCCCTCTAATTGGAGATAATTTTTAAGGGGCGTATTGACTTGAATCGTATAGCTCTTTTTTATTAGAAAAATATAAATTGTCTAAAAAAATATAACATTGTAAGCTTGGATTTATGGAATATAATTATTTTGTAACGTATATTTTTTTTGAAATGCCAACCAGTGCAGGTAAAATTTGTAACACACAAGTATATTACATATTAAAAATGTGCTACTATGTTCTAATTTATTTTATGGTTTTTAATAAATACTGTTTTGTTTTATTGATTTTTCTTTAAGTTTCAAAGATTTGTATTTACCAACAGTTATTCGCTTTTTAATATAAATTTTTAATATGAGTGGAGGGTAGGTATTTTACATTTTTGTCAAGGGTGACAAAACTACTATATCTTATTCTGATTAATGAAACTAACAAAACATATGAGAATATAGATATAATGATTAAATGTGCCTGAATAAAATGTTTATATAGTTAGATTGATTATTTTTCAAAACTTTTACTGCTGTTGTTATTCTATACTCTCTCTATATAAACTATGCAAATATTCATATATATATTAAAATTTCAACAAATAATTAAGCTACAATATCAGCTAGTGTTTAAAAAAATGTTTGGTTACCTTTATATGTCTTATTAAATGTGATACACATGTATGTTTTGTCTCTAATTACTTCTTTTCCACGATACTGGAATTTTTTCTGTAAGTTTTTTTCCTTGCTTCTGATTCCAGCCAAAAGCGTATTAAGAGACGTTTTCTGAATATAACCTTAAAATCAAGTTGAAACCAAAGTGTCACCTGTCCCAATTAATTCAGTCACTGTAGTATTTAATAATTAATTGAGGTACTATGTATTAGATCTTCTAATAGCTGTCCTGATGCTTTTTGCAGAATATTTGGTTACTCTTAAATGACTTTTTAAATTTAAGACACATATGAACACTTTGGCCACGTGGATCCATAATACTGGAATTTTTCTCATTGGTTTTTTTCCTGCTTGTCATTGTAGCCAAAAGCGTGCCTAAGACATTTCCACGAAGAATGCTAAAATCAAGTAGAAACTGAAGTGCCTTCAGTCACGAAATTTTATTATCACAGAGTCTTTACAAGTTTTTTTAAAGAGGTAGGTAAGATATAATTATGTTTTCTAGTTTTCAAAGATTGTTTAAAATATGCATAACTTTCGTTGCTATATAATTTTAATACAATATTGACAATTTATGTATTTCAATATCAGTGGATCATATTTACATAAAAATTCTCCTTTCTATCTCATTATGCATTGTTTGGATTCTCTCTATAACTGAATACCTGTATATATGATAGTTGTAACAGAACATGTGCCTCGGGAAAAACTTAGCCCATTTATGGTATACTTTGAAAAAATGCCTAAAAATTAACCGTAGTGTCTAGACTAAACCGTACCAAATCTTTTGGGTGAAAAATGGAATGTCTCTAATACTCCTTCTGAAAAATTAAAACCTTAAAAAATTTTAATTGGCTAACTGAGCACGTTAATGTAGCTTACTCTGTACCAGCTCAAGAAACATTTTGTTTTGTATTAATACAAAACAAAATGTTCGTGAGCTGGTCACAATATTAGATGCGAAGTATAGTGAGCAGAATGCTGTTGCAGATGAGGATAAAGTACATTTAATTCTTTTCTTTTTAACTCCCCAGAGTATAATTTTAACCTTTCATGAAAAATTGTGGATCTATTTAGAATATCTTGATATGTATACTTCATTGTTTTTCTTTTTACTGTTATTAATTTTGTAAAAAATGAAAAAAAGAGATAATTTTGAATATACTAAAACTAAACTCCTCAACGAAACAGCCCCAAGGGGGTCAGGGCCTACGGTGCCAATGTCCGTTTAAGTAACCAAGGGCCTTGGGGTGTGAAGCATATGTTCCGGTTAGGTGGTCAATCTTACGCGGAACTACCAGTGTTTAGTTCCCAAGCACGCTTGGTTCTCAGTTCATCTACTCACTGAAGGGATAAAAAGCTGAGACAAACTTGAATTTTGAATATACTTCTGCTATAAATTTCTAATATAAGCTACTGCATTATGCAGATAAACTCTTTAACATTTTTTTTATTAAATAAAAATTAGTTGGAGTTTTCTCATAATACTCTAAAAGATATAGTGAACAGAATGTTGATTCGGATGAAGTTCAAGAGCATTTATTTTTAAAGTATTTTAAAAGTATTTATTTAAACATTTCAGTTTTACCTCTTCAGAAGATATTTTTAACGTTTCACAAAATAATAAAATGTCATCTATAGATTTATTTATGATGCATTGATATCTATGCTACATCGTTCTGCTGTTATCATTTAGTTCAAAAACTAAAAACAAGAATTTTGAATGTACTTTTGTATTAACTTTCTGCTATGCTTTTCCTCTGCTAGCTGTAAGCATTAATGTAGTTCCATTCTGTAACACATTTTTATTGACAACAAATTGTTCAGGGGCTACTTGTGAAAAATATATATTGAAAAAAATATATTGAGCAGAATGCTGCTGATGAGGATAAAGCGCATTTATTTTCAAAACCATTTATAAAGTTTTTATTTACTCCTTTCATTTTTAAGTCTCCAGAAGATGTTTTAACCTTTTAAGGAACAATTGAAGATTGATTTAGTGTGTATGAATATGTATGTGCCACCTTTTCACATTTTTCTGTTTTTTTTTTGTGTAAAGAATGGAGATTTTGAATATAATCTGTGTTAAAAATATGAATTTGTATTGCAAACAATGTTTGTTTATGCTAAAAAATCTAAAAAAGTATTCAAACAGTCAAAACCTTCTATAAATAAATGAACAATTCAATTTCTACTTAAAAATTATTTATTTTATTAGTTTATAGTAATGTATAATGTATTTATAGGCATTCCTTACTTTACGTAGGACCTTTTTGTTAAACGACTTGGTCGGTAAGTTAGGGGCTTACTCAAGGTATGTAGGAGTGTTATGAAATAAGAATTCCGCAACAAACTCAAAAATTATTCATGAAACAGATATATCTAGATCTATAATATATGTGCTTGTATGTATGTATATATATATACACATGCGCACAAACACACACGCATATACATACATTATATATATATATATATATATATATATATATATATATATATATATATATATATATATATATATACATATACATATATACATATATTGTATATATACTACATGTATATATGTATGTATATACATACATATATGTATATATGTATGCATACATATACATACATATCAATATATACATTACATATATACATTTAACATACCATACATATATATATTACCTATAATACATATATATAAATATATACATACAC
>CM063503.1:70980978-71008478 GCA_032207245.1 Pardosa pseudoannulata
ATAGATTACATTTAAGAAAAATTTGTTTTTTAAATAGATTAATTATTTCTGACTATTATATAAACAATTATTACATACATGACGAAACATTTTCCTGCTAAATAATCGTGGGTATACTATGTGTAATAATTTTAAGCAAGTCGGAGAGATAAAAACAAAGGTGGTAATTTGGATAAAAAGTTAAAAACTTAATTCAACACTAATACCTACCTATGAAATATATTAATTTTTACGTAAAATTTAATACTACAAAAATATAAGGAATTATTCTTTGCGTTCAATACATCATGCAAATTTTATTTAAATCAAGCATGGGTGTGTAAAAGTGGGGGGGGGGAACGGTAGAAATTTCAGATAGTTAACGTAAGTTAAATTTTTCTTTCATTAAATGTAACAGAAAATATATAATATTTCTTCTTTCCTAGGCAATGCCACGTACAAGCAGCTGATAATATAATTATAACAAGAATGTCTAAATTCTTCATAATAATATAAAGATTTTTGAAACATTATTTCTCTTTAAAGTACCTCCTTATTCAACAAGCCTGAGACAAAATATAAAGAGATTAAATTTACCCTTTAAATATTATAAATCAAAAATTTTCTTCAAATAAAAAAAAAATGGTTTATTCAGGAGGTAAACTTGTCATTCAGGAAAAATTTAAAACCTTGAGGAAATATGGGAAAAATACTTTTTTTTTTATTTCTCTTAATTCCGTAAGCCCTTTTTTCACGCTGAAGTCAAATTAAAAAGGAAAAAAAAAGCCTCTTTCATTATATTTACAGAAACGTTTTTAAAAAGTTTAAGGCGAGTAGACAAAAAAAAAAAAAAAAAAAAATCTGCCTCAAGAAAATCAGAACCAAATTTCCTCAAATTAAAATTTTAAATCTCGGTGCGTTATTGACAGTTTATACTTTGTGCGACTTATTTGATTAAATTCTGTTTTAGTTCACTAGGTCACGCTAATAAATGCTTTTAGTTTTTAGAAAATGTTTTAAAAAATTGCCCGTCAAGCATGTACTGAAAGAATACTTTTTGAAAGGTCCAAGTTTTATAATATATTGAGTTCATTATTAATTTTCTACATTGTTTCTACTTCTCCCATTTACAAGGAAATTATTTATCGATTTCTAAATTTTTACAGTTTTTTTACTATTAATATTATTATTTAAATAATACATTTTAGGAGGAGTTAATGAGATGAGTTGATTTAAGTAAGTATTGTTTTGAAATTAAAAATTCCCAAGGCTAAGTGTACCATTATTTTTATCTTTATAGGAAACTTCTACTTTAATATACATTTTAACATAATATTTAAGATAATGATGCACTTTATGAAAGATAGAACCAACTTTTGAATCTCATCTTTACAGAAATCTACTGCTTGGCTATATACTGTGTAAACGTTTTGATTTTATGCCATTCAATCAAAATTATCTGTAACTAGCGTGAGACAAATTTATGGCATTAAGTATTTTACCACAATTCTTTAAAAGACACTTCTTGATACTTAAAAATAACTCATTTAAGAAGATAAAATCTTAAAGTTTCTGCTTTCGCAAGCGATTCCATCACCTTTCTACACAAATTTTCAATCTCTCCCTTTGTTCTTCATCATACATATTCGTGCAGCAATCTTTACATCTCTTAACATGATTTTTTAGCCGTCCTCCTCTAAATGTTTTCTCCATATACTTCATTGATATGTCGGGGAATTTCAGTCTCCTTCCCACCTTTTACATAAAAAAATGAATGACGGGACATAATTAAACTCAACGGGATTTTGAATTGACTGAAATAATTTAAATAACTTCAAACTTAAAAGCGGTCAAATCCTTCCAGGATGGCATTTAAGACAAGCCAGCAGGTGTTTGTATCCACTGATAATGCGTGAAATAGCATTTACAGTGCTGCATGCGATGAATTTTAAAACGGTATTCACTTAAAAAAATAATATGTTTCTAAGTCAGGGGGATTTTTAACTGATTGGAGTGTTTAAATACTCACAAACACTTAAAAATTGTTGAATCTTCCAGAACAGCGTCTGTGGCTAGTGAACAGACTACTTTGTGATCATGCATGAAATAGTATTGTTTTACTTAAAAAAACTTGACACCAATAATGAATGTACCTAATCTATTACTTAAGCCAAATAGAAAAGAAAATTATTTACATAAATTCTGAGTTCCGTGTTAAAACGCTACTTATAATGCGATAAATTGATGAATTTAATGATCGCTTGCTCTTAACCGGGGAAAATAGGGCTTGAAATAATGGCATTAAACGATCGACAAGGGGAAAGGAATAGATTTCGAAAGTTTTTAAACTCGCTTTGTATTTGCTAAGTCATCAAGAATCCAACATGGATGCCTCTCTCCATTCTAGGTACAACCGCTTCATAAATTCAAGGATGGACGGGCAGATAATTTAGGCTATTATTATATAGAGGATGGCTAAGTGAATGTGTTTGATGAAGAGTGATGGGAAGGATTTTCTGCCTTTATTGAAAAAGTGCAAAACGGGGATGCAAATGTTTAATACAAAAGACATGATTTCCTCTTTATTATTAAAAAAAATTCTCTATTTACAACATGTATATTTATGGAATTGTGACACAACACGTAATTTTATATCTTGTTGGGATCTGATTTGGTAGTGAGAACTATGGTGTACTTTCTTGATACACAAGAGTTAGTGAGACAGGGATTTACTGGTTAAAGCCTATTTCTATTGGTTACGAACACCCATGCCTTCAGTGGGATTCAGGTCTGGGATCTTCGGTACTTATGAGCAGCAGGGAGCTGGGAACTGAAAATGTTTTTGGAGGTTTGGTTTGGTTTTAGTTTTGGAGTGCTACGGTCTACTTTTTGCAACACGAGGGCTAATGAGACCGGGACCTACAGCTTGGATTCGAACCCACGAACTCCGGTTCCGAAGGCTAGCACCCTAACCAATCGGCCATCGTTCGGCTTGTTTTTTGGATGAGGGGGGGGGGGGCACGAAACCAAAAGTGCGTAGAGAGGATGCAGATTTATATAATGATGGAATTAAAAAGTTGGTCTACAATCCGAGATATGCCTTGGTAATTATGAAAATCGTATAAAACGATAGAGTGAAATATAAACGTTTACATACAAATAAAATTGATAAAATTATACACTTTACACTTCTTATTTCAAAACGGTATTTAAGTAAAACACAACTCGACAATACATAGATTATCTTTGAAATTCTACATCTTTTTAAAATTTATTTCACAAGAATAATAAATTAAAAAGAAGTAAGAATAACTTTAGTCATACTTATTTATAATTACAATACGACATATTTACAATATTGTACGACATATTTACAATGGTTTACAATACGACATATGCCTTGGTAATTATGAAAATCGTATTACATACGAATACACAGTCTTACAACGAATAATTAACACTGAAGTAAAAACGACAATACGTCTAACTCAAAAAATATACATTTTTATTATTTCAAGTTTTTACTATTTCTAATTATTACAGAAGATAAGTTATCTCTTTAGATAACGGTATGAAGAGTGTTATTGTATAATGTAAATGAAATGTATGGAAATGAAATTTTGTTGTTAGTAAATACATTTATATTATGTATTATTTGTGAATTCAGTAATTAAAGCCTTTATAGAGTTTTAAATTTAGACCAATATAATTGAGGAACTGCAACCAACATATTTACTCTCTAGAAATGAAAGGAATTTGCATTTCTGATTGTTAGGTTTCATATAACTCCTAATTATTATTATTTGTGAATTCTATTTTAAACAAGTATAATTTAATTGAATGTTTTTAAAAAACTATTTATGTAAAATTGTTATTGTGAAATAATGTAAATGAAATGGATGAATTGTTAGGTTTCATATAACTCCTAATTATTTATTCAGAAACATGTATTTTAATTGAAGTTTTTAAATAACGATATGTAGAATGTTATTGAATAATGTAAATGAAATGGATGAAAGTGCATTAAAATGAAATTTTGTTGTTAGTAAATAGATATTACATTACGTATCACGTGGGACATCCATTATTAAAGTGTTTATATAATTTTAAAGTTGGAAATATATTTGAAGATCTATGACCAATAAATTTGATATCTACCAATGAAAGTAATTATCATTTGTTTGTTTTTATAAAACTTCTAATTATTAATTTATAAGCATAATAACTGATATTGAACTTTTTAGACAGGGATATAATAAATGCTACTGTAGATGAAATTTATTTGTTAGTAAACATACTGTACTTTATGTATCACGTGTGACATCAGTAATTAAAGCATTTATGGAGTTTTAAGAGTTGAGTAGCATGTTTCGTTAGTTACCTAAATGGAAGTTGTAATATTCCACTAGCTGTAAAATTGTGATTAACAAAGTTAATTGATAGTGTTACCGAGCACCTTAAATCTTTCAAAACTACTTAAACTAACAATCTGAGCGATTTACTAAAACGTTATAGAGTGGAATAGTGTTCAGTGTTTAATTATATATCACGAGAGAGAAAGATGCTGAATTTGCAAATTTACTCTAAAATTTTAACATTGAAATTACAGCATTAATAACATTAATATCTCTTAATTTCAAAGGATAAATATTTTCTTTTTATTCTTTATTCAAAAGTTCACTTTCGATGATTCAATATGCTGAAAAAAATCTTGTGTTGGCTAACGTAAAATAATTTATAAACCATCTAATTGTATTCGTCCGGTAATATCTTCAGTGTAATAAAATTATAAAAATTGATTATGCAAATACTTAGGATAGTTTTATAAAAAAATCACTTCGTTCCGAATACGTAATAAGATATCTCCATAAGATTATCTTTGAGTAGGCAACACATTTCATTAACATTGTTAATAATGAGGATAACATAATAAACATGAAGGAAACCTTTTAACATTGCATGTAGGTAAAAATATTATACTTTTTTGATTTTAGCATTTTAAAGAATGTAGATGCTGAATAATTTATTATGCATTTCTCTTAATATCCCTTTATGGTCCCTCAGGCCAACGCTGACTGCAAATTCATTCTTGAAGGTAAAACAAATCAGTAATAGGTCCCCAGATTTGAGCCCAATATCTGCTTTTACGAATGACGTAGCACATGCTTGTTACTGGATGCCAGACTGCGTTTTGAAGTACTCTAAAGCTCAGACCTTACTGGTATAAAAAGCTCTCCCCCTCTTTCAAATTGAATGCGCTCCTGAACTACAAACATCGTTAAGCGACTTTTCAAAAGTGGAGGGGGAAGTTCATACGCCCCTTGGAAAAAGATAAACCAGCCTATGAACGAAAGACACGTCATCGAGTTCACCTTGCCAGAGATCCCCCTCGTCTCAACTTTATCACGCTTCGCTAGAACGGTCAATCCCAATATACCATACTGAAGGCCTTTGAGGCAATTGTCAGGGTCCCTCAAAACCCCTGGGACTAAGAAAAGGGGGGACTACCGTTGATCACACACTCTCTGACACAACAATGACCTATGGATTACTCCCAGGAAATATTCATCAGAAGCTAAACAGTAGGGATATCTGCGGTGTAAGGGCAAACATCTTGATTCTTGTGCAGTATCACGCGATTTCAGTGAAATCTTATGATTTGTTGCTTATTCAACAAAGAACTGCTTTTGTATTTTTTGCTGGATAACTACCCAAAAATGCAATAGTAAAATCTTATTTATTTCAACCTCGTGCTTTAACCATATCACTAATCTGATTAAACAAAAACATAAGTTGGTGGGATGAAAATAACTTTTCATAGAGAGGTATAATCATAAACGATAAACACAGTTGAGAAAATGGTTTAAGTCTCCTTACGGCTTAATTTTCTAATGAGAAACTGCTTGATTATTCGTTTCAGAATCGTGCAATGGATTTTCCTGGCCCTATGCAAGTCTTCTAGAAAGCCGCCACTTAAATGATTTGATTTCACTGCTTATGTCATCCCCTATCAATGCCATCTGATGCAGTCGCCTCTTTGCATCATAGCACGCCATAGTTCTGATCCATGTAATTATTGTATTATTACCACATAACTTGAAAAGGAGTAATTTTCACGTTTTTAGTATAATTTATGAAAAATCAAAATTTTTATGTGTCTCCCTCTGTACAAAAATATCAATGATTTATCGCTAATAATCTGTTTGAAATGGCATAGAAGAATTGTTTCTTATTTCTCCAATGGATATAAATGATAAACCCACACTTACAAATAGGTATTTCAGAAAAAGGGAGAGTTAGTAAATCTTATTTCTAATTTATATTCTAAATAGTGCAGTTTATAGGTTAACTAGCACATAGCCAGTCATATGATGAGATTAATAAAATTTAATTGTAGAGTACCCTATGAAGAATTGTAAATTACCCTATGATGCAGGTAAAAAATAGTTTGTTTTTTGGCTGAGAATTATCTAGTACACTCTCAATAATTTGTTTATTTTCATACTCCTCTAAAGTCTCCCGATACTGTGAATGCAGTTTAAAATCACGTTGAATTCATTTAGAAAGATAATTCAAAGTTTTCCTACCTACATCGTGTTCTTCCTATTTTTTTTCCACAGTAATTAATGGAAGTAAAGGAATAAAACTATCCTTTCCACTACACTCTAGAGGTAGATAGAATTTGTTGTTAATACCTGTGATAAAATAATATTTTGCAACAAAAATAATCGATGATTAAATTTAAAATTATGACATATGTTACTAATCTATTATTTAAGCCAAATATAAAAGAACGTTACATACATAATATCTAATTTCAGTGATAAAACGTATGAAAATAGTTCAGACGATATTTAAATAATTTAAGAAATGATATGAGATTAAATAATTTTTGCAAATAATGAGAGGACCTACAGCTTAAAGCCGATTAACGATACGAACATCCATGCCACAGTGGATTCGAACCCACGAACTCTGGTACCGAAGGACAGCACCCTAACCAATCGGATGAGATAGTTGAAGGAATGAAGTCATAATGCTAGAAAAAAAATGTTATGTTTACCTATTTATTAAGTGATAAATAGAGAAATTTAATCACCTGCTCTTAATCGGGTAAAATAGGGCTTGAAATAATAGCATTAAATGCTAGAAAAGGAGTAGATTTCGAACGTTGCTAACCCTAACTCATCAAGAATCCAATATGGATGCCTCTATCCATTCCAGCTACAATCACTTCATAATCCCCAGGACAGAGGGACAGATAACGTAGGCTATTATTATATTGGGGGTATAACTTGTATTTATACCTTAGACTCCCTCTTCTCACATTATATGATATATTTATGACGTTATATCTAAGTTTATTTATTTATTCATTTATATTCAGGTGATGGTATTTAATTCTGATAATTTCAATCATATTGGCATTTTTATGCTGCAGTACCAACCAACAGATAGAAAACAATTAATCTATTTTAATACAATAGGGGCTACATCATTTAAACAGTACCTATAACTTATATAGAAGAGTTTTAAACTAAAAGAAAATTAATCCATTTTCCATTAGCACTTATATAGGTCTAAATATGGGCTTGTTTAAGAAAACACTGACAGATACCGAGGGATTAAAGACAAAAGCAAATCAAACTTTTAATTTACATTTGATAAAATATTTCGTTTTTCAATTTTAAATATGGAGCTAAACATTTACTTGTTTTGTACAATAACAAATCAATATAAAATGTTTCCTTAGAAACAAGCTTTTTTTTTAGGAACTAGAAAAATAAAAAATTACATCAAAGTAATATAATACAGGTCTATGTTTTTTATTCTTTATTTTGTCTAAATTTAGAACAGTTTAGATCTGCCACAAGAGAATGTAAGACATAAAAATTAGGTTGTCAAAAAACTGCCGAAGAGCAAACGTATTACAGAAAACTCTCCCAGTGGAACTTAATCAGATTTTGCATTCAATTATTTAAGAATGTTTAACGTTAGATTTGGATTTCTTGTGTGCCCAATTTCCCTTTGTTCCAAATTTACGAAATATTATAAGCAGAATTTAAAAATCTTTATGGTATGAAGATATTCTCTCGAGATCTTATTTTTGGACTCTTATATGGGAAAGAGAGTTTTGGACCATTAAAATATTTTGGATAATTATAAATAAAGTACTTAGGATATTACTAAGCTATTTTTAAAGAGTTCATGTGCATGCACATACATACATACATACATGAATTCAAGGGAGACATATTAGTAATTTTCAATTTATTTTATGTGTGGGACTAATTTTTCAAACTAAGATTTTATGCCTTATATTTAAAGTTATTTAAGGATATTTGATGACTTTTTCATTAAAGAAATCTAACGCTTAAATTCATTTAAATAATGGTATTTAAGATGTATATTATTTATATTTTGCTGCATTATTAAAACTTATATTATAAATCATGGCTAAGACAAAAAAGAAAAGCTTCTGTTTAGTCCGCATATCTACGACACCTCAAGGGTAAAAGGCAAACATCTTTGAAGCAACTACGTAATTTTCATATTTCCCAGACAATGGTACTTTGGTCTTTCTCGCCCCCAACGAAATGAGTTACGGATCCGCTGAGTTAACCTCTACATACTTACCCCAGCCGAACGCTGGCCGATTGGTTAGGGCGCTGATCGTCGGTACCAGAGTTCGTGGGTTCGAACCCCACTATGGCATGGATGTTCGTAGCCGTTCGGAATCGGCTTTAAACTGTAGGTCCCGGTCTCATTAGCCCTCGTGTGCAAAACAGTAGACCGTAGCGCTCCAAACCAAACCAAAACATACTTACCCCACTTATACAAAGATATTCTTTGGGGCTTCTAATATGGTATGGCATGAACTGTGATTTATTAATGCGATAACCAATTGGTCTGGGTTTGAGTGATTAAAATATTTTGGACAAGGATATTATTAAGCTATTTTCGAAGAGTTCATGTGCATGCACATACATACATATACGTGAATACAAGGAAGACCTATTAGTAATTTTCAATTCATTTTATGTGTGGTAATTTGCCTTGTATGGGACTAATTTTTCAAACTGATAAATTATGCCTTATATTCAAAGTTATTTAAGGTTATTTGACGACTTTTTCATTAAAAATCTAACTGTTAAATTCATTTAAATAATGGTATTTAAAATGTATACTATTTATATGTGGCTGTATTATTAAAACTTATCATATTATAAATCATGGCTATGGCAAAAACGAAAAGCTTCTGTTTAGTTCGCATATCAAGGGCACCTCAAGGGTAAAAGGCAAACATCTTTAAACAACTACGCAATTTTCATATTTGACAGACAATAGGATTTTGTTCTTTCTCTCCCCCCCAACGAAAAGAGTTACGGATCTGCTGAATTAACCTCCACATACTTACCCCACTTGTACAAAGATATTCTCTGGGGCTTCTAACATGGTTTGACTTGAACTGTGATTTATTAATGCGATAATCAATTGGTCTGGGTTTGAGTGATTAAAATATTTTGGACAAGGATATTACTAAGCTATTTTCAAAGAGTTCATGTCCACGCACATATATACATACATGAATACAAGGGAGACCTATTAGTAGTTCTCAATTTATTTTATGTGTTGTAATTTGCCTAGTGTGGGACTAAATTTTCAAACTAAGAAATTATGACTTATATTTCATGTTATTAAGGATATTTGCACTTTTTCATTAAAGCAATATAACTCTTAAATTCATTTAAATAATATCATTTAAAATGCCTACTATTTATATGTTGCTGCATTATTAAAACTTATCATATTATAAATCATGGCTATGGCAAAAAAGAAAAGCTTCTGTTTAGTCCGCATATCAAGGGCACCTCAAGGGTAAAAGGCAAACATCTTTGAAACAACTACGCAATTTTCATATTTCACAGACAATAGGATTTTGTTCTTTCTCTCCCCCAACGGAATCAGTTACGGATCCGCTGAGTTAACCTTCACATTCCTACCCCACTTGTACATAGATATTCTCTGGGGCTTCTAACATGGTCTGATTTTATCACATTAATAAATCACAGTTAATCAATTGGTCTGGGTATGGGTGATTAAAATATTTTGGACAAGGATATTACTAAGCTATTTTCAAAGAGTTCATGTCCACGCACATATATACATACATGAATACAAGGGAGACCTATTAGTAGTTCTCAATTTATTTTATGTGTTGTAATTTGCCTAGTGTGGGACTAATTTTTCAAACTAAGAAATTATGCCTTATATTTAAAGTTATTTAAGGATATATGACGACTTTTTCATTAAAGTAATATAATCTTAAATTTGTTAAAAGGTATTTAAAAGGCATACTATTTATATGTTGTTGCATTATTAAAACTTATTATATTATAAATCATAGCTGTGGCAAAAAAGAAAATCTTCTGTTTAGTCCGCATATCTAGAGCACCGCAAGGGTAAAAGGCAAACATCTTTGAAATAACCATGGAATTTTCTTATTTCGCAGACAATAGGATTTTGTTTTTTCTTTCCCCCATGAAATGAGTTACGAATCTGTTGAATTAACCTCCACATACTTACCCCACTTGTACATAGATAATCTCTGGGGCTTCTAACATGGTCTGACTTGAACTGTGATTTAGTAATGCGATAATCAATTGTTCTGTATAATTCATACGATAAGCCAATGAGCTTGAATAAGAAGTAGATTTGTTTCGGTACGATTTATAGCTCTACGGTTTCCTCTTTTGTTACACCAAAACCAGAGATCAGCTCCTACTGCTTAAAGTCAATTTCACTCTACGAACAACAAGTCAGCAAGAAATTTCGAGCCCATAAATGCCAGTACCAAAGAGCAGCATCCTACTTATTCGGTCATCATTCGGCTAGATTCGTTAGAACTTAACTGCTCTGAGAGTAAAAAAACACATGAATCATAATAAACTTATGTACATAAACATTTACTGTGTGATGAAAGTTTTCCTACGTATAAAATTGAATAAAAATTAGTATAATGGCTACGGAACAAAACCGACTATTGACCTGGTGAAATCATTGCATAAGTATCCCATTTTAAATAACATAGTTAAAATTAAAAAAAAACTTCATTTTTTAGAATTTTATTCTGAATTATCTGACAAACATCGTAATTTTAATCTCATTAATATGCAAAACCTGGAATACAACCTCTTTATTAATTCCACAAGAATGCATTCATTTGTCATAGAACATTCTTCTAATTCTATTGTCTTGCCACTTTTTTAGGAATTTGAGATTACCTTAAATGCCAGGACTACTACTATAGTACAACCCTTTTAACTATACGCGGATCGAATTGCATTAGAATGATTACTTAAGTAAATTGTCTAATCATCTAATTCAGTTTGAGTAATTTTCCCTTAAGTCAGTTTGCCATCTCTATAACGATGCAAATGAAATGTAACTAAAGCGAAATTTCCTTAATGAGCAGAAAAAAGCATTTGGACATGAAAATAATAATCAATTGTACTCTGAATGCAAATACAGTTTCTTAGGAGGAAATGGTCACCGATCACGTAAGAAATCTCCAAATTAGCGTTGCGCAGGGAAGTTTAATTTTCTAATACCTCTACACTGTATACGTGCAACTTTTAGCTCATTACAGGAGTCACCGAATACAGGTTTGCATCTTTCCCCCTGGTAAAGTAAATTTCACTAGAAAATAAAATTGGAATCTAGAAGGGATCAAGGTAATCATATAATGCTCTTAATTTCCAATAAAAAAGAGTGAGTTTTACGTTAGTAAAAGTGAAAAAAATAATAATAGTATAAAGAACAAACTATTCATTGAAACACATTAAAATTTAAACTTTTTATAAAATAGGTCAACATATCGTAATGATATTATAGGCAGTTAATGAAAATTTATTCTTGCTACTTTTATTCAGAATTATAAAACAAAGTCGTTTTGAAAATCTAGTGAATAAAAAAGGGTAATTTACAATCATAAAAACTGTTGAATTTTCTGTATCATAATCCTTATTCATCGCAAGTTCACTTAAAAGACTTTTTAACGTTTAGCGTGTATTAATGATTAACAAACCAATTACATTAAAATGATTAAACATTTTGACCAACGGTTTGAAAATTTGTAACCATAAATCCGCACTGCTGAAGACAATTGAAAAATTTATTTTTTACTGCAGCTGAATTTTAGGGGAAGGTTATATCAGATTCTCTGATAATAATTTTTAAATAATATTTTATATATTTGATAATATTGATATATTTGATTTTATATATTTTATATATTTGATGAAATTAGAATTTTTTACGGTAATTAAACCACATCATAGAAAAATATTTTTATTTGTTTATTTTCGAAATTCAGAGATCAATATAAAAATGCTTACCAAATTTAACGGTAAAAGTCTGAAGATCATAAGTGCGATTTTAGAAAATTCATAGTGGGATAAATTACCTACTTGCACAAATGTGTGATACATTGCACGATTAAAAAATGACTGTGTGACGTGATATGTAACATTCACAATATCAGAGGAAGATTTGCATGGAGACTTATTTCAAAAGAGCTTTGAATATGCAGTTTATAAAATCTCTCAGTTTCGTCAAACATAGAAATTCATTTTTATATATTCGACTGAGAATTCTTGGGTAAGAATTTAGTTTCGATTCTGTATTTTAGCTAGGCAAGTTGCAAAATTGTAGGACCCATTAATAGGTTTCAGTTTACTTAGCTCAAGTGCAGCACGAAGAAATAATCTATGTAGTATTCATAATCAAACACCTTCTCTAACTGCTATATAAGATTGTTTAAGAATCAGTAGGTTGGTTGAATACGTTACATAGAACGTATTGTTATATTTAAGCTAATTCATCAGTGCCTTATGTATGTAACTATCTGTCCTCCGTACTGGCTTACTAAAAAAGGTACTTCTTCTATTGTCATCAAAATGTACGATTTTTTATAAAGTGATGTAATATATTTCTAATGAAATTTGAAGAATAATCATTAAATGTTCTTGGTACTTCTAATCGTATTCAGAAATGTATGTAGAGTTCTTCAGTAAACTGTAAATATACTCTTGTAGAAGCCTTAATAAATATCTCAATGAATTTTTACTTTACACTGTTAGAAAATTTTAGATTTTAGAAATATAATTTGTTGTACCTTGTAATAATGTGATATTTGATAAATGGGATCAAGATACTTATTAAAGTCATTCTTACTATACTTAGGAACATTTTTTGATTATTTCATGCACTTTGTAAGCATAAATTATAAATTATTTTATATTCATTAGAGAAATAAATGTATAAAATAATACTATTATTATTTAACTAAAAGTGCTTTTGAGTCTAAATCATTAAATTAAAATCAAAAGGATACGCAAAATGGTTCAAATGAATTGCAAAAGGATATTCTCTAAATTTGTATAATATTTAAAGTATTTACTTTGTAAAGTATTATTTAAACAATTTTTACACCTCGTAAACATCTCTTAATACGAAAGTATTTATATCAATAATATTTATAATTAAAGTATAACATAATTAAAAATGAAAAACAATCTACATGAGCTGGACTGTAGTAGAAAAAACTGTACTATTGAACTGAATGAATAAGCAGATTTATGTTATAACAATTCTTTTCAGTATAAATAAATCCAGCCTTAATAATTTGGTCCATGACATTTCACTCTCAGGTTAAAATTTTTACTGTAAAAACTATGAGAGTACGTAAAAATCAATATTCTTTTCTATAACATTAAATTATTTCACTCCTGTAAAATATAGACTTAAAAAAAATTCGATACGTGCATTTACCCAATTCAACTGTGTTCATGAATCAGAAATCAAATGCTGTTTACATAAATATATGCCTGTATTTCTACAGGAAAATGTTTGATCTGATTCGATTTGTAACTGTTCAGACATTTGGTTATATCAATACTGGCTTTACAATGTAATTTATGTCATAAATAAAACTTTTAATCTTATCAAACTGATATATAGACTTTTATTTATATAAAAAAATAAATATATCATGAATCCTTAAATAGAAAAGACAATTTTGTTAAAAGCCTCGTCCTTCGATTTTGTTGTTTATAGAGAAAGTTAAATAAGTGGATTTTACTGGACGCCTGTGCAATGTTTTTCGGTGCATGCATTTAACCTCCAAAAATTGCCGAAAGAAAACACTATTACTTAAAGGCGTAGGAATATTCTCTAGTGACATTAAGAATTCGAAGGATTTCTTTCACAGTGTTAAATAGATTAAAAGACATGGAGCTGATGAACTCGCCTTCTTCCTTAAGGTAGCGAAGCAAACTTAATGCTGTCTAACTTCATTTAAACAGGAGAACAACGAACGAATTTCTTTGTCTTGAAACAAAGTCTCAGAGAAAAGCCTAAAAAAATATCTTTTTCTGTGTTGATAAAAGTGTACGACTGGGGATCTTCAAGAGCAGGAACTTCTTCCATAATATGATTTTGGTCACTTTTCCATTGCTAAGGTTTTCAAGATACAGAAAAAAGAAAGATGGAAGATGGAGTTAGTTTGCTTCTCTGTAAACCTTTTTCTCGTTTTAAGTCTATTAGAGAATATAGTGCATTATGTACTTTTAGAAAACATTTCAAAATTAAATAAATGGCAAAGTTACTTTTTTTTCAGATTTCTAGGGTCTAGTTTATTTCATTTAACACAAAACTGCTTTCTTTTGTAGTAGTAAAAGCATTTACAGTTTAGAAACATTGATCTACCTCTCCTTCTCTATAAATGTGAAATCCTTCAAAGTTTTCTCTTCCACAAGATACAAGAATTTAATACACAAGATTTTAATACAACCGCAAGTTTAAATTAAAATTATTACAAATTTTTATTGATTGTTATCTGATAATGATTAAATTTGAAATTTTTTTCTCATAGGGATGCTGATCCAAAGTATTTATTCATAATGCATAGTAAAATTGCTTGTGACTTATTGTAGATGATTCCAACACACACGTGCTTTCCATATATTAGAAATTCAGTAATTTTCGTATGATTTAGAAATGAGAGCAGGGTCTACCCAAGGTGGGCAAAAGGGGACTAACTATGGTGGCAAAATTTAGGAGAGAAATCACCTGAGTATTTAACAAAGAAAGAAAAACTAATTTCTGTTCCTAAATCCATTACTTTCCTTAAAATTGGAAAATTAAATAATCATTGCTTAAAGAATTTTATTTCTGATGTATATAGCTGTAATACTGCCAAAACTTTTTCTAAATTAAAAATAATAAAAAATTGTTTAAGATCCAGATCTATTCAAAATTTCCTTAATTGACTAGCAATATTGACTTAGGAACATGAATTCAGTAATAAATTAAATTTGAAAGAATTTATTTGCTATATTGCCGAATATAAACTTCAAAAGATTGTTTTAACTTATTTTTAGATTTTGTAAGTTACTTTATTGATTTTGTTATTTATTTTCAAAGTATACATCAACTATCACTAAAATATTTATGAGTTTTATCTCATTAGCTCATTAAAAATGTAAATTTCGTTTTCTAATAAAATTGTTACTCATCGGATCAACTTCTGTTGATCATAGCTGTCAGAACCCACTGAGTAGGTTCCTTTTAATGTCCGTCTAATTAAAATATGGAAAAAATTCTTTACCGTTCATGTTGAAACTTTGTGGTGTTTGAACCAAGAAGAAAAAATCACTACTTGTATACGACTTTAAAATACTTTAATTTTTGCATTCTCTTCAACACTATCAAAACATTACAAACATACACTTCACACTACACGTACATAGAATTCTGTTGTTATATGTGTGAAAAATCTCTCTGAACTGCTAACATAAAAAAAATATTTTTCAATAAATCTATATTAGTATTATTCCCCTATTTCAATTATTTGCCATTTTTTGTTTAACATGGCTCTTTTATAATACAATTTTTTCGAAAAAAATTTAAATTTTATTCAAAGTTGAGGGCAGGTAGCCTTTTGGGTTTGCCAACGGTGGCAAATATTATAGAGCCAGTCCTTATGTGAGAATACGATTTTGAATGATGTATGAATTTCATTATAATCATATGTAATTCATAAGTAATACATATAATTATTGAATACAATTTATAAATTATTATTTTTATTTGATTTGTTTAATTTGTTATTAATTAATGTTTATTTGTTATTTGTCATATTAGCAATAATTTTTACTTATTGCGAAGGGGTAATGATACAAAGAGTTCGTCCACAATACATAGCTGAGTTGCTTGCTACTTATTATAGATTTTTAAAGTACGCGTAGTCTTTTGGTACACTTAATGCGAGGTTTTAGTAGTTTTATTCTCATTTAGAAATGAGCGAGTAAGTTCTCGAATAAATTACCGATTTTATTACACCAATCACACCAAAAGACCTTTTGACACTTGGACAAAACATGAACACATCGCGAATACGTATTCAGTCTTTAATGAGATTATTTGATCTTGAATAATTAAGAGTTTCCTGATTCACAAATTATCGTGTGAAATCACCCAATGAACAAAATCCAAAATAACACTAGCTTAAATAACCATTCCTACATAAACAACAAATCTTGTTATTTCTCTACCAACCATGCACTTAAACAAAGAGTCAAAAGTGTTTTAATGTAAATCATTTCATAGAATGGTATAATCAATACTCAGTTCGGATGGAAAACACCCTTTTCAGTTCGTTAACTATTTTTTTATTACATACAATAAATTCCACCATTCTCTTTAGAGTAAAACTAACCATTACTTTTAATAAAATTGATGAAGTAGATTATAAGTTTTCTACCACTAGTTTTTGAATACAGTACGGTAAAATAAAAAATCTAGACAGCAAGAAAAATTAAATAGAAGGTAAAAGCTTTGTAATCACGTGAAGGTAAACTGCATTTATACAAAATTACATGTCGTGACAAAATATGCGGGAAATTTTCAAGCCTAGACATTTGAATAATTCCGTTCTTTGCAATGCTAGTTTATTGTTTACTTTGAAATGTTAGAAATTTTGTAGATTTAGATAACAGCTATTTACAGATAGTTAATCAATATGTGTTTCCCTTTCATGTCCCTGGTACCATTCGTTTATAAATATTCAAGTAGGACGGTAACGACCCAAACGTACAATATGTTTCATTATTATTTCATTGGCTTATCTGTGCGTTCTACATATTTCCCTGTTTGCATAAAATGACATCACAATGAAATATGCGGGAATTTTTTTTCTGATAATTCTCATTTATGTCTAATAGTCTAAAGGAATTACATAAGAAAGTAAATATCTGAAAATACAACTACTAATATTTTACCTCATGAATATTTTATGGTTATTTAAACAACTGTATACGGTTTGGAAAAAATAAATAACAATTTAGTCGATATTAGCTTAAAAAACTATATATTTAGAAAAGTGAAATTATATGGATTGTCAATGCTTGTACATTGGGTATGTGCGATAAATATTATCTTGAATTAACTAAATATTTTAAAAAATAAATATTAATTCTTAAAAATTAGGGATTAATTTTTACAGATTTCTGACAGTGTTCTGCTTTTCTCATTTATTTCATATACACAATATTTTAGATTTTTACAAAGTAAATTTTATAGTAGTATTAATGAAAAATTATAACTATATTAAAATTTTTTCTATTTATATTTTAAAATAATAAAATACATTTATAAATGAAAACATCAATAACATACTGATATACTTATATTTAAATAAAATTGTATAAATAATTATATCGATTTTTAAATAATAATAAATAATAACTAATATTGTTTAGTAATAAAATAATTTGTCGATGAAAAACATAACAATAACATACTGAAGTCAATTTAAGATTATTTAAATAAAAATAATGGGATATAAAAAATTATATAGCTTTGATTATTATTACAATAATATAAACTTCAAAGTAATAACTAATAATTGTTTAAGTAATAAAATAACATTTAAGTCGAAATGAAAACATAACAATAACATACTGAAGTCAATTTAAGATTATATTTAAATAAAATATTGGGATATATAAATTAATTATATAGCTTTTATTATTATTATAATAATATAAACTTCAAAGTAATAACTAATAATTGTTTAAGTAATAAAATAACATTTAAGTCGAAATAAAAACATAACAATAATATACTGAAGTCAATTTAAGATTATATTTAAATAAAATAATGGGATGTATAAATTAATTATATAGCTTTTATTATTATTACAATAATATAAACTTCAAAGTAATAACTAATAATTGTTTAAGTAATAAAATAACATTTAAGTCGAAATAAAAACATAACAATGAAAATTCATAAAATAAAAAAAAAAAAGTCGAAATTAAAAAAAAAAAAAAATAAATAAAAAAAAAAAAAATAAAAAAAATGAAAATATAAAGTAATAAAATAAAAAAAAAAAAAAAAAATAATATACTGAAGTCAATTTAAGATTATATTTAAATAAAATAATGGGATGTATAAATTAATTATATAGCTTTTATTATTATTACAATAATATAAACTTCAAAGTAATAACTAATAATTGTTGTAATAAAATAACATTTAGTAAACAAACATAAAATTTATATAGAAAACATCAATAATATAATTTATAAAAAATAAAATTAAATTTATATAAATAATATTTAAATATTTATTTTATAATAAATAATTTAATTAAATAAAAATAAATTCTGAAATATATTTATTAAATATAATATAAGAAAATTATATTAGTATATATTTATTATTATAAATAATATAAAATTCTTTAAAGTAATTATAATTAATATATGATTTAAATAATAAAAAAATATAAAACAGAAAACTTAATGCAAATCAGAAATTTTTTACATGAAAATATAAAATTAAATTGACATAAAAGTTATAGCTTTACATGAAATAAAAAAGCTAAAAAAGCTGAAATTTATACTTTAATGTGATATGCATTATGCTCTCTCAAAAATATGCGATTTGGCTAGCTGTGGTGATAGTTATGATTTCTATCGCTCGTATTCATTATGTTCCAATAATACATAAATACAAAACATAAAATATTATTAATATATTCATATAACATATAAAAAAATATTCATAAATTTGAGTATATCATATGCTATAACAATATATAAAGTTTTCAGTTCTTTCAAATGTATATTCAATGATACGTTGAATATAAAGAATTTAAATAATAATAAAAAACTAGAAAATACCCCCCAGAAAGATACTGCTGAAATTTGCTACAGTTGTGAAAATATAAAATTAAATTGACATAAAAATTATAGCTTTACATTTCAAATAAAATGCTACGATATGAAAGTTGAAGAAGTTATAGACTCATGTAATGTGATATGAATTATGCTCTCTCTGACAATATGAAATATGCATATATATAGTTATATCTGTAGCCTCTGTGGTTGTACTTATAGTTATGAATTTCTAGCGCTCGAGATTCATTAGTTGCAATAATACATAAATACATACACATATATCTATATCTATATCTATCTATCTATCTAGCTATCTATCTATCTATCTATATATATATATATATATATATATATATATATATATATATATATATATATATATATCTTTGTATATACGTATGTATATGCAAATGCATTGAATAATATGCATTTAAATAATAATAAAAAAATAGAAAAAAACCCAGAAAATCCTTGATGCAAATACGGCTGAAATTTGCTACAGTTGTGAAAATATAAAATTAAATTGACATAAAAGTTATAGCTTTACATTTCAAATAAAATGCTATGATTTAAAATGATATAAAATGCTATGATATGAACTTATAGACTCAAGTAATGTGATATACTTTATGCTCTCTCTGATTATATGAAATATGCAGATATATAATTATGTCTCTAGCTCTCTGTGGTTGTACTTCTAGTTATGAATTTCTAGTGCTCGAGATTCATTATGTTCCAATAATACATAAACACACACACGCCCCCATATATATATCTTTGTATATACGTATGTATATGTCAGATGTACTAAAAAGTAAATTATTATTTGATTAAAGTTTAGATCTGTAATTACACAGTTCTAGGAAACATAGATAATGACAAAAGAGGGTGAAGAAGGTCTTATAATTTTTACGAGAAATATATTGAGGTAAATTTTAGTGAAAAAAAAATGAAAAATGGAATATGGTATAGAAGTTCAAATTTAGAACTCAAATATATTAAGATCCAGATATCACAAGTTCATTAAAACCCAAAAAATGGAATGAATTTAATTTTAATAAAATAAAATGCTCTACAAAAAACAGTTTTCTGGTTTATAGAAGCAGACAGAGACTTAAATGGACTGATTGCATTGAAAAAGATCTAAAGATCTAGTAGTTTTGAAGATCAAAAACTGGAGGTCTATTGCTAAGGACTCTTTCCGAATATAATATCAGAATATGCAGATCTTTGGTTACATTAGGAAATTCTTTTGTAATATTACAAATCCTTTGTTATATTACAAAGGAGAACCGCCTTGCAAGACTCCCTGGGAAGTCCAGCGTCCACCTACGGCCTCTGAAGAAGTAGATATCACTTACCAGTCATATCAATTATGAAGTACGATACCTACAACATAAACAATATGAGATATATAGGTCCAAACACTCAGGAAACTTGTTTTATATCGTGTAACGCATTTGGAAAAGAGAAATTGTATGGAAATAATTAATATGGTGAATAATTAATAATGGAGATAATTATATGGAAATAATTAATAATTAGTGAAAATATATCGTATTTCGGGATAAATAAAGGAAAATAATAACTGAATATTCTATGCATCTAGTATTTTCGGTTTGTCCCTATTATTGTACTTTAAATGCTGTATATTTACCGTATCATTGAATACTACTATAGTAAATTATAAATAACGGAAACAAACCAATAACTTTCTTTGATTAAAACAGATCTACAATCTGGTTAACATCTATCCCCCTTATGTTTGTAAGACTGAAATTGTGACTGGTGATTTCTTCATTGCTCTCACAGAAGATGTTTTAGCCTCTTCAAAGAGAAATACTTGTATGTATATATAGATAAATTTAACGTGCAAATTTGTTACTTTCTGCTATACCAAAAAATAACCCCTATTATTTTAAATTGCTTATGCTTACCGGGCATTGAGATATCCCTAAATAGATTGAAGTCACTCCATTGAAATAAATAGCAAAATCCGTGGTAGAATTTTAACTTTGAGACAATCAAAAAATCCTCAATTGACAAGATCGTTGCATCGAATGATGACGAAAACACTTTTCTATTACAAATTTCTCCCAACAGCGAGCAATCAGGCGAATATTTTTCCAAGAGACCACCACCTTAGCCAGCGTTATTAGCAGTCAGAAATGAACTTAGATTATTTAAGTCGGCTCGAAAATGTGACGAGTGGACATAAAATTAACATTTATTCCAGATTTAGTTTTAGGAGAAGGATAAAAAGAATTTAAGTCAGCGAACTCCTTCAATTGAGATTTTGTGGCTGGGAAAATAGATATGAAAGAATGAGAAGGGGAAATGGAGAAATTTAGATAGATATAATAGGTTAATAATTTTGACATATTACATATGTATGTACTTATTAATGATATAAATTATAATTTGGAAAAGCTTTTTTTAAATCCCCAGAAAATTACATTATATGGCCATATATTTGCTCGTTGTGCAGAAGTAAACTCTCAATTACCAAAGATAAATACACATTTAAGCAAATTAGTATATTCATTTATTAGCGATATTTGTTAAAAAGGGAAGCAGTATCACCAAACCAAGTTTGCTAATAACATGGAGTATAAATAAGTAATATTCACGTACTCTGAAATATTTATGAATGCTCAGCATAGACTAATTCCCGTAATTGAAACTATCAAAGAACACAGGATTTTCTAAATAAACTGTCTTAATAGATTTTTACATACATATAAACCACAACAATTCTTTTTTATGCAAAATAAATTAATAATAACATGAAATTTCTGCTTCAAAAATTAGCCGGAAACATTAACTTACTTTAGTTCATCATACATTTTGAACCATAAAATATGTCGCTGGGTTTAAAATTTTTACAAAGTAGCGTTTCGCAAGCAAAACAATACAGTGTTCTAAGTTGCGTATCCTATATTCCACGGTTGTGCTAATCAGGTCAAAGAAGTTGGATGAAAACGAAGATTCAGCCCTTTTTATTTTTTAGCGTCTACATGCTTTGGCTATAGATAAACACCGAAAGGAACACATGGGACTCTCCAAAGCAGAAAAATAAAAACCTTAATAGCAGCTTAAAGAGATTTTTTCTCATTTTGAGGAGAAAAATTTCCGACGTGTACATCGAAACGAAAAAGTAACGAAATTAAAAACACCAAAGCTTCTCAAATTCGAGAAAAGTAGGGCAAATTTAAAAAGCTCAAAGAGTATATTAAACTACTAGCTTTTCGTTCTCGAACACACTTCCAAACAAAAACTTTGCATTTCACTGCTTTAATTACCCTTACATTTTACTTTTAAGTAATGGTATTTTCCGGTGTATGCGTAAAGTTCTCTAAATGAGCCTTAAACTGGTGTTTACAGTGGATAATAGTGACGCACATACATTTTATTATGGTATAATCTGAGAACGTAGGGATAAAATAATTAAAAAAGCAGATGAGTTTTAAATTAGAGAGTGTACTTTTTAGTATTTGAAAAGGAATTTCCTTTCTAAAAGTTAAAAAAAAAGCTGAGGTAGGAATCAAAAAGAATATGCAAATAACGAGGTATAGCAGCAAAATTCCTGGGAATGCTCGCAAGAGGTATTTTCTTCACAAAATATGTGTGATATTTAAGAAAAGAGGAGAGCAAAACGCGTGAAATAAGTACCATATGTGTTACTGTTTTAAATTATAATCCACATTATGATACAAATTAAATTTTATTTTGTACACTTGGTGTTACAAGTGTAAAATTCCAAGAAAATGCTCAAGAACAATTAAGGACGGTGAAATATATAGCAGTTTTTTTAGAAAAATTTAATTCTTGCTCACTTAAATAAAAATATATGTTCCAGAAGTAAATCTATTTGACAAACAGTTGTGAAAAGGAATTAAAAAAGTGTTTCTACAAGAGGAGAATTATATATCCATCCAGGAAATAAAAATTCTTCTAAGAAACTTTATTTTATAAGGCAGTACTTGTTACTTTACTATAAACAGAGCATTATAAGAAGAAACTTATCAGAATATCATTTTCCTGAATATCTTGCAAAGTAACAACCTAAAATCAGCTGCCTTCTTTATAAGGAAGTCATTTATTTTCAACAGTTGGTCTTACTGTACTTGTAACTTAAGTACGGTATTTACAACAAGCTATATTACAATCAGGGTATCAATCTGGAAACTGTTAGCAATCAGATCTTTCACATGGACGTTTACATCTAAGAGATATAATTTTCTTTGTCTTAATGAATAATGAATCCAGCTTAATTGTTGTAATAATCATTTAAACCGTAATCTAGTATTAACCAAACCTGAATTCAAATTGATTAATTGAATTCAAATTTGACCTTTATTGCAAAAAAAATATTGAAAATGACAAAGGAAAGAATAATTTGAAATATTTCAAAATTTCGCTTTTCTCTTCAGATATTATTTTCCTGAAAATTCTTTTTTAATAATTTTTAGATTTTTGAAAAAATCTTTTTCCGGTAGGTTGAAGTTTTTGATATGATACAGCTCAGATTAACCCTTTAATGCACAGTTTTTTTAAAAAAGGCCGGCCAAAAAATATCGTTTTTTTTAATGTAAAAAACACAAGGAAGAGATATGTCCTAAGTGATAAGTAGAAAATAATACATTTTATACTTTAATAAGTAAGTGTTATAGCTTAAAATCCCATGTAAATGATAAATATCAATAAAACGATTGTTTTTTGCTTTTATATTGCTATTTTCAATTCTGGATTGCATTCGGATGTGAAAAATTATAGTAATATAAAGTACAACGCCGCTCGAATTATCTCGAGTGTGCACTGTTTGGCTAGTTTACCGTGCTCGAGTTAACTCGAGCGTGCACGTTAAGGGATTAAAAAATCGATATTATAATTAGCCTTAAATTCATTTAATAATTTCATTCTATAGTTCAATGTACTCCAATAATCCTAAATGTTTAAAGTTAGATATTCAAAACATTAGTATAGCTTTTAGGTGCGGGTGGATACAATAGTATCAACCATCAGTGCAAATACCATCAAAAGGGGCACATTTAAGTACAGGTTAGTTTGCGTGATTCTATTTAACATGCTTTTTCTACCACCCAATTACTTTCTGTTCTTTTATGGCCGCCTTACTACGCTGGCGAATTTCGGGTGTCACCTAAATGAACAAAGCATGATCTAGAACAAAATGAAATACCAATGGTATCACAAAGTTATAACTTAGCATGGATGGTGACAGAGCATAAAATGAATTAGATTAAAAGATATTTCTTTACGACTGATCAAGAAGGTTTTAAAAGTAAATAGAATATTCCCTAACTAGCTTTTTTACTACTGAAATATTCCATTCGAATTTGCAAAATAGGATTATGGACTCTTTCATACCATATAGGGATTTTTAATCAGTATTTTATGGTATAACTATAAATAAGAAAATTATTTTGATTATTGTGACATAAGGATTTTTCGTTTTTTAAAAAATGCGAACAGTGAATTGGATCTAGATTTAAATATATGTATAAGCTCTATACCCCATTTTTCTTTTCTCTGGGAATTATTAATAATATAATTTATGAAGCACAATATTATCATTAAAATAAAATTTGTAATAAATCAGCAAAAATAACAAAAAATTATAGCTTCTAGGTACGGATGGATACAATAGTATCAACCATCAGTGCAAATACCATCAAAAGGGGCACATTTAAGTACAGGTTAGTTTGCGTGATTCTATTTAACATGCTTTTTCTACCACCCAATTACTTTCTGTTCTTTAATGGCCGCCTTACTACGCTGGCGATTTTTGGGTGTCACCTAAATGAACAAAGCGTGATCTAGAACAAAATGAAATACCAATGGTATCACAAAGTTATACTTTAGCATGGATGGTGACAAAGCATAAAATGAATTAGATTAAAAGATATTTCTTTACGACTGATCAAGAAGGTTTTAAAAATAAATAGAAAATTAATTCCCTAACTAGATTTTTATTCCATTAGAATTTGCAAAATAGGATTATGGACGCTTTCAGACCATATATGGATTTTTAATCAGCATTTTAAAATAAAACTACAATAAAGAAAATTATTTTGATTATTGTGACATAAGGATTTTTCACTTTTTAAAAATATCGAACAGTGAATTAGATGTAGATTTAAATATATGTATAATTTTATACCTCATTTTTTTCCTTTTCTTTAGGAATGATTAATAATATAATTTATGAAGTACAATATTATCATTAAAATAAAATATGTAATAAATCAACAAAATAACTTTTAATTAATTTTTTTTATTAATTACTGATTAGGTTACTATATTTTGTTTAAATAATTTTAAGAATAAATATAACGTTCAATTAACGAAAAAATAAATTTAATGTGTTAGTGAAAGCGTTATAAAAAATAAAGTTATAATCATTTAAAAAACTTCCTTTAAAAGATCTGACAGGGCTTAAAATAAAATAAAATTAATTTATAAAATGAACTTGTAAAAATAAGTTTATTTGTAAAATATGTAAGTTTGGATCGTCCTTATTTTTAAAATATAAAATGCATACGTGAACACATGTTATAAGAATTCCTTCTATTTTAACGCCCGAACATTCATTTAATTTCCACAATTTCGGGATAATATATTCGGGTGTGCATGCTTCTGTAACAAGTGCCCTAATCCGCTTTTAAATATTGATGTCAGTGATGTGTATGTGCTGTGCGGGAAAGCCTTGTCGACTCATCTGACCTGATGAACGACTGCAGTTTCGCTCACTTCATCAGCAGATACAGTTTCAGTCAGCGAGTTTTTCGCGTGGGCGCCTTTTTGCCTTCAGCAAACAATGGGAGCACATTACTGGAATATGAATATTATGCGAGCGTTCAAGTTTGACTAGACCCAACGCAAGACTGAACAAATTATTCATCAGCTGCATGGCTCTCGTAAAATTGCACTTAATCCAATCAATTTCATTGAGTTCTTCCTCAAGTGTAAAGGTATAGACCAGGATTAGTCCAAAGACTAGAATTATTATGATTAAATAAAAAGTAAAAAGAGAATCAGTTAAAAAATGGCCCCTTTTCTATTTAGGATCAAGTTCATTAATGCAGCAGAGAATATTACTGCAGTGCGCATCGATAGTTTCTTTGACAAAGCTCATATAAGGAAAAAGGATTTTGGAGTATTGCAATAACTTCATACTAACTTTTTTAGAGAAAGAGACAAAAAATTAAAACAAAGGAATAAAACGCCAAATAAAACTCAGTTCTAAAGTTAATTTTAGAAGATGGAGAAAACAGTAAAAGCTTTTCGATTCTTTGCCTGTGGGAGTTGGTTATTTGACAAATTAAGAGGAAGAACTAAATAGAGCTTACAGAATTCTTTTTCTGAGATTTGTTTAAAAAGAACAAAGATGGAGAATACGCAACAAGGAAGGAACTATAAAAAATTAAAATTTTTTAGAGGTTCATATTAGTGCAATGAATTGTTTTTTCAGCGTATTTCTTGCAATGGGGTTTAATTTTGCAAAACTAGAAACAAATTTTATAGAATAATAGTTCTTTTATTACATTTTAAAATACAAAGATTTCTTTTTCTTCAATATTTTATTCCAAGTATTTAAATAGATATTTTTAAATCTTTGGATTAGTTAGGGGTTTAACTTGCCAAGATCATTAGTTTTGATTACAATATGTTATAAATACATTTTAAAATATAAAATTTCAGTAATTATGCATATGATTTGGTAAACACTTTGATTGTAAATCAAACTCCCAATCATTTCTGATCAATACTAATGCTGCGTAGTATTAGTACAAAGTACTACTGTCATTCTTAATCGGATTTTAAATTCATATTTTTAAATCTTCAGATTAGTTAGGGGTTTAACTTGCCAAGATTACTAGTTTTGATTACAATATGTTGCTATAAATACATTTTAAAATATAAAATTTCAGTAATTATACATAAGATTTGGTATATACTTTGATTGGAAATCAAACTCCAATCCTTTATGATCAATACTAAAGCTGCGAAGTACTAGTACAAAGTAGTACTGTCATTTTTAATCGGATTGAATGAGAAAATAAATGTGAACAATTTTGTTTATGGATGATAACCACGACGGAAAAATCAACAACATCTGTTTAAATCAAAACAGCACTGCACAACCATTAAACATTTTTAGCTGTATTAAAAAAGAACAACCATTTTTGTTTTTCTCTTTTCCTTTTTCTGTTGCCACTCCCAAACACAGAAACATAATTAACATGGAGTTTG
>CM063503.1:71010978-71078478 GCA_032207245.1 Pardosa pseudoannulata
TTTATTATACGAAGAGGAAGGTAAGTGTTAAATGTATCATATAAGTACATACTCCATATGTGTCTATGAAGTCATTTCTCTTAACGAATATATAAAACACTACTCTGTTGAAATCTGTTTTTGAATGAATAACTAGAAATTAAAGGTAAAAGATATATTTATATTATTGTCTAGAATATATAAAAAAAACAAAATTTTTGTCTACATTATACACATCATATTTCTGTATTAAAATAACTGTATGCAGGGTGTCCCCGAAGTCCGTGTACAAACTTGGAGGGGAGGTAGAGAACTTCGTGAGGAGCCATAATTACATAGGAAAGCATAGGCGGAAACGTAACCCTTAAAAGATAAAGAGACACAAAGACAATAAGGACATACACACAGAATATAGTGTAAAACTCTTTATTACACAAATAAATAAATAAAAAGTATTACAGGAGGTGTTCGAAATTGCTGACATTGTCATGAATGCATGCATGACACCGACGCGACATGGATTGGTGGGCATCTTTGAAAATACCATCGTAGCAACAGGACCGTAGCAGCAGCGATGGATATCCGTGCCACCAGGTCCATTGCGGAATTTAAGGGTGACTCTACACGTCGTGGGTGAACCTCTGGCTGTAACAACTGCACACGAAACGGATGTAAGGCTTCGTTCTCGAGTACACGATGGACAGTTGTTCGAGATCTTTTGGTTGCTATGGAAAGAACTCGTACACTGGTACTGGGATTTCGGTCCACAGCATGCAACAGACCCTCTTCAAATACGGGTGTTCACGCTGCTCGTGGCTCTCCAGAACGTTCAATCGTGGCTTTCAAGGATCCATGTTCATCGAGGTTCTGATGAACCCGGGCGAACGTTTGATAATTCCGTCGCCTCCTCGTTGGATACCTTTCCCGATACAACCGAACAGCAGCAAGTCCATTTCTGTTGGATAGACCGTAGATGAAATGGATATGTGTCAACTCGGCGTTCGTAAAATTGTTGACATTCATCGCACGCTGTCTGTGTCTGAACTGACGAAACCACACGTGCCTATCTTGCGAGGTCGCGTAGAGCGCCACCTATTGCTTTCCGTCCATGCTTTCCTATGTTATTTTGTCTCCTCACAATGTTCTCTACCTCCCCTCCAAGTTTGTATACGGACTTCGGAGACACCCTGTATATATAAATACTGCATACAATGGGTACAAGTTCTTTCTTTAATCACTCTTAAACTAGATATAAGTAATATTAAATTTTAAAAGCATGAATAACTACTCTCTCTAATTTTTGAATAATACTACAAAAATTTTTTAAATTTTCAAAGTACAATCACCATTTTCACATATATTTTATTAGATTTAATACTTATTTAAATTTCTATGAAAAATCGAGTTCTGTAAGGTAAAGCTTGAATACTAGGGATTAGTATTTATTTCCTTAAACAATTCTATCGCTTCTACGATTATCCTTATGTTACTCGAAGAATTGATCTAAGGGTAACAGAAGGATGAAATGCAGCTGAAGAATCATTTTTAGGACATTATCCACAATAGACATCGTAATGGGGAAACCTGCAGCACGATCAGTCCTTAAGACTACTTCCTGAGAAAGCTTTGCTACTATAATTCAGCATTATTTTTCTTATAGCTGAGATTCTTCTACTCGCACGTAATATGTAGACTAAGTTGTTTGGGAAGTAACATTTTTTTAGTAGTCAATGATTATTATTTCTGTGCTAATGTGAGTATAATTTTAAGTTGGATATTAGTCAGTTAAAATGAAAACTACCTGTTTAACAAAGTAGGTTTTACATGAAAATGCTACGTTTTCGAAACTTTTGGAATTTATAAAAATTAATTTCGTTATGTTTATTGGATATTTGAAAGATATGTGATTAAATAGTAGACTATATTAATTTTAGAAATAAAAATCCAGAGTAAGTAAAGCACAAAAATAAAAAGGCATTTAGATGTTTCAAAATGGCACACGTGCAAAGATAATAATGTGAACGAACTCAGTGGCTGAAAAAGCAAAGTGAGTTTCTGTCCCGTGGCTTATTCTGGCACTGTGAAGACACATTCTACAAATGTGGAACATTTTAGGGAAATGTTCGTTTGGTAAGGTTTTAAACTCATGTGTTGAAATCTTAAGGTTGATTTTCTCACAATGATAAGAAAGATCATAAGAATTTACTGAAATGTATTGTTGACGATGTTATGTATGCATTCGATTAAATATGTTTATTTAAATACGAAAACGTTTAGAAAATCTACATTTTTCTTTCCTTTTTTGTCAATTATTTAATTAACTATTATTCATATATACTTTAGAATGTAATAAGTCTTTTAATTTAAGGCACAAATATATATATATATATATATATATATATATATATATATATATATATATATATACACAGGGATGTACGCAAGGGGAGTTTAGGTGTTTAACACCCCTCCCCCCTTGAGCTCAGACAAAATGACAAAAATAAAAACTTTAGTAGAAATTATGTGGGCTATTATTTTTTAGAATTATGAACCCCCCTTGAAAAAATTCTGCGTACGCCACTGTATATATATATATATATATATATATATATATATATATATGTGTGTGTGTGTGTGTGTGTGTGTGTCAGGTTTCAAAATGGGGGTTTATAATAAGGCGAGTTATAATTAAAAATAGTTAGAACTCTTTAATGATAAAGTAATAGGAGAAAAATACACCCTCGAACGGAACTATACAGAGTAAAAAAGCAGACGTGGAAGTAGACAAGAGGAATTTGTTTAGATAAGCAACGCCAAAAAGGCACTTCTGAGAGGAGAGTTGAGCTAATACCGTCCTCTTACTTGTCCCAAAATGCGAACAAAGGATATCTAATGGCGTAACCATAGACAAAAGAAATAACAATAAAGACTTTTTATACAGAAACCGATATGTGTCTTCCATGCCTTGATCACTCGGAACGTGCTATATATATATATATATATATATATATATATATATATATATATATATATATATATATATGTGTGTGTGTGTGTGTGTGTGTGTGTGTGCGTGTATTTTTGCTTTTAAATGGTATATGTTTTACTTATTTTTTTGTTTACTTTATTCTTGCAAAAGAAAAAAATACTTAGTTTTCCAATTTATGCTAAACAGCAAAACTGCAAACATATCTTTATATTTTCATATTTTTCAAAATTTATAAACTTATTTTACAATGTTTTAACTTTTCTCCAAAAAACTTTCTTTAAAATGTTTAGCATCGAACGTGCTGAGTTACCTTAAGAGTAAAATATGTAAAATATGTAATCAAATACCGTAAGAAAGTTTCATGTTAGAATTGTAATTCCTCTAAAAATTTTCATAATTATTCCATTAAATAAAAATTCTAAAACATACACACTGGCAGATATTTCGTGTGTGTTTGAACAAATTCACTTAAATTTTAGGTAAACTTTGCGTTTCAACTAAAATGGCTTTATTTTCAAGAATTTTTAAAGTAGTAGTTCTTATTAAAGTTTTTTGAATTGCTGAAAATAAACAGGGTAAATGAATTTTTTTTTAAAAGTGGCTTGCAATCGGTCAAGAATTATCAGGATTAAAATAATTTTCAGTCATATTAAAGACAAACTAATAAATTAAAATATATTGCAATAAAAAAATTGTAAACTTAATTGTAAACTACCATAAATAATAAAAAGGCTGATGAAAATCAGTATGCCATAAAAACACGTAAGAAATTTTTTATTTTAATTGTGCAGAACAAGGGTAAGTTTGCAGACAAAGTTAAAATGTTTATTAAACATTCTCCTTGCTTTATTGTAGATACTGTAGTATTATACTAACTAACTGTAACAATATGTTTTTATGATAAGGAAACATTGACATTTTCAGTTTCACGCTTTGATGCACTGAGGAAGCAGCTAGTTAAGTGTAATTATATTTTAATTAATGCCCGGTCTCACCACAGTAGTTTAACGCTAACCACGATTAATCTCTGTTTAAACGGAGAATTGCGTTCTACCATTGGTTGTCGCCATGGGTTAATCACGGTTAGCCGTTAAACGACTTTGGTTAGACCTGCCTTTAAACTCTCAGTTATAAAGAATAGCTAAATTGCACAAATAGTTGGCTCAAATGTGAATACAGGAAAAAACAAATTTATGAAATTATATAACAATGTTTCAACTAAACTAATTGTACAAAACAGAGAAACTGAAGATACAAATACTTTTACCTATATATGAGCAATAATTAAAACCACAGGATGTACTGATGAAGATGTCTCACGATTAATGCTCGCAATGTCTTCGGAACTTTTAGTAAAGTTTGGACTTCTTCAGCTTTAACAACAAAATAGGAACTGTAAAATCAGTTATATGTGTAAAACTCGGAAACTGACTAATTTACAAAAGAACACTTTGACTACCTTCCATACCAAATACCTTCCAGGATATTGAAAAATTTTTGGCCTGGTGTTATTTGAAATGAGAAATTTTATAAAAATATTAAAACATGATCTATACCCCAAGAAATTAAACACAGAAAATGAAATATATTGAGCACATTTTACAAATGAAGTACCCCTCGTAGTTTGCACCTGAGGGGAAAAGAATAAGCGGTAGACTAAAACTGACTGATGGTAGAGAACAAGAGAAACCAATATGGAGGAACTAGCTGGAGCTTAGCTAGCAAGAGATGGAAGCCAAGGCTAGAAGACTTGAAAACAGTGAGGTGTAAAAATGGATTGTGAAGATAGTTAATTTTGATTATATCTCTGGCAAATATTTAAACTTCGCTTGCAGAAATTTAATCAGTTTTCAGGTTAAAACCTTCCTTTTAGTTAAAATAGCTTAAAATTGCAAAGGTTCATAAGTTAAAAGATCTCAATAAATCTTTTTGAATCCCAGAAAAAAATTAGCGAAAATAGATTCTTTCATTAAAACTAACATGCAAGCCGTAAAGAGGAAGCGAAAGGATTAAGATGGTTTCCGGTAGTAATAAAGACTAACACGTAACTAAAAAATACCAGATACAGACCGTTATAAAAGTAATTGTAGATTACTCTAAATTGTAAAAAGGTCTGTTCAGTGAGGTTAGTAAAATCAATAAGAAGTAAAAAGAAAGAAAAAAAGTATTAAACCCTTTTTTTTTGTATTTTTTTTAAAATCTGGCCAATGAAGGTAAGTTTACAGACCAAATTCAAATGCTTTTCAAACACTATTTCTTTTTCATTGAAAATTCAAGAATGTTGTTCTTAGTGTAACAATATGCTTTTAAAACTGAACTAAATTTAGTTTTTGCAGTTTCTTTGTTTCCTCAAAGGATGGACTTGTTAAGGGGATAGTGAATTGCAAAGCGTTTTTTGTGAAAATTAACTTTAAGTTATGAGACTTTAGACACATGTACATGGAAGTATAGTTAAACTAATCTCATTGTTGGAAAATAATTCTTCTTGTTTAGAGACATTAACTCCGAGTTATAACTTACATTTTCAGTGATTTGTCAATTAAAAGTTATGTATAAAGCATTTTAAAATAATGAAAAAATCCGCTAAAATTGATTTTCTATTAAAAGAAGCTTGCAAGCCATAAAGCGGTAAAGGCAGGATTAAAATGGTTTCCAGTAGTAATAAAGATAATGTTGTAAATAAAAAAAGTTTGGGGACAAAAAAGGCTGTCGTAAAATTAATTGTAAATCACCGTAAATAATAAAAAAGCTGCTCAATGAAGCTAATAAAAACAGTATGTTGTAAAAAGCAGGAATAAAAGCTCAAACCCTTTATTCAGTTTTTTTCTGTTTTAATTGTGCAGAACGAAGGTACGTTTGGAGATAAAATATTTTTAAAATGTTCTTCATGTTTCATTGTGCAATTTTCGAGGAATGTAACAGTAAGCGTTTAAAACTAAGCTGAATCTCACTTTTGCAGTTTCTTATTTTGTTGCATTTAGGAAGTAACTACTTAATGGGATGGTGAAAGTTTCAAGTATTTTTGTAAATTATTAAATTTTAGTTAAGAAGCTTTGCACACACATACCATTAGTCTTTCTCATCTGCTTCGTCATCGATATTAGGTTGTTTATATTTTCTATAAATTTCATGGTTAAACAAGATTCTCCAAGCACAAATAAAACCTGAAACCCTTTATTCAGTTTTTTCTGTTTTAATTGTGCAGAACGAAGGTACGTTTGGAGGTAAAATATTTTTAAAAAGTTCTTCATGTTTCATTGTGCAATTTTCGAGGAATGTAACAGTAAGCATTTGAAACTAAGCTGAATCTCCCTTTTCCAGTTCCTTATTTTGTTGCATTTAGGAAGTAACTTCTTAATAGGATGGTGAATGTTTGAAGTATTTTTATAAAATATTAAATTTTAGTTAAGAAACTTTGTACACATATACCATTAGTCTTTATAATTTGTTCGTCATTGGTATTAGGTTGTTTATATTTTCTATAAATTTCATGGTTAAACAAGATTGTCCTTCTATCTTCTTCTCTTATTGGGACAAATGCTTTTCACGGTATTTTTCTTTCATTGATTAAAAGCATGTTTTCATCTGTTTTAGTTAATAACCAGCACTCAATACCATACAAGATAATTGGTCTGATTGGAGTTGCATAAAAATTTATTTTTGTTTTGGTATTTGAGAATTTAGACTTTAAATTTTTTATACCATGATAGCGCCTATTAGCCTTAAATAAACTGTAGTCAATTTCAAGGTTTACAGTATTACCTTTAGAAATAACATACCATAAGTGGGAAACCTTTTTATCATTAGGGATCACATTTAAATTACAAAAGTTGATATACTGATAAATGTGACTATTGTGAGATTATTACGGTTTTGTATAGTCTTATCACTTTATAGCATTATATAGAAATAATATAAAACCATTAAGTCAATTAATTATTATTTAACATAAAATGTTAAAATTTAAAAGATTTTTGTGTTTTTAAAAAGGTAATAAGTTATTAAGACATAAATTATTTGTTTAAAACTAGTACATATTTAAATAAAACTTCAAATAAAATGCTGAAACAGAAGTATTTATAAATAAATGTATTACATTATAAATCATTAATAATATAAAGTTAAGAAAAGCTCTCAAAGAAATAATGCGAAAAATAGTATTAAAATCTGAAATTAGAGATTTAAAATCTAAATATTTAAACTATAGGGGGAGTTCGGGGGTTCGAATCCCAAATTGGCATGGATGTTCGTAGCCATTCGGAAACGGCTTTAAGCTGTAGGTCCCGGTTTCATTAGCCCACGTGTTGCAAAAAGTAGACCGTAGCACTAAAAGCCAAACCAAACCAAACTAAACTATAGGAATATTTTCATTTATTTTTTAGATAAAAGTCTACATAATGAAACATTAATTATCCAAGATATAGCTTTTGCTCAACAAACCATAGTTGCTCAACAAACCGTCTCCACCAGTGGCGTATATAACTATGGCTAAATTAACTGCATTACTGGGAAATATTTCCTTTTTGTTTTTTCTGAAATTAACTTAAATATAATTTGAAACTTCTAGATCATCTAAAATGTAAGTTTTAACTAAAAAAATGTTTAAAATTCATAAAGCATTTTAAATTGCTGAAAAAAATCAGCCAAAAGAGATACTACCTTAAAAGTCAATTGCAAGTAAAAAAGAAGCATAATTATTAATATGTTATACATGAAGTATTAAGGTATGATACACAATAAGCGAAAACTAGCAAGAGTTATTAGTTTTCGTATGATACCACGCACAGACACAAAAATTTTTATCATTTTATTTATATAAAAAGATTTATTGTTAACCATTATTTTCTGTTAATAAAATAGCAGCATGGTCATTTAGGCAAATTATTATTTTACATTTTGTTAATGGAGCTATTTCAATTCATAGTTTTATTCTCATTTTAAGTGAAAACATAGATTTTATAATTCAATTTTTTAATATTGAAAAAAGAAGAGTACCTCGAAAGTTACCCTATAACTTAAGTTGTAAGGATTTAACTCCCTATTTTATAATATTTATGTACTGAAGATTTCTTGTTAACCTTTATTTTCTGTTAATAAAATAATAGAATGGTCATTTAGGTAAAGTACTATTTTACATTATGGTAAAGCAGCTATTTCGATTCATAATTTTATTCTCAGTTTATTTGAAAACATAGATTTTATAATTCAATTTTTTAATATTGAAAAAAAAAGAGTGCCTCGAAAGTTACCCTATAACTTAAGTTGTAAGGATTTAACAACTTACTATTTTATAATAACAACTTATAATAACAACTTCCTATTTTATAATATTTATGTACTTAGAAAATCTCACTCTAAAATACATTTTAGATTTTTTGAAGCTAACTAACAAATAAAGGAATCAAAAGTAAACATTAGCTTTTAATCCTTCCATATTTCTTTTTAAAAATATGATACTGACAGTATATTTTAGCCAGCAAGAGATAAGATCACAGGATGTAATTTTTCTTCACTTAAAGGAATGTTCGCGAAAATGTATTTATTTAAAGAGGGGTAAATTGTACCATTCATCTTTGTAAGGTTAGGGTAAGAATAAAAACGAAAGATACATTGAATGAACTATTTATTAAAATAAACTATCGCACAACTTTCTTAACAAGTCTCTTTCAAAAATCTTGACATTTATTGTTATTTATAGTTTGATTACGTAATTTACAACATTGCCATTAGTAAACAGAAATGAAAATATTTGGAAACTATGTTTATTTTTTGCTGCATCAGTTTATCAACGTATTAGTTTTAGCATTTTAAATAAAAAAAAATAAACAAAATGGGGAAAGCGGTGCTGATAACAAAACAAAGATTTGATTTATTTAGGAGGAGATTTTAAAGCATTGTTTTGACACTGGAATTAAAAGTTTCTTGTATAAGAGAATTCTGTGTGCCTCTACTGTATATTCTTATAAATATATATCTTTATAATGTTTTTTAAACTCTTGAGATGTCATTTAGGATATTATATACATTATATACATTTTTAGTCTTAGTCTATGAAAATATAAGAAATATATAACTTATAGTTTTGCGGTATGATGGGAATAATATTGATTCTATTTCTTGTGTTTACCCTTATTGGAATATTAATTATAGTTAACAGAAATAAAATTTGCAATTACAAAACAGTTGATATTTAGCATGAATTAAAATATTTATAACATATGAACGAGTAAACATGTGCTAAAAATTATATTTTAACGATTGTAATTTAATATATAATTTAAGTATTGTAATAATCATTCATATATTTCATCATAATTAAAATCTTATTTTATCATATTTCATCAAATTTTAATCATTTATAATATATATTGCGAGTCATTCAATTCCGCAATATAAATGATTATCAAAAACAAAGCTTGTCTTACTCATGCAATTATTATGAGAAGAATAAATTTTACTGTTTAATGATGTATTCCTTGATGTATTCAAATTGTAATCAAATTTATGACCGTATAAAATGCGAGTGTTAATTTTATAATTTAAGTAAAAAATATCTTCGCGTTGTCGGTATTAAACATATATATATATATATATATATATATATATATATATATATATATATATATATATATATATATATATATATATATATATATATATACATCACATATCATATAATTTGTTCTATTTGCATTACTATATTATTTTATACATAATAGGGATTAGAAAGTTCGGTGAAAAGGAGGGTATTGTGTATATCTACTGTAAAATTTTACAGATGTCTGCTTAAAACTGTGTGTAAATTCTTGAGATGTCTTTTAAAACACCATACAAAATGTAGACTTTATAGTCTTAGATATGGGGTAAAAAACATAAGTGACTTAAAATTTAGAGCATGATTGGTATACGGTTTATTTCATATCTTTTTAATAAGTAATAATAGTTTTAATATGCAATAATAGTACATATAATTTAATAAAATTTGGGCAACCAAACGATAGATATTTAGCACGAATTACAAATTTTGTAATATATGAATGAGAATACATGTTCAAAAAACTATATTTAAATATGTCTGTTTAATATATAGTTTCAGTATTCATAATAATCTGTTATACAATTCCTCAAATGTAAAGTTTTATTGTATTATATTTTATCATTGTTGAATCGTTTTATATTTCATTATGAGAGTTTAAAATCCATAAAATAACGTATTAGGAGAAAGAAAAGTGGCTATCTTCATACATGCATTATACTGAGAATGAATTTAAGGTTTAATTTATTGAAAATGATGTATTCATTATGTGTAGCAGATTTTCCAGTGAATTTATGCAGATACAAAGTATGTGTATGTATTTCCTCTTAACAGTAAAAATATCTTCCTGCTGCTTATATAAGGTTCATATCAAAGATAATTTTATTTAACCTTACTGTGGTATAGAGAATGATACATAAGTAATTGGAGTGTTTACAAATCTTTCTAGAAAGCCATTTTTACTAAAAATCTGCTACTTAGTACTTAAATGGATATTTCCATATTATTTTGTTCCAGAAACGAAAACTGAGTTTAGAACAGTGGCATTAATAAAACTATACACGATAAAGTTTTCAAAAATATAGAGTTAAAATGTATAAAATAAATGTAAAAATAACTACTACCTAATTTCCTAATATGTATGCATTTTTAATATGCTTGTAAAATAGTTTTCTATACATTTATAATCATCCATAATAGAAAAACCTACTTCCTCATAGAGTTGTATCATCAATGCTAATATAAATTATGGAAAAACTTCCTTGTGAATAAATGAGTATATTAAGCTTATAAGTTAATTTTTATGTATTTATAATATAGAATCTAATAAAACAAGAATTATGTACTAAAATATTTTTAGCTAATTGTTTTAATACAAATATTACTTACTGAGTATAAGACGGCATTGAATGAATGATTTATCCATAAATGAATTCATCTTAAAGATATTAAATTGCTTATTTGGTTACTTAAATATTTAATGTGTAGGTTTATGACTCTAATTAATCTTGAAATTTCAGTTTATTATCTCCTGTACATTGTTTTTAATTTACATCTAACATCCATAAATTTAAGAAAAAAAATAATTAAAAAGTTATTCACCCATAGGATAAATCACTTCATAAACCAATAATTTCCATTTGATTAGCTAGAAATATTACTGTCTGAAAAAGGCAAAATTTCAAAAATTATCATTTTTATTTCAGCGTTATTCATTTTAGAATATCACTTTTGTCGGGGAATCGGGTGAAGCTGGAATTCATTAGAGTGCACCACATTTCACCAGGACTTAAAAACAACGTTCTCTTGATTACAGGAACGATTCTCCCGCAAAATTACTAATAGTTATTCTCCAAAAGTGAAAAATGACGTATATGCGGCGCCGGCTTCTGTATGGGGCGAAGTGATGTAGTACAAAGTAAGGAATTTCGGAAGAGAGTTGCAGCACCTTATGAATAGCTTTTCACTCACTTTAATTACTATCTTAAATGAAAATTTCACGTGTTCCGAAGCAAATGGGGTATCTAGGCAAGTAAAAAGGCTTTTTTATTGCAATAATTATTATTATCGTAATGATTTTCTTGCGGGGCTCACATACCTTGACGATTAGAAAGCAGATACGGTAAGAGCCTCGATCTGTTTCAGAAGATGTCAACTTTGCTGGAGAAAATGACAGGGAGAAAATTTCTCGAGGGGAGGAAGGAGTGGAACAGTTTTATGGTCCTCTTTTTCCTGGGCCATTTCGCCTCTCAGCATTGACTACGCAATTTACGGCTTGCGCCGTCATACATACGTGATTTGCTCATTTTTTCCTTGTTTGTGTATTTATTTACTGGCATCTCCTCCTCAGCAACTACTTTCATTAAAACAAGCCGTTAATTTTAATGGGTTTTACTCTGCGCCGTCAGTTTCGATGCTCCCAAATTTCATTTTCTGCTGGGAGGGGGAAGAAATTATTTCACTACTTCTACCGTTTAAAAAAAATACTCCCCGCATACTTTAAGTCCTTTTTTATAGAAATTCACATTTTTCACTTATATTTTAGATATTTTGTGCAAGTTTTTGTTGTGCTGCATTTTCCCCCGCGAATAAAATATCGTAACGCATAATTGAAATTGCTTTTTTTTCCCAGAGGACGATAATTTTCGATAATGTTTAATATTCGAGAGATACCGGTTCAGAGTTCCACGCATACAATTTGTACTAGAAGGTATACACATATATTTGCTTTATTTCCCTTCATTTTAGCATGGAGATATCTGGAAAGAAAAAAGTTTTAATCTGACAAAAACATATTGAGTGACAAAAGCCACAAATTAGATCTATGAAATATTTTTTTTATATGAATCAACATCTAACAGGGATTTAAACACATCGCTATTTAGTATCCCATAAACGAGCGCATTTTAAGTGATTTTTTTTCATTTCATACGAAATACATTTTATTTGGTCTTTTGAAAATTTATATTTTATTATAATTTCAATAAAAAAAATGTAAGTTTATTTAAATGCAGGTTAATTGAACTTTAAAATATTTACAATATAACTCTATTTCTGAGGAGAATAAAGCAAACTGAAAGTGATTAATGACGACAGTTAAAGCTCACTTTAACTCCTGGGAATGCAGTGTTGCTTAAAAATACTTCAGGCTTTTAATGTAAGATAGTTAACTTTTATTAATAATTGATTGAAGTACTAGTAAAAATGCAAAGAAGGTGAGTTGACAAGGATATATTGCTTCACTTGTAATGCCTTAGGTCATATCTTTGACACGTTCTGCCCCAGATGTGGTCTCACGAACCGGTAATAAAAATTTCTAAGCAACTGTTGAATGCGATTTAACTGAATTAGTTCCAGAAAGTCTACACAAATAACTAAAAAAGATATTTAGAATTTTATGGTAGTATAAAAATACAATATAACATAAAGCAACACATAAATGAACTTAATACTGGATGGTATCATTATTTCTTTAAAAAATATTAAGTTCCCTGAACTAAAACATCCATAAAACGCCTACAAAATTAAAAATTACTTTAGGTCCAATTTTTCTATCATCTCGAAAGTTTTCTCTGAACTTTCAAATTTCAAAGGAATGTCAAAGTAGGTGAGTGTCTTTAAAGAATGGTAATAAATGCGTCTTACCCCCTTGCTCATCTTTACACCTGTGTGGTCTACGAGTCCATGAGTTTCTTACGCCAGAAGATTTGGTTTGGTTTGGAGCGCTACGGTCAACTGTTTTGCACACGACGGCTAATGCGACCGGGACCTACTGCTTAAAGCCGATTCCGAAAGGCTACAAACATCCATGTCATAGGGGGATTAGAACCCAGGAACTCCGGTAAAGATGATCAGCGCCCTAACCAGTCGGCGATCTTTCGGCTCTCTTGCGCCAGAAGACTCGCCTATCTGTTCCGCGTTTTCCTGTTCTTACACTTAAATTCGGTGAGTAAGTGGGAAAATTCTTTCTGTCTTCGCTCTTGGGTGCACCTCTGTTCGAGTAGAGTGATTTTTGTGTCTTTCTCTTGTCTGTCGTTGATTAGTAAAGATGTCCGTTTTAGAAGCTCTCTGAAATATAGTTTTAATTAGATTTGTGACGTTCTCTTCAACGTCAGCCTACTGCATTTTAATACTGCTAGCTCATTAAAATTATTTTTGCCCAGTAGCCCGGGCAATTAAAAATAACAGGGGCTATAATTTCCAGCAGTTTTATAATTATTGAGTTACTTATATATATATATATATATATATATATATATATATATATATATATATATATATATCAAGAATTATAGAAATCAAGGGATTAAATTACGTGACCGTGTGGTGGAACTACTAATCTTAAATGTCAACAGCTCTTTTTTTACTGTGTCAATTAATAATGCTTGAAATTTAGTATATTTAAAAAATGCCTGCATTTGAATAAATATTAATATACATGCAATGCTAGAAAATATCGCAAACTTATTTATTCAAATCAAAACTTTTTTTTTTCTAAACGAAAAATTAAATTTGTTTATAATTTAAACATAAGCAGCTCAATGAATCACTGTTTCACCAGTAGTCTTAACGTCAGTAGTATAGTACTGATATGTTAATATTCCATATCATCACATTTTACTATACATTACGATCTACCATAAAAATCGCCTCTATTCATGTTGTCATGTAGTCAATTCCCACTACAGCTTGCTAGTGAAAAATGGAAATTGTGCAAATGACCTCTTTTGAATGTTTCAGCCATATAACATTTTTGTTTTTAAATAAATATCAATTTTTCTAAAAGCTTTGTGTTTGTCGCGACTGCATATCTAATTTATCATTACATTCTGTATTAAACGTCTGTCAATATTTCATATTAGATATAATATTGAATAACCCAAATATTGTGATAACACACACATACACATATACGTATATATATATTGAAGTTCAATGTGAAGAATGGCATTAACATTTCATAATAGATATATCTTCATTGTCAATTCCGAGCAGTCCATAAAAAATATTACGTAGCTTTTTTTATCTCTTGTATATAAAAAAGAAACTTTTGAATTTTATCTACTGAATGTGTTTCGTATTTATTCAGAATTTCAATGGACTTTTATCTCTATTTCAGTAGCTGGAAATGCCGATATCGTTACCATTTCTTTGAAATGATGACACTTTTTGGATGTAATTCTTCTTTTATTATTAATTTTAGGAAATATATATTTGGAAATATAATTTTTTTCTCTTTGTTGTTAACACATGTAAAATTAGAGAAGAGAGAAATGAACATAAAAGGTAGTACAAGTTCGTTTCGCCGAACGATGGCCGAATGGTAGAGCGCTGCTCTTCGGAACCGGAGTTCGCGGGTTCGAATCCCGTTGATGGCATGGATGTTTGTAGCCGTTCGGAATCGGCTTTAAACTGTAGGTCCCGGTCTCATTAGCCCTCGTGTGCAAAACAGTAGACCGTAGCGCTCCAAACCAAACCAAACCAAACCAAACCAAACAAGTTCGTTTCAGATACTCCTTTGTAAAGAAAATTTGACTCAAATCTATTTTATATATAACACAGTTAATGCTGAATGAATAGAGAATGCTCAAGTATACATAGTTTTGACATTCACTCTTCTGTTTTTTTTAACAAACAAAAATTTCATGAAAGTTGAAATGGCAATATATTTAACTCTTCTTAGAAATAATGTCCCTTTCTACATTTGGTTTATTTAACATTCATTTTAGTCGGAAGGACGTTTTATTACGTGTTAAAATATACAAAAATACATAAAAGTGAAATATAAGAAAAAATATAAGAGACAAAAATTAAAAATTTCTTTTAGATATATATTTTCAGTGTTTGATTGTAAAAACTTCTGAAATCCACACCTAATAATAAAGTAGTTGAACCCAAAATTATTTACACATAATACCAAATATTGAATTTAACTGTTATTTTTGTGGCCTTCAATTGAAGATAAAATGACACAAGTTAATCTTAATATGTATTTCTCTATACATTCTATATTTCTGTCTCACATTTGGGCACAGTTCCCTATAATCAATATTCCATACTTCACCTGCTTCGTTGAAATTAAAAATTAGCTTAGGAAACCTGTTTTATTTTATTTAGCGATTAAATTTCTTATACACTCACTGCTTCTCTCTATTAGACAAATTAGTATTCAATTTTATTTCTAAAGAAAAAATATGAAGCGAAATAATGTAAAAAAAAATATTTAATTTTTTAAAAATCTGTAATTTTCAGTATATATCTTCCGAGACATAATTCTCGATTAAATATCTTATACAGTCATTGCCTCTCTCTCCTAGACTAGTATAGGTCCCGGTCTCATTAGCCCTCGTGTTGCAAAAAGTAAACCGTAGCACTCCAAAACTAAAAAAAAAAAAAAAAAAAAAAAAAAAAAAACCTAGACTAGTAAGTATTCAATCTCATTTCTAAAGAGAAATATCTAGTGGAATAATGTAAAAAAAATATTTAAATTTTTTAAAAATCTGTAATTCTAAGTATATATCTCCCATTTTATAATTCTCTATACCTTCTATATTCCCCTCTTTAGTTCTTCCACTGCTCCCTACTGACATGGTTCATTATTTCCCTTACTTATTTCATATTTAAAATTATCGGAATAAAACTGTTTTTCTTTATTTTTCATTTAATTTTTTTTATTTAGTATTTCTTATTTAGCCATTGTTTCTATAACCTAGACTAATAAATATTCAGTTTCATTTCCAAAGAAAAAAAATCTAGTGTAATAATATAAAGAGAAATATTTAAAAAAAGTTATAAAATAATTGCAGGAAAAAACTATCCCAGGAAATTTATGCTCCACTGCTAGAAGAGATTCTCATAATAAAACAGTTGAACCCAAAATATTTACGCATGAATCCAAAACATTGAATTTTAATGTTATTTACGTGGTATTTCAATTGCAGATAAAATGACACAAGTTATTTTCAGTACATATTTCTTCCTTTTCTTATTGCTAAATGCCTTTTGTATTTTTCTCTCACATTTCTGCACAGCTCCCTATAGACGAAAAATGTTAGTCCACCTATTCTTTTCAATTAAAAATTAGCGTAGGAAATCCGTTTATTTAGCTTTCTCGTTTGAATTTCTTATTTAATCACTGCCTCTATCTCCTACACTAATAAGTATTCAATTTCATTTCTAAAAAAAATATCTAGTGAAATAACGTAAAATATTTTTTTAATTTTTAAAAATCTGTAATTCTTAGTATATATCTCCTGTTTCATAATTCTCGATTAAATTTCTTATATAGTCATTGCCTCTCTCTTCTAGACTAATAAGTATTCAATTTCATTTCTAAAGAAAAAATATCAAGCGAAATAATATAAAAAAAATATTTATTTTTTTTTTAAATCTGTAATTTTCAGTATAAATCTCCCTTGTCATAATTCTCAATTGAATATTTTATACAGTCATTGCCTCTCTCTCCTATACTAATAAGTATTCAATCTCTTTTATACAGAAAAATATCTTGTGAAATAATATAAAAAAAATATTTAATTTTTTTTAAATCTGTAATTCTCAGTATATATTTCCCGTTTCATAATTCTCCATACTTTTTATATTCCTCTCTTTCATTCTTCCACTGCTTTCATTCTTCCACTGACAAGGTTCATTATTTCCCTTACTTCCTTCATATTTAAAATTATCGCAATACAACTGTTTTTCTGTATTTTTCATTTAAATTTTTTATTTAGTATTTCTCATTTAACCACTGTCTCTAAAACCTAGACAAATAAATATTCAGTTTCATTTCCAAATAAAATAAATCTAGTGTAATAATATAAAGAGAAATATTTAAAAAAAGTTATAAAATAATTACAGGAAAAAATTATTCCTGGCAATTTATGCTCCACTGCTAGAAGAGATTCTCATAATAAAACAGTTGAACCCAAAATATTTACGCATGAATCCAAAACATTGAATTTTAATGTTATTTACGTGGTATTTCAATTGCAGATAAAATGACACAAGTTATTCTCAGACATATTTCTTCCTTTTCTTATTGCTAAATGCCTTTTTGCACATTTTTGCACAGCTTCCTATAGACGAAAAGTGTTAAAGTGTTAGTCCACCTATTCTTTTCAATTAAAAATTAGCGTAGGAAATCCGTTTATTTAGCTTTCTCGTTTGAATTTCTTATTTAATCACTGCCTCTATCTCCTACACTAATAAGTATTCAATTTCATTTCTAAAAAAAATATCTAGTGAAATAACGTAAAATATTTTTTTAATTTTTAAAAATCTGTAATTCTTAGTATATATCTCCTGTTTCATAATTCTCGATTAAATTTCTTATATAGTCATTGCCTCTCTCTTCTAGACTAATAAGTATTCAATTTCATTTCTAAAGAAAAAATATCAAGCGAAATAATATAAAAAAAATATTTATTTTTTTTTTAAATCTGTAATCTCAGTATATCTCCCTTGTCATAATTCTCAATTGAATATTTTATACAGTCATTGCCTCTCTCTCCTAGACTAATAAGTATTCAATCTCATTTATACAGAAAAAATATCTTGTGAAATAATGTAAAAAAAAAATATTTAATTTTTTAAAATCTGTATTCTCAGTATATATCTCCCGTTTCATAATTCTATACTTTCTATATTCCTCTCTTTCATTCTTCCACTGCTTTCATTCTTCCACTGACAAGGTTCATTATTTCCCTTACTTCCTTCATATTTAAAATTATCGCAATACAACTGTTTTTCTGTATTTTTCATTTAAATTTTTTATTTAGTATTTCTCATTTAACCACTGTCTCTAAAACCTAGACAAATAAATATTCAGTTTCATTTCCAAATAAAATAAATCTAGTGTAATAATATAAAGAGAAATATTTAAAAAAAGTTATAAAATAATTACAGGAAAAAATTATTCCTGGCAATTTATGCTCTACTGTAAGAAGAGAATCCATTACTCATAATAAAACAGTTAAATCCAAAATATTTACCCATGAATTCAAAACATTGCATTTTAATGTTATTTACATGGTATTTCAATTGCAGATAAAATGACGCAAGTTATTCTCAGAGCATATTTCTCCAGCTTCTTATTTCCAAATGCCTTCTTTATTTCTCTCTTACATTTTGATACAGCTCCCTATAGACGAGATTCGTTAGTTCACCTGTTCTTTCATATTAAAAATCAGCACAGGAAGTCCATTTTTTGTCTTTCTCGTTTGAATTACTTATATTTTGCCTTTTTATCCTAGACTAATAAGTATTCAATTTCATTTCTAAAGAAATATAACTAGGGAAATAATGTAAAAAATTATAAAAAAATTTTAAATCTGTAATTCTCAGTATATATCTCCTGTTTCATAATTCTCGATTAAACTACTTATACAGTCATTACCTCTCTCTCCTAGACTAATAAGTATTCCATTTTTATTTGTAAAGAAAAATATGTAGTAAAATAATGTAAAAAAGTTAATTTTTTTAAATCTGTAATTCTCAGTATATATCTCCCGTTTCATAATTATCTATACTTTCTATATTCCTCTCCCTCAAACTTCCACTGCTCCCTACTGACATGTTTCATTATTTCCCTTACTTCATATTTAATATTATATTATAATAACTGTTTTTCTTTATTTTCCGTTTAAATTTCTTATTTTGCCATAGTCTCTTTACCCTGGACTAATAAATATTCTGTTTCATTTCCAAAGAAAAAAAATCTAGTGTAGTAATATAAAGAGAAATATTTAAAAAAAAAAGGCTATAAAATAATTACAGGAAAAAATTATTCCTGGAAACTTATGCTCTACCGTTAGAAGAGAATCCATTACTCATAATAAAACAGTTAAACCCAAAATATTTACCCATGAATCCGAAACATTGCATTTTAATGTTATTTACGTGGTATTTCAATTGCAGATAAAATGACGCAAGTTATTCTCAGAGCATATTTCTCCAGCTTCTTATTTCCAAATGCCTTCTTTATTTCTCTCTTACATTTTGGCACAGCTCCCTATAGACGAGATTCGTTAGTTCACCTGTTCTTTCATATTAAAAATTAGCACAGGAAGTCCGTTTTTTGTCTTTCTTGTTTGAATTACTTACATTTTGTATTTTTACCCTAGACTAATAAGTATTCAATTTCATTTCTAAAGAAATATAACTAGGGAAATAATGTAAAAAATTAAAAAAAACTTTTTAAATCTGTAATTCTCAGTATATATCGCCTGTTTCATAATTCTCGATTAAACTACTTATACAGTCATTACCTCTCTCTCCTAGACTAATAAGTATTCAATTTCCTTTCTAAAGAAAATATGTGGTGAAATAATGTAAAAAAATAATTTTTTAAAATCTGTTATTCTCAGTGTATATCTCCCGTTTCATAATTATCTATACTTTCTATATTTCTCTCCCTCAAAATTTCACTGCTCCCTACTGACATGTTTCATTATTTCCCTTACTTATTTCATATGTAAAATTATCGCAATAAAACTGTTTTTCTTTATTTTTCGTTTAAATTTCTAATTTAGCCATTGTCTCTTTACCTAGACTAATAAATATTCAGTTTCATTTCCAAAGAAAAAAAATCTAGTGTAGTAATATAAAGAGAAATATTTAAAACAAATTTATAAAATAATTACAGGAAAAAATTATTTCTGGAAATTTATGCTCTACTGTTAGAAGAGAATCCATTACTCATAATAAAACAGTTAAACCCAAAATATTTACCCATGAATCCAAAACATTGCATTTTAATGTTATTTACGTGGTATTTCAATTGCAGATAAAATGACGCATGTTATTCTTAGAGCATATTTCTCCAGCTTCTTATTTCCAAATGCCTTCTTTATTTCTCTCTTACATTTTGGCGCAGCTCCCTATAGACGAGATTCGTTAGTTCACCTGTTCTTTCATATTAATAATTAGTACAGGAAGTCCATTTTTTGTATTTCTCGTTTGAATTACTTATATTTTGCCTTTTTATCCTAGACTAATAAGTATTCAATTTCCTTTCTAAAGAAAATATGTAGTGAAATAATGTAAAAAAATAATTTTTTTTAAATCTGTAATTCTCAGTATATATCTCCTGTTTCATAATTGTCGATTAAATTACTGATACAGTCATTACCTCTCTCTCCTAGACTAATAAGTATTCAATTTCATTACTAAAGAAAAATATGTAGTGAAATAATGTAAAAAAATTATTTTTTTTTAAATTTCTAATTCTCAGTATATATCTCCCGTTTCATAATTATCTATACTTTCTATATTTCTCTCTTTCATACTACCACTTCTCCCTACTGACATGGTTCATTATTTCCCTTACTTCATATTTAAAATTATCGCAATAAAACTGTTTTTCTTTCTTTTTCGTTTAAATTTTTTATTTAACATTTCTTATTTAGCCATTGTCTCTATACCCTAGACTAATAAATATTCAGATTCATTTCCAAAGAAAAAAAATCTAGTGTAATAATATAAAGAGAAATATTTAAAAAAATGTCATAAAATAATTAGAGGAAAAAAATCCCTGGAAATTTATGCTCTACTTCTAGAATAGAATCCATTATACATAATAAAAAAGTTGGACCCAAAATATTTAAGCATGAATCGAAAACACTGAATTTTAATATTATTTACTACGTACTTCAATTGCAGATGAAATGACTCAAGTTATTCTTAGTACATATTTCTCCAGCTTCTTATTTCAAAATGCCTTCTTTATTTCTATCTTGTATTTTGGCATAGCTCCCTATGGACAAGATTCGTTAGTTCACCTGTTCTTTCGCATTAAAAAATAGTACAGGAAGTCCATTTTTTGTCTTTCTCGTTTGAATTTCTTGCTTATTTTTTGCCTCTTTATCCTAGACTAAAAGTATTCAATTTCCTTTCTAAAGAAATGTATCTAGTAATATAATGTAAAAAGATATAGTTAATGTTTTTTAATCTGTTATTTTCAATATTTTTCTCCCGTTTCATATTTATCTATACCTTCTATATTTCTCTCTTTCATTCTTCTACTACTCCCTACAGAAAAGCTTCCTTATTTTCCTCAATTCGTTCATATTAAAAATTAGCGCAGTGAAACAGTTTTTCTTCTAGTTGAATTTTTTTACTTTTATTTCTTATGTAGCCATTGTAACTATGCCCTAGACTAATAAATATTCAGATTCATTTCCAAAGAAGAAAATCTAGTCTAATAATATAAAGAGAAATATTTTAAAAAAAGTTATAAAATAATTACATAAAAAAAAATCCTTGGAAATTTATGTTCTACTACTAGAAGAGAATCCATTACTCATAATAAAACAGTTGAACCTAAAGTATTTACTCATGAATCCAAAAACATTGAATTTTAATTTTATTTACGTGGCACTTCAAATTGCAGATAAAATGACGCAAATGATTCTCCGAGCATATTTCTCTAGCTTCTTATCTCCAAATGCGTTCTTTATTTCTCTCTTGCATTTTGGCACAGCTCCCTATGGATGAGATTCGTTAGTTACCTGTTCTTTCAGATTAAGGATTAGCACAGGATGTCCTTTAATGTCTTTCTCGTGTGAATTTTTTACTTATTCTTTGCCTGTTTATTCTAGATTAATAATTATTCAATTTCATGTCTAAAGAAATATAACTAGTGAAATAATGTAAAAAGATATAGTTAAAGATTTTTAATATGTTATTTTTAATACGTTTCTCCCGTTTCCTATTTATCTATACTTTCTATATTCCTCTCTTTCATTCTTCCACTGCTCCCTACAGACAAGATTCTTTATTTCCCTACTTCCTTCATATTATAAATGAGCTCAATGAGACTGTTTTTCTTCTAGTTTAAATGCTTTATTTTTATTTTTTATTTAACCAGTGTCTCTATGCCCTGGACTAATAAATATTTAGTTACATTTCCAAAGAAAAAAAACTAATGTAATAATATAAAGAAAATTATTTTAAAAAAGTTAGAAAATAATGACTAGAAAAAAAAAACAATCCCTGAAAATTTATGGTCTACTGCTAGAAGATAATCCATTACTCATAATAAAAAAAGTTGAACCGAAAATATTTACGCATGAATCCAAAACATTGAATTTTAATGTTATTTAAGTGGCACTTCAATTGCAGATGGAATTACGCAAGTTATTCTCAGTACATATTTCTCCCACTCCTTATTGCTAAATGCCTTCTATAGTTTCCTCCCACATTTTGGCACAGCTCCCTATAGACGAAAAGCGTTAGTTCACCTGTTCTTTCAAAATAAAAATTATCACAGGAAATCAGTTTTTTATCTTCCTCGTTTGAATTTCTTATTTCTTCATTCGATCTAGACTAATAATCATCCAATTTCATTTCTAAAGAAATACATCTATTGAAATAATGTTAAAAGAAATAGTTATACACCTTAAATCTGTTATTCTTAGTATATATCTTCCTTTTCATATTTCTTTATACCTTCTATATTTTTCTCTTTCATTCTTCCACTGCTCCCTACAGACAATATTCTTCATTTCCCTTACATCTTTCATATTAAAAATTAGCGTAGGGAAACTCTTTTCCTTTATTTCTCGCTTAAATTTCTTATTTAGTCATTGTCTCTATCCCCTATATTAATAAGTAGAAAGTTTCATTTCGAAAGGAAAATATGTAGTGTAATATTGCAAAAAGAAATAGTTAAATTTTATCTGTTATTTTCAATGCATTTCTTCCGTTTTATATTTATGTATACCTTCTATATTCCTCTCTTTCATTCTTCCCCTGCTCCCTATAGACAAGATTCATTACTTCCCTCATTTCCTTCATATTAAAAAATTAGTGCTGGGAAACTATGTTTCTTTATTTCTCGTTTAAATTTCGTATTTAGTCATTGCCTCTATCTCCTAGATTAATACGTATTCAGTTTCATTTCTAAAGGAAAATATCTACTGTAATAATGTAAAAAAAATAGTTAAATTTTATCTGTTATTTTGAATGCATTTCTCCCGTTTCACACTTCTCTATACTTTCCATATTTCTCGCTTTCATTCTTCCACTGCTCCGTACAGACAAGATTCATTAATTCATTCATTTCCTTCATATTAAAAATTAGCTCTGAGAAACTGTTTTTTTTATTTCTCGTTTAAATTTCTTATGTAGTTGTTTTCTCCCTAACCTACACGAATAAGTATTTAGTTTCATTTTTAAAGGAAAATATCTAGTGTAATAACACACAAAGAGATATTTAATTTTTTTTAATCTGTTTTATTCAATCTATTTTTCACCTGATTCCTATTATTTAATAATTTTCATATTATTCTCTTTCATTCTTCAGTAGATTGAAAATATCTAGTGTAACACTAGACACTAGACATTACACTAGATTGAAAATATCTAGTGTAATAACACAAAAAGAGATATTTGATTTTTTTAATCTGTTATATTCAATCTATTTCTCATTTGATTCCTCTTATTTAATAATTTTCATATTATTCTCTTTCATTCTTCAGTAGATTGAAAATATCTAGTGTAACACTAGACACTAGACATTACACTAGATTGAAAATATCTAGTGTAATAACACAAAAAGAGATATTTGATTTTTTTAATCTGTTATATTCAATCTATTTTTCACCTGATTCCTATTATTTAATAATTTTCATATTATTCTCTTTCATTCTTCAGTAGATTGAAAATATCTAGTGTAACACTAGACACTAGACATTACACTAGATTGAAAATATCTAGTGTAATAACACAAAAAGAGATATTTGATTTTTTTAATCTGTTATATTCAATCTATTTTTCACCTGATTCCTATTATTTAATAATTTTCATATTATTCTCTTACATTCTTCAGTAGATTGAAAATATCTAGTGTAACACTAGACACTAGACATTACACTAGATTGAAAATATTTAGTGTAATAACACAAAAAGAGATATTTGATTTTTTTAATCTGTTATATTCAATCTATTTTTCACCTGATTCCTATTATTTAATAATTTTCATATTATTCTCTTTCATTCTTCACTAGATTGAAAATATCTAGTGTAATAACACAAAGAGAGATATTTGATTTTTTTTAATCTGTTATATTCAATCTATTTTTCTCCTGATTCATATTATTTTATACTTTCCATGTTATTCTCTTTCATTCTTCTACTGATCTCTACAGACAAGACTCATTATTTCTCTTACTTTCTGCATATTAAGAAACAGCTCAAGAAAACTGTTCTTTATTTCCTGTTTAAATTTCTTATTTAGTCATTGTCTTTATAACCTAAACTAATAAATATTCAGTTTCATTTCTAACGAAAAATATCTAGTGTAATGATATAAAGAGAAATTTAAAAAAAAAAAAAAAAAACTAGAAAAGCCTTACAGAAAAAAAATAAATAACTATCACTGGAAATTTATGCTGTACTACCAGAAGAGAATCCTTTTATCTAATAAAATAATTGAACCCAAAATACTTAAACATGAATCCAAAATATTGAATTTCAGTGTTAGTTGCGTGGCGCTTTAATTGCATTTAAAATTTCGCAAATTATTCTCTATACATATCTCACGTTTCCTATTTCTCTATACCTCTATATATCTCTCTCACATTCTACCATAAGATACAGACGCAGCTTGTAGACCAATATTCATTATTTAAGTTTCTTCCTTCAAATAAAAAATTGGTTCAAGAATTATTTTGCTCTATTTTTATTTTCAATTTCTTATACAATCATCGATTTTTTACTATAGATTAATAAATATTGAATTTCATTTCTAGAGTAAAAACACCTAGTGTAATAATACCAAGAGAAATATTTAAAAATTTTTGGAAAGATATTACAGGAAAAAACTATTCCTAGAAATTATGCTCTACTGCCGGAAGAAAAGTCAAAAATTGGTCTGAGGAAAATATGCTAATTTTAAACAACAGAGCAACCAATATTGACCGCTTATTTGTCTGTTTCACTGAATCTTTTCTTTTATGCTATTTTTTTAGCTTTCTTCCCTTTTGCAAATTTTCCCACTACTTATATTTCTTGTTCTTTAATAATTATTTTATTATTTCTTCTGTGCAGCATTTTTACGCTTCCCCAGTCGAATTCTTTATGCACTATATTCTTTAAGATCGATACTTTTCCAGACAAGCACACGTTTTACATCATTATTTATTTTACCGTGAAAATCTCAAGGTGTTCCTTTGGAGGTTTTTATTTAAAATTTTCATTTCATTAAAAATGGTAACATCTTTCCTTAGACTTTCTCTTCTGCATATTTGATTTGATTATGAATAGAAGGAAGCTTTAAAATAGTTTTGCAAATAGAAGTTGGAAAAAAGGAAAGAATATTATTTTTCCTTTGTCAAAGTATTTTTTCCGTTTTGCTTCTGTTAGTTGACAACACTTTTTTTTTTTTAAGGAATTTCATAAATATCTATAAAAAGTGACCTGAATAGCTGCATGCAAAACAGCGATCGCATACGCGCTGCACTATATTGAAGAAATGTATTTTCGAAAATTCGTCTATAACGTTGTGAGACATAAAAAGAAGAAATAACATTTGATCTCACAAAAAATATATATCTTAGAAAACACGACAAGATAAAAAAATAATGAAAAGATATAAAACATGATACCGGCATATAAGAATGTAGAACGAGATTATATAAGGTCATTAAAATGTATGTGTATATATGTAGGCAGGTATGTATGTATAATTAAATACCAGAAAAAAAACACGACATCAATTATCTTATACTCAAAACTCACTTTCTCTGATTGAGAGTTTAAATTTATATATAATTTAAAGATTTAACGACTGTTCTTTATCCAGCATGAATACCCTACATAATAATATCTTAAAATTTATGACATTATTTAAAATCTTTCATTTTATCTCTAATTGCTGAATGTCTAGTCTTTTTAAAACGAATCCTGGTCTAAATTGAGATATAAAACTTAAAATTTTACCAACGAATTTCCAAAAGTATAAGCTTCTTAAGTACAATATAACGAATAATGAACTTTGATACTGAGAATTGGAATAAAAAGAACTAAGTTCCATTGTAGACGTGAATATTTGTAAAATTTGGAATTAGTTTTAAGAAGTTGGATCTAGTAAAGTTAACCTTCATATTGCGAAAACGTTGACTGTTTAGTTCCCAATCTACAATTAAATAACATTGAACTGTGTAAGTAACACTAAATTTACCCAGTTCATTGTAAAATAACCTAGACGCTTTCATTTCAATTCCGTACTATCCCCTATATTATAATAGCTTAAGTTGTCTGTCCATCTGTCCGTCTGTTTCGAATTTATGAAGCGGTTGGACCTGGAATGGATATATTCATCCATATTGGATACTTAGTGAGTTAGGGTTAGCAAAATTCAAAGTGTATCTTCTACTAAACTATTTATCCAATTCTAAAATAAATTGGTATAAATATGCTTCATACCACAGCGAAAAAAACAGTCGTCTTTAAAACGTTCGAAATTCACCCCTTCCCCCTTTTTTGAACGTTTAATGCCATTATTTCAAGTCCTATTTTCTCCGGTTAAGAATCGATTAAATTTATCCATTTGCTACATAGTAAATGGGTAAATATAAATTTTTTTCTTACTTTATGACGTCATTCCTTTAACCACCTCATTTAATCATTTCTTATTATACTTATTTAAATATCGTCTGCATTATTTTCATATGTTTTATCACTGTACTTAGATATTAAGTAAATAATTTTCTTTTATATTTGGCTTAAATAATAGGTTAGGTACATGTGATAATTTTGAATTTAATCATTGATTATTTTTTGTTGCAATGAAGATTTTATCACCGTTACTAACAACAAAGTTTCTTCTAGGAGTCTATTTAAGGGACTAATAGATATCTAGCGTTTAAGTTATATATATATTTGAAAATTAAGAATTTTGTTCGTTTGTGTGTTTGTTTTTTATACATAACCACACAATTTGACTAAACGAATTCAACGTGATTCTAAACTGCATTCACAGTATCGTGAGACTTTAGAGGTGTATGAAGGTGTATAAACAAATTATTGAGCGTGTACCAGATAATTCTCAGAAAAAATATTTTTACATGCTTCATATAGTATTTTACAATTCTGGAAAATTAAAAATTTTGCTGATCCCATCATATGATGGGCTATAAGCTAGTATTATAAATAAAAATCACCTATTAATTATACTTCGCTCATACACTCATATTTATATGTAATGATATTTTAACAGAAAATTAAAAAACTTAATTACTATTATATTTATATAAATGTTACTGGTGATTCAATCTGTAAAACTACTTCTGGCGACTTGCCTTTTTTTCTCTTCGGATTGTGATAATCTTTTTGACTTGGTATTCACTAAAATTAACTCTTGCTTCAATCAACTATTCTTGTATAACTCTTTTATGTAACTTATTTTCGCTTCTTACACGCCCTCATGTGAGAACTTTTTTACATTCACGTTCGCTGGTTCACCAGCCCCCCCCCCCCTAAACCACTATGAAACCTCCTTACATACTTTGGCAGCAGATAATTAATCGAGTTATAATTAAAAATGTTTGGAACTCTTTAACGATAACGGAATGGGAGAGAAACACATCCTCGGGCGTAACCATATAGAGTAAAAAAGCTGAAGCGGAAGCAGACAAGAGGATTTTGTGTAGATAAGTAACGCCAAAAGGCAATTCTGAGTGGAGTCGGGCTGGTAACATACTCTACGCTTGTCATCCCAAAATGTGAACAAAAGATATCTAAATGGCTTAGCCAAAGTCAGAAGAAATACAATACAGAGTTTTATATGCCTAAACCATATGTTTTTTAACCTTAATTCTGTCATCAGCAAAATATATAATATAAAAATTATATAATTATATTAAAATAGTATATATAAATAATATAAATATATGAATATATATAATATATATAAGTGTATGTGTGTAATGTGTAAATATTGATGTATATATATATGTGTGATATATGTTGTAATATTTTAAATATGTGTGTATAAATATATATATGTATATTATATGTGTATATTTTAAGAAATATATATGTATGTATAATATTTGTTTTAAATAAGGTATAATATAGATATGTATATTATATATTTTATATATATATATAAAAGTTATATATATATATTATATATATATATATATAATATATTATAACATGAATATATATATATATATTATATATATATATATATATATAATATACAAATATATATATTCTATATAATATAAAATTATATATTATAAAATAAAACTGTATATTATATATATATTATAATATATATTATATATATACATATATATAATATTATATATATATTATATATATAAATATTATATATATATATATAATATATATACCTATATAATAATTATATAATATTTATATATATATACATAAATATATATATATACATATATATTAAAATATATTATATATATATATTAATGCTATATATATATATATATAAATAATATATATATATATACTAATATAATATGATATATATATATAAATATAAAAATAAATAATAAATAAAAAACATATATATAAATATATATAAAACATAATATACATATAAAATATATATAATATATTACATTTATATATAATATATATAAATATATACAATACATATATATATATAAAAAAAATACATATATATAAAAATATAATAATAAAAAATCAAAATATAATAAATAAATATACACAAAAACATAAAATAATATATTTAAAGATATATATATATAAAACATATAAAAATATAATAAAATATATATACATATATATATAATATATTAAAATACAATATAAATAATAATATATAATATAATAATATACAAAAATATAATAAATAATATATAAAATATAATACAGATATATAATAATAAATAAAAACACAATGATATAAATATAAATAAAAAAAAACATATAAACATATAAAATATAAATATATATATAAAAATTAAATATAACAAATAAATATACACAAAATATACATATAAAATATAAAAAATGTATTATAATTCATATAAAATACATATATAAAAATATATATATACATATCAAATAATAAATAATAAAAATATAATATAAAATATAATAAAATAATATATATATAATGTAAATATATACAAATATAAAAACAAATATATAAATACTTTCTATAAATACAAAAATAGTAGATATATAAGAATATATAACAACATAATATTAATAAAGTATAAATATAATATAGAAATCCAAAATAAAATACAAATATATCTATAAACGATAATATATGAATGATATATATAAATAACCATTGTATAAAATATAATAAAATAAAACTTATATATAATAAAATATATAAATAAATATATATAAGATTAATATACAAATAAACACAAAACATAAAATATACACACTCAAAAATTATATTAAGACATAAATACGCACGATAAACAATAATATATAACACACACACACCATTACACAATATACACATAAATAAACACAATAAAAATACACAACAATATACCCACACATACGGCCCACACAACACGACACACCACACATATCTCACCATACACATTCCAACCACACAATACACCCACCACACCCCCCACCAACCCACACGCCACTATATATTTATACACACGAACCCATCAACAAACATCCAAACACACACAACCACAGACACACACATCCCATACATATACACATCCCACACCCACTACCCCCCCCCCCCATAAACCCCCAATCTATATATACCCCCACAACATTCACACATGACACATAACACAGCATCACACCCAATATATATATACACCAGAGACATATATATATACATACAATATAATAAAAGCATATACATATATATATATATATACAACCTATACAATATATACACACAATACATATAAAGATATATATATACACATATATATATATACAACACCACTATACACATATATACAACATATAAATAACAACACACCACAAAAACATACATATAAATATAAATATATATATATAAAATATATACATACACCCCGACATACCCCCATAAACACACATACACAAATAAATATATATAATATACATACATATATAATATAACACCGCAATAAACCCACCATATACACACACAGAAGATGCTCCCCACACACACCCATATACAATAACTATATACACAGATACTACATATACATTACCCAAATATACACATATAACACCCAGCCACACACCCACACCACATATAACCCACATATATACACACAAACAATACAAAAACACATATATATCACCATATATAATATATAATATACATATACACACATATATATATATATACACACATATACAACACACACATTATACAACACATATCACAATTATACAAAATATATATAAAATACATATATATAACAATATATACACATATACATATATACACACATATACACACACACATATATATATATATATATATATATATAGATATATATATATATACACATATATATATATATAACGTATATATATACCACATATATATATATATATATATATACTAACCCCATCACCACATAAATACATATATATATAATACAATATATATAAACACCCAATACCCCAAAATCCACACACACATAACACCACACCCACACACATACACAAATGAATATACCCATATATACTCACACAAACCACAGTATATATACACGTACCATCACACACCAACATACCACATAACCCATACATTATAAGACATATATAATAACACATACCACTATATATATATACACAATATAACATAATATATATATAAATATATATATACCCACATATATATACACTCCACTATATAATACAATATATAATATTAATAAAAAATATATATTTATATAGGATATATATATAGATACACTACAACACAACACATTGATATATAATAAATATATATAAAATTATATATATATATATTATATATATATATAATTAATATATAAACTGTATGCATATAAAAATTATATATACATACAGAATATATACATATATAAATATATACACAATATATATATATATATACGATATAAACACCAATATATATACATTATATAATATATAAATTTATTTTACTATTAAACTATATATATATATCATATAGCATATATATAATATACCATTTATAACTTAAAATATATAACATATATACAATAAATATATATTTATATATTTGAATATAATAGACAACAACATATATATATTACTATAAAAACAACATCAATAATTATATACAATAAAAATATAAAATTGATATATTTAGCCCTACAATTAAATTCAAAAACAAAAAAAAACTCATAATCAGTTGCAAGTTAGATTTGTAAAAAAATTCCTTATTAAATACTGACATAGTTTTGACAATTTCACAATATATAAATTTTAATATTTATACTTTCAAGAAATCCTATAATACCAACACTGCAAGAATCAAACTATCAGCAACAAAAAAACGTTATTTTCTTGATTCATATGATCATGAAAATTTATTTCTCTTAAAAATATTCCTGTAAAATCCACTATAAATATGTCAATTCATTTTATTACAGGAACACATAAATCAATATAATAACACTAAGATGACTAATAAAACAAAAAAAAATATATATAATACAGGGAAAATAAAATCCCGAAAATTATTAATTAGACCCAGCCGGAAAAAAAAAAATCTACAAAATTATGCCTGTACTGCAGGGAAAAAGTTTGTTTCCCAGGAAATAGGATATGATTAATTCCAAACCATGAAGAAACAGCTATTGACCGGTTGTTCGTTTGCCTCACTGAATATTTATAAAAAAATTTATTTTTTTATTACTATTTTTTCACTCTTCGATATTTCCCAAATTTTTCCACTAGCATTTTTTGTTCTGCATTATTATTTAAAATTTTTCCCTCTGTGGTAATTCTCTCTCTTCTTCAATCGTATGGATTGTGAACTAAGTTCTTTTAGATCGATATTTTTCAGACAAGCACACGTTTTAGATCATTATTTATTTTACTGTGAAAATCTCAAGGTGTTCCGCTGGAGGTTTTTATTTAAAATTTTCATTTCATTAAAATTGGTAACATCTTTCCATAGGTATTCTCTTCTGCATTTTTGATTCAATTATGAAATGAAAGAAGCTTTAAAATAGTTCTGCAAACAGAATTTCGAAGGGGAATAAAAAATGTTATCTATGGTGGAAATAGTCTTTTCTTTTGTTCTTTATTTTAGCTAACAATATTTCAATATTTTCGTGTTTAGAAATTTCGTAAAAATTTTGGAAAATTAATCTGAATAGCTGTATGGAAAATACAAATTATATACAGGTTATATCACAAATATTTGTATTTTTAGAAATGTATCTATACTATAAAGTGATATGAAAGAAGTTATAATATTAATTCTTACTAAAACTTATATTTCATACATTAGAAACGATAACAATATGAAATAAAAGAATAATCAAAACTTATGTAAAGACATAAAAGGAAATTCATATAATATATTAAGGACTAATACGCTCTTTTGTAACAAAAGAATCTACTATAGACTAATAAATAATCAGCTTCATTTTCTGAATAAAATTATTTAGTGTAATGCTATTGAAAGGAATAATTTTAAAAAGTTTTTAAAATATATTACAGGGAAAAATTGTTCAACGAAAATTATGTTGTACTACCGGAAGAGATACGTCAAATTTGTTCTCAGGAAAAATCAAATTCTAGGATATGTTAATTTCAAATCATAGAGAAACTTGCATTGGTGGGTTGCTTATTTGTTTAGCTGAATATCTTTTATGTTTAGCTTATGATTTTTTTCACTAATATTTTCTGTATTCTAATAATTGTTTTATTTTTTCTTTCCTCCATTTTACTTCTTCTTTGAATCATATGCTTTGTGAACTATATTCTCTTACATCGATATTTTTGCAAATCAAACATTTTACATCACTATATATTTTACCTTGAAAATTTCAAGGTGTTTTTGCTGAATATCTTTTATGTTTACCTTATGATTTTTTTCACTACTTATATTTTCTGTACTCTAATAATGTTTTATTTTTTCTATTTCTGCATTTTACTTCTTCTTTGAATCATATGCTTTGTGAACTATATTCTCTTACATCGATATTTTTGCAAATCAAACATTTTACATCACTATATATTTTACCTTGAAAATTTCAAGGTGTTTCGCTGGAGGTTTTTATTTAAAATTTTCATTTCATTAAAATTAGTAAGATCTTTTCATAGGTATTCTCTTCTGCATTTTTGATTCAATTATGAAATGAAAGAAGCTTTAAAATAGTTTTGTAAACAGAAATGCGAAGAGGAATAAAAAATGCTTTCTATGGTGGAAATATAATCTTTTCTTTTGTTCTTTTTTTTAGCTAACAATATTTCAATATTTTCATATTTAGAAATTTCGTAAAACTTCAGGAAAATTAATCTGAATAGCTGTATGGAAAATACAAATCATATACAGTTTATGTCGCAAATATTTGTATTTCTAGAAATGTGTCTACAGTATTAAGTGATCTGAAAGAAGTTGTAATATTAATTCTTGCTAAAACTTATATTCCATATATTACAAAAGATAATATGAAATAAAAGACTAATCAAAATGTATGTAATGACATAAAAAAAAAATTCATATAATATATGAAGGACTAATACATAAGGAAATTCATATAATATATTAAGGTTCTTTTTGTAACAATAGAATTTCTACTATAGACTAATAAATAATCAGCTTCATTTTCTGAATAAAATTATTTAGTGTAATGCTATTGAAAGGAATAATTTTAAAAAGTTTTTAAAATATATTACAGGGAAAAATTGTTCAACGAAAATTATGTTGTACTACCGGAAGAGATACGTCAAATTTGTTCTCAGGAAAAATGAAATTCTAGGATATGTTAATTTCAAATCACAGAGAAACTGGCATTGGCCGGTTGCTTATTTGTTTTGCTGAATATCTTTTATGTTTATCTTATGATTTTTTTTCACTACTTATATTTTCTGTACTCTAATAATTGTTACATTTTTTCTTTTCTGCGTTTTACTTCCTCTTTGAATCGTATGCTTTGTGAACTATATTCTCTTAGATCGACATTTTTGCAAATCAAACATTTTACATCACTATATATTTTACCTTGCAAATATTTTTACAGACAAGCACACATTTTACATCATTATTTATTTTACTGGGAAAATCTCAAGGTGTTTCGCTGGAGATTTTTATTTAAAATTTTCATTTCATTAAAATAAAATTGGTAACATCTTTCCATAGGTATTCTCTTCTGCATTTTTGATTCAATTTTGAAATGAAAGATGCTTTAAAATAGTTCTGCAAACAGAAGTGCGAAGGGGAATAAAAAATGTTTTCTATGGTGGAAATAGTCTTTTCTTTTGTTCTTTATTTTAGCTAATAATACTTGAATATTTTCGTTTTTAGAAATTTCATAAAAATTCAGGAAAATTAATGTGAATACTGTATGCAAAATACAAATCATACACAGTTTATGTCACAAATATTGATGATAAGAAATTATGATTAGAAAATAGTTAAAATAGCTTTAACTATTTTCTTTTCTTAATTTAAAATAGTTTTTGAAGAAGGTGCATGGAGAATAAGCTTTTAGATACTTTTTTCATTCTCAAAATATTATTTTTTCTTTTGCATTCATAAATTGAAAACTCTTTTAATTTTTTCCTTATTTGTAATGTTGAGTCTTAGAACTTTAGCGATGTTTCCTTATTCTTTAAGCTTTATATCAATTGGCCTTATGCCTGTTATTACAGATAAAGCGCTTTGAAGTTTAGTCTTGTACGCCCTTGCTATCCTAAGGAAGAATGGTCTTTCCAGAGAACGTAAGAGTAAAACTTCTTGTTTGAGATTGGCTCAAACACTTGCTGCACAGGACAGTATTTTTCAATAACCATATCTTGAGTACCGTACCTTGAGGTAATTGGTACTACATCTTGAGGAGATTAACACTCGTTCCCCATTGTGTGCCTGCTGTTCTTATCAGGTTACCGTATATTGCTGATGTTTTCTACCGGAGAGCACGAATGGGTGGAAACCAAAACAGCTTCTGGTTTAAAATTACTCCCAGGTATTTAATATTAGTTTTGTTAGGTATCGTGCGGTTTTGTAGTTTCAGCTAAGGTAGGCGTTTCAGATTTTTCTTGTGGGTGAGATGGTAATTTGTTCCACCTTTCCAGCTCAAATCTTGAGATTGTACTTCTCAGTCCATTCCACGAAGGCGGTTACGGCTGATTGATCTGCCCTTTCTAGGCCTCTCTTATCTTTTGCTGCTACCATCAGAAGGAAATCATCCACGTAAGCTACAACTTTAAAGTTTTCCGTATATTATATATGACAAAATGATATATGGTACATTATATATATGCTCCAGACAAAGCTGTATGAAGCATTGTTACCCACAATTATTTTCGCTTCTCGCCATTTTCATTTACACCATAGAGAGTCAAATGTCTTATATCTCAATTTTGATTTGAATGTGTAGACAATCACACACAATGAGTGGTGAGCAAAATCCTTTATTTTCCAAAATGTTTATAATAAACCATTAGAACTCACAATTAATTATACCTACTAGCCATTTTAAGATACACTGTAGACCGTCAAATGTCCTACATCTCAAGCTAAGAACCGAATGTGTAGTCGTATTTCACTCCCACGCTTAAGATTTTGTAAACTAGTATTAACGGTTCAGCAATTTCAAGTTCTCGCTGTAATACATATACAAAACCACAAGCCCGAAAGTATAATAAAAATATTCTGGAATGTTTTTATGATGTTTCTCTACCTAAAATAACTTAAGATAAATAAAATGAATTTAAAACTTTGAAAAGTTCTTGGTTTAAAATTATCTGTCTATCTATCTATATCTACATATATGTATTGTATATATATATATATATATATATATATATATATATATATATATATATATATATATATATATATATATATATATATATATATATATACATACATATATATATACATACATACATATATATACATATATATACATACATACATACATACATATATATACACATATATATACACACACACATATATATATATATATGTGTGTGTGTGTGTGTGTGTGTGGTGGATGTACACTCTTGAATAGAACGAGATTTCAGATGGTATTTATAAATCAAAATGAGAATTTCTGAAATAATACTAAGATTTCGAACTTCAATGAGAATTGGCTTGTCTCAACTGATCGTATCTTGTCTAATTTGAATTGTCTCTCCGTTCTATCTCAGTTTCTAACTCCTCTCTATCACACTCTCTCCTTTTTCTTTCTCTACTCCCACTGCAGAAGATTCATTACTCCTCTCGCTTCTGCCAAATTCAAATTTACCGGAGAAAAAATTGCTTTACTTCTTAATTTCACTTCCCTAATTTTTTTATCATATAGCCTTTAACGTAGCTAATAAATATTCAAGTTCATATTTAAAGAAAGAAAAATTTAGCGCAATAATACTAAAAGAAACAGGTAAAAAATAATTTGAAAAAATATCACAGGAAAATATATTCAGGGAAAATTCTGTTGTACTGTCGGAAAAAAATACCAAGTTTGATCTCAGGGAAAATTAAATCCCATGATATGCTAATTTCAAACCACGGAGAAACCAGTATTGACCGGTTGTTCCTTTGCCTCACTGAATATTTTTTAAAAATTTATTTTGTTATTACATATTTTTTTATTCTGTGCTCTTTCACAAATTTTTCCACCACTTAGATTTCTTATTCTGTAATAATTCTTTTATTTTTCTCTCTGTGGAGATTTCCTTTTCTGCTTCAATCGCATGGTATATGAACTAAGTTCTTTTAGATCGATATTTTTCCAGACAAGCACACGTTTTACATCATTATTTATTTTACCATGAAAATCTCAAGGTGTTTCGTTGGAGGTTTTTATTTAAAATTTTCATTTCATTAAAAATGGTAACATCTTTCCCTAGACTTCCTCTGTTGCATATTTGATTTGATTATGAATAGAAGGAAGCTTTAGAATAGTTTTGCAAATAGGAGTTGGGTGGAAAGTAAACTTTTTTTTCTTTTGTCGAAGTATTTTTTTCATTTTGCTTCTGTTATTTGATAATTCTTTCATTTTTTTCTTTTAAGCAATTTAAAAAAATTGAGTGTAACTGAATTGAATACTTTCATGCAAAATATCAATGGCATACAGCTTGTTTTACAAAGAAGTGTATTTTCTTAAGTTGTTTAATAACATAAAATGACATAAAAATAGGTATAGCATTTGTTGCTGCTAAAAGAATGAAAATAAAATCTTAGAAAATGCGACACGAGTAAATATAAAATAATAAAATATATAAAATAAGATTAAAGTAGTTTATAGAAGATCAAATACTCTTGAAATGTTTCATCATACATAAAAACAGTGATGTCACTTGCAAAGACTATATTTCTATCTAAGTGCTCTTAAAAGGAAAATAAACACAAAATGAATTTGCATTCCATTGGAAAGCGTTTATTTCTTACAAAAAGAGAGGAATTCAGAAAGGTATAAAGCAATTCCTGTTAATTCATGTTTAGAGGGACAGCTACTTTAGCTATAGATATATGCATTTCCATTTTTTCACTTTCACCATTAATGAATGAAGTAATTTTTAACATTATGATTACTTTGAATTTGTGCGTGATCTGGTTATATGCAAAAAGACATGTTTAGGGATATCTTAAAATGATCTGTTTAATTTAAATGTTTGAATAGCTTTGAAGTTTAAACATAATGATAAGCACGATTATAATGTAGATTTTTAAATTACCGCATTGAAAAGCGATAGGAACTAATCGAAAGTTAAAGAAATAAAAATGCTGCGCATTTTGAGGAATTTTACAGAGCCTTTTATTTTTATTCTAATAGTGATATATTACATTTTAGAATTAGAATTAGACTTGAGTTTCTTATTTTGTTTCAAGACACATTTCTATTGCCTTATTAAGCATAAAACATATGTTTAAATTTGATAAAATGTTGCTTTTCCGATTCCACGAAACACATTAACACTGAGATAGACGTTGAAGTTTAGAATAAATAAAACAACGAAAAATATTTACAAACAAAAGCAGAAACTAAATTAGATATATATTTCGAAGTACGAAAATGGCTTTTCACTAGTACGAGGAAACCAAAAAAATGATTTTCGTATTTTCTTAACGCTTTTTGAGCTGCTAAACAGCTGTATGATTATCTTGTTTAAATTTATTTGCCCAATACATGGTTTTGATTTCATTTTTTGGCTATTGGTAAGAGTTCATTGTTATCTAACAAAAACTTATAATAAATAAACTTATCCAACTATTAGTAAAGTAGGTTTTTTATTTGTAGAATTTGAAAAAAAAGCAGATGTAGAGAATCATATTTGCGATAAAATGGTGTATTTTAATTTCGAACACATTCTTGAAATCTAAAATGGAGTCGCAAGTGCAAACTATCCATATTTGTATTTTTATCTTTCATTACTTAAAATACAAAATCTGAAAATTTAAAAACACCTTCGTGCCTGATTAGATCTTGTGGAGGTTTTTCTGGGAGCCAAATTAGCATTTACGAAATATACAAAAATCTGACCACAAGCATAGGTGTTATCATCAACTAGTATTCTTTATATATTTCTTTATCACCCGTTGGCAACAGTAGTATAGGCAGTATATTTGTTTATTTTGTCCATAATAATGTTCACCAAATGATTCAAGAAAAGTTTTCGCTTCCAAAAGGGACAAGTCAAATAAAGCAACAGAAACGTCAATGTATCAGTTATGCTTTTACCAAAGTTCCTAGTTGTAAAACATAAGAAAAGTTAAATCCAATTCCACCTAGCAAACGACGTTGTGAAGTCATCCATACTGATTTTCCCGGTCCTATGGTAAATAGTTCTCGAAGAAACAAAGAAATTGTTGTTATCTTAGATAATCTAACGAAGTTTATGCTCGACCTTGCTCGACATGCCCAGCGGCAGATGTTCTAAATTTTCTAGAAAAAATTATAAGAGATTTCGGAGTTCCCAAGCGCATAATACCTGATCGTGAAACATGCTTTACTTCAAAAGCATTCGAAAATTTCTGTACTATAAAGATGAAGCACACTTTAATTTGCAGTCAACGACCACAAGCAAATGGTCAAGTCGAAATAATAAATAGAATCCTAGTTCCCGCTATTAGGGTTAAATGTCAGAAAATTAATCAACGAGTTTGGGACAATTTTTTTAGAAACTCAACGAGAAATTATTTGGACTCCCAGTAAATACACCAGTAAATCTACTTTTGAATTATTGTATGGTTATATCCCTGAAATCACGAATGATTTTCCAAAAGACTTATTGCCAGAAGAACGTAAATATTGCAACCCGAAAATTCTCCAAGATGATACAAAACAACGTATTTTTAAATTACAAGTCAAAATGAAGAAATATTATGATCTACGATATTGTGATGCCATAAAATATAATGTAGGTAATGTTTTTCTTATATAACACGTACCAGAACAGAACAAATACAAAACTACAAGTGGTCTATCTTGGACCAGTGGTAGTTCAAGATGTATTACCATCAGACACTTATCAGGTGAGTGATCTCCGTAGTACAGGCGAAGGACGTAGGCGTAGGAAAAAATATAAAACTACTGTAAACGCCTCATATATGCAACTGTATCGTCTCTTGGACACGGAAGATGTCAAGATTGACGACGTCGAAGGTAATGAATTATAACATCAGGATCGACGAAGTGTAATTATCTACTAGTATCATTCATATACTTCTTTATCACCCGCTGACAGCAGTAATATAGGCTATCCATTTGTTTATTACATGCTGAAAACAGTAACACTATTATTATGGTTGTTGTGATGTATTGATTGAAGTGTTTGACATTCTACGATGACTAAAGCTTTCATTTATAATCCCAATTAATGTGGACTCGATATTTTTAATGTTTATGTAGGAGTAGTAAGTTTCCCAAAGCACTTACAGAGAAATAGAGCACTAATACCTAGAAAAGTTTATTGAAAAAAGTACAGAAATGCTAATTATTATTATAATAAACACCAAAATCGTAACATTTGTGCAATAAGTAATTCTAGTTCAGTGTTATAGATATCTGCCGCCTGAGAATGTAGCCAGCTTGTTAGATTGACTGCAAGTCTTTCCCTATGGTGGCCGATTATAAATTTCCACCGGTGCAAGAACAGTTGAAAGTCACGGGGAATATCCAGATCGAGGCTGTAGATCATCATCGATTGTACATAGCCAACTGCAACACTGTGCAATTTGCCAGCCTACGGAAAACCCCGACACCAAAGACTAACCATTTGCTTGCTCAGTATATTCGGTACATTCATCAAACACAGATATCAATAAATTCTGATCGGGAGGCATATTGAGAGCCAGCAACTACGGTAAAGTGAGCGATGAATTGAATTTACACTGCCGCATCCAATAACTACACCAACAATCTACCTAGTTTGTATCCTCATATTTTTGGTGTTTTGACACCATATTTTGATTTCTTTGTGAGAAATTTATTTTTGGATGAGTTTCCTACACACGGTCACCTATTTTTAGTATATTTTTAAGCTCGAATGTTTCTTTATATTTTTACATAAAATTTTAAATTTATAATGTAGAGAAAAGTTAGAAGTTAATTTAGTATTGAAAGATCTAATCATAATTTAAAGTTAAGGAAGATTTTTTTAAAAATCTAGATTTTTACTAATTTTGTTTAGAAAAACTTAAAAATTTCTAGAAGGTTAAAAATGAGTTTTAAAATTCTACATTAAATGTATATTTAAAAATATATTTCAATAAAAAAATCAATAAATCCAAGCAATGCGCAATTGATGTATTTGGATCTAAAACTCTCTGGATAGTTACTCATTGGTATCTTATCCATATAAAATAAGATGAATGTGAACAGTATATGTAACAATCCAGAATGTCTTTTCCCCCAAAGTAGACGTGGTGTTATATTTGCAGTAACCGTATATTCTCATTATACATGGTTTCTAATCTGAGTAACCAGTGACGTGTAATATTTTGTGCAAGGTTTCTTATATGTGAAATGAATGTGGGCTCAAGAAAGTATGTAGGAACACAAGTGTCAGAGTAGTGTAATATCAAGGATGAAGCTTATTTTTTTCTATTGGCTTCAAACGATAATGATAAAATATTGCGAATATTTTATTTCTTAAATTAGAGATTACATGTACAAAATTAACTGCATTATAACGCATTTATTTATTTAGTGCTCATAGCAGACAAATAAATCTACCAGAGCTAATATTGATGAAATTGTTGTGACAGTAATAAAATCCTTATCTTAATGATTTTTCCCAGCTATTTCTAAAATAAAAATATCACGTTGTGTGTATAAAAAGTCTTAAATATTGCAACGGTACAGTTGTTGCTATAATAGTGTTATTGAATAATGTAGCATTTAAATGAAAACATCAAAATTAGTTGAATGAATAAAAGAAATTTAAAATTAATTATATCCACATATATGACTTTTATTATAAATTGCTAAATCAGATAAACTGCCTTTATCACGAATTGTCTAATAAACTTTAATGAAAAGTATGCAATACACAAATGACTAATTGATCATTTATCTCTCTGTTTGTATTACTTCTTATATACTATTTAAATTCGACTCCGTTTTTAAAATTCTCAAACAGTTAACTTTTTAATTTACATAAAAAAACTTTCTTGTTACTAGACTTATAGTCTTTCCAACTCATCCCAAAAAAATCACGACAGCAAGACATGATAATGTAAAGTTCCCCAAAGAGCAGTTTGATCAGTTAAGAATTACGACAATTGCAAAAGTCACTTTTCATTAATTAACTGAAAAGTTTAATCTCTGCTAATTAAATTGAATAAAAATCAGAGTAGTAGTGAGTCGTTCCTATTTCCATTTCCACGTTTTAAAGAGCAGTTTTGCGTCTAAATCAATTGCTATCTACATTCGAATTCCCTATTATTTTTCTTCTGGAAGTAAAATCATTTTGATACAAAAACTGACAGCTGTTTCTGGAAATAAAAGGCTCTTATCTGATTAAGCTTTCTTGAGCAATGTCAGACGAGTTAAATCGAGTTCTCGAAAGTGTGGAAACATCTAAACAGTGATTAGGTACAGCTATAAAGTATATTTTATAAAACATTAATTGTATAATTATTGATGAGGTATAATTCACGTGGTCGGATAAAATTTTAAATCAGTGATTTGAAGTTGAATTAATGCTATAAAATATTTTAAATACATGATGAACCGTACCACGTGTATATTTATTGCTTTCGTGCATGTTAAATCAATAAACAATAGGCATCAATTGTTATCAATTTTTCATTTCTAGCACTTCTTTTCTTCTGAATATAAAATCATTCTGATTCAAAAACTGACAGCTGTTCCTAGAAATAAAATGCCATTATCTGATTAAGTTTTCTTGAGCAATATCAGTCAAGTAAAGTCAAGTTTTCGAAACTGTGAAAACATCTAAACAGTGATTATGCACAGAATATTTTTAAAACATAAACTGTATAATTATAGATGAGGTAATTCAACTGGTAGGATAAACTTTTAAACTGGTGATTTTCTGTTGTATTAAAACTCTAAAAAAATTTAAATACACGATGAACCGTGCCACGTGCATATTTATTGATTTCATGTATGGTAAATCCATAAAAATATGCATCAATTGCTACCTATTTTCGATTTCCAGCACTTCTTTTCTTCTGAAAATAAAATCATTCTGATTCAAAAACTGACAGCTGTTCCTAGAAATAAAATGCCATTATCTGATTAAGTTTTCTTGAGCAATATCAGACGAGTAAATTTGAGTTCTCGAAACTGTGAAAGCCTCTAAACAGTGATTGAGTAGAGCCGTAAAGAAGATCTTGTGAAATGTTAAGTGAGGAATTATTGATGAGGGAAATCGCGTGGTCGGATAAACTTTCAAAGCGGTGATATGCCGTTGGCTTAATGCCATCAAATATTTTAAATCCACGATGACATGAACTCCTAGTATATTTATTGCTTTCGTGTATGTATTAAAAACATCAAATATTTTCAAAATACATTACGTATAATTTCTCTTAGGGGAATAATTTGCACAACAATTTGCATTTCCCTCACACATTATACGGGGTGCTCCAGATAAAATATTTACTTTCAGTTAGTTTTATCACGGATCTGAGAGTACGTCAAAAGATTTATGGGTATTTGGTTCGTTTCTTGAAACTTATGAGTTCAGAAAGCACATGAAAACTGCTAATTAACATTCCCCTGGAGTTCTCCCCATTCTTACTCTAAAATCTGATAGGAAATGTATAAATAAGTAACAGGTTAAACAAAGGAAATGAGAAAAATTAATTACATTTCCAATTGATTAGTTCTTATTTACACACTACACAGCTTTAATGTGTGTAAAATAATTTATTCAAATTTCTGTAAGCTTTCATCTATACGATTCAATAAGATTATAAATCATATGATTTCTTGAGACAGGATTTGCGAAATTCTTTTTAAGAAATAGTACATATGAAAATATTTATTGCTACATCTGTTAACTTATCGTATGCATTTTTGTTCTCACAACTTTAACACAAGAGTTTAGTGTTATTCACGCAGAATGAAAATAAGAAGTAGACAATAATTATTTACTTTGGCTTTGATGATAAGGTAGAACATTGCTGCAAAAGTTTGAATTATTTGGTGCCTGGGGAAAATCTTGGTTATTCTGAAGCCGTTATTATAGCGAAGAATAATATTTTATCTTGTCTATAAAATGCGAAATGCTTTCTTTGAATTAGTGTTTTTCAGACAAATGTACTAAATATGGAGAAGAGAAATTGCAATTGATTGTTTTTGTAAAGAATTGCTTTTTCCTGTATTTCAAAGGAAGGAATTTATGCTGATGGATTCTTCCACCACATTATGCTTAGTTTGCCTGCTACGTTCATTTTCTTTCAATATGAATTATAATTTCTTCATTTATTGAGATACTAGTAAAGTTATAGAAAACTGTGCTCTAAACATACCACTTTCCAATTGTATTTTCTTTATGTAGGTATTAAATTAAAAATATAGACTTATTAAAAAGAAAATTATATTTTCAATAAAATTTTCATATTGAGAGGACAGAAAAAATTACCGAAGCCAAAATGCAAATTATTTGCCACAAATTTGATCTTTTTTAATAGTAATAATTTTCACATTCCATTTTTTATGTTATTTTATAAACTGACTAGAACCATAGAAGAGTTAGTCGAAAATTAGTTTAAGTAAACGTAAGACATACGTACAACATTTAAATTGGAATTTAGATATTGTTCAACCCAAGGACTAAAAAAAATATAAAATCCTTTTATTGTATTTACAGTTTCAAAGGTCTATTGCCCCTTGTAATTAGCAGCCCGTTACATTGAAAAATTACTATTATGAACAATTAGTATGATATATCATTTCAAATTCTGGGCTTGTCTTAACATTATTATTGTAAATAATTATCTTGTTTACAAAACGTGGACCTGTCTTAACATTACTTTTGTAAATAGAATTTAAAGTGAATTTGAAACAACTTTAGCGTCTATGCTGACCATAGGATTTGAGCAAAAATATTCTATTTTCCATATCTAATTACTAAACTCTAATTTAGTGAATTAATGAAAAATAAATTAAAATTCCTAATTGCTCTAAAATTTTTTGCTATTGGAATTTTCCATCATACCACCAAAGCATATTTTACTTTAATTTTGATAAAAAATAGTAGTGCTTTTGGGATGATTTGATTGACACTATTGTGCTTATTACATAAACAAATTCCGCATTTAATTCATTTTTTTCTGAGTGAATGCAATATTAAGGTTTGCTATAGAACTATAACTTATATTCAAGTGATAATGCTTGATGATATAGTGACGCATATATATAACATCGAATGAGTAACAATCAAACTATAAAATGCTTTAAAGTCTTTCTTAAAAAATTGCCATACATATTGACTTTTTATTACTTTTAAAATCCGTCTACTTTTTAAAGACATTTAAAAAATATTTTTTCTTAATTTGCAACATTCTAAATTAATAATCCTGATATGGAATTTAAAAACCATTTAAAATTCATACTACTTATCACCTTGAAATGCCATAAGAGATATATTTTTAAAACTGACATAATACATACAGTTCTTCAAAAGGTAAAATGCCTAGAAACTATATTACTTTTTAAAAAATTATGTATAGACAATCAATAATGTAATCAGTTTTAACTTAAATTTTTAGTTAATATAACAGTTCACTTATATGTACGGAACATAATATCCCTCTATGAATTTACAATTTCACAATTGCTGAGAGCTTTAAGTACGATGAGTTAATATCAAATTAATAAAGTATTAGTTAATGAAATCGTTGCGTAAGATAGCTATCAAATATACACAATATTGTGATGAATACTGCACGGCAAAGTCTAGGAATTTACATTTCAATTGTATTGTTAATCGTTTTATTATTTAAGCTTTTTAACATGTAGTTAATAGCTGTGTTGCTAATTCTGAGTATATAGTGAAGCTATTGTGAAACCCCCTTATATTAAAGTCCATTGGGAAATTTTGCATGGCTACTTACGAATTTTCCTCTGGGAATCGATCTAAGTTGGCAACAGCGATTAGTCTTTCAAGCTAATTTACGAATACACTGCAAGTCCATTCCACAGTGGTCTGAGTTTAGTTCAATTTCGGTGGATTTCAGTTCCTGCAACTACTCATTCGGTCTAATAGTGAACGAAATTACCATGTGGTCCACGTTTAACTAATTTGGAAATGGTATTAGCGCATGGAAATCCACCAAGATGCACCTATGTCAGGCTTTTCGTAATCGTAACATCTGAGGATAGGCCGATTGAACTGCCACATAATTTGCTGGCGTAGAACCCTCTCCCTTTTCACCCGGTTAGTGTGGGACGATAACCTGTCAATGCTGATCCTCATATTCAAACACCCTCCAGCATTAATACTTATTAGAGCTAGTAGGTCGGCTTAGTAAGAAGAAATATAGCCCAACTCTACCATATGGGAACATGGTAACTATATTTTGAAATAAAATATTAATTTTGCTGTAAATTAGAAATATGGGATTATTAATTATATACAAGTTACTACATTAGATATTTCAATTAGTATTAAATGTCTTTTAAAGTTTCTTGACTTGTCCTAAAATGACCTTTCTTTAAAAGTATGGAAAATAGAATTTAGAGCTTTCAAATAATTTTAACATTTACGCTAGCAATGGAATGTGGTTTAAAATAATCTACTTTTTGAATCAAAATATTTGATTATCATTCGGCAAATTAAGCGAATAAATGATTTAAAATTCACAATAATCTAAATTTTTTTACCTATTGGCCTTTTACTTCAGCACCTTTTATTTAAATTATGATTTTGATAAACGTTAGTAGTGCTTTTGTGGTAATTTGTAAAGTAATAATGTTAAAATCATATAATAATAGTTTTTAAAAGTTTTATTTCAAATATAACACATGAAACTTTTCTTTCGGCCATTTGTGTTTTGTTAACGAATTTAATGAAATAATTAGGATAATAGGAAGTTTTTAATCTAAGTGAGCCAAATTAGTATCCTAATTCAAAAAAATACTTAAATTATGATTTTGAGAAACGCTAGTAGTCCTTTTGTGTTGATTTGTAAGGTAATAATGTTACGATCATATGATGATAGTTTTTATTTCAAATACAATATATGAAACTTTTTTTCGACCATTTGTGTTTTGTTAATGAATTTAAAGAAGTAATTAGGATAATAGGAAGTTTTTAATCTAAGTGAACCAAATTAGTATCCTAATTCAGAAAATACTTAAATTATGATTTTGAGAAACATTTGTAGTCCTTTTGTGGTGATTTGTAAGTTAGTAATATTACGATCATATGATATTTTTCAAAAGTTTTATTTCAAATAAAATATATGAAACTTTTCTTTCAGCCATTTGCGTCTTGTTAATGAATTTAATGAAATAATTAGGATAATAGGAAGTTTTTAATTTAACTGAGCCAAATTAGTATCCTAATTCAGAAAGTAGTCATTCTGCTAAGTTGCTGAAATCGATCTTATATATTTAATCAGAAATTGGTGCAAAGTATAAATTTTGTCATACTCTTCTGCTAGAAAGAACAGTTTCTAGGGCCACACATAAGCAATTTTATCGTTAAATACCTAGCATACAAAGTATTTGAATAATGTTTACGCATTTAGGTTTAATACACCGTTTTACAACATTTCCGTCAGAATATTTTTATGAATTAGAAGCATTATTTAAGTGAATAGCATTTTAAAAGAATAGATTTGTAAAATAAGAGTGTATCTTTTAAGGTATTTAAGTTTTTCATGCTTTGCAAGAGGTATTTCAAACCGAACTAGCTTCTTTACAAAACCTTGCCTTAAGTGGATTTAAATTTATCCTTTAGAGCCGGTCTCATCAACATTGTCTAACGGCTAACCGTGATTAACCCATGGAGGCAACCAATAGTGGGACGGAATTCTCCGTTTAAACAGAGATTAATCGCGGTTAGCCTTTAAACAACTTTGGTGAGATCGGCCCTTATTCATTTTAATTTACTTCGAACAATGGTAACTAGACAATACTTTCTATCACAGATCTTCCATGGTTGCATTCCCAAGGTATTGAAACATACAAAGAAAGCATATATATATATATATATATATATATATATATATATATATATATATATATATATATATATATATATATATATATATATATATATTATATATTAGAAAATGGCAAATTAAAGCATACTTAATTAGCTAATTTTTTTATACCGAATCCCTTGTAACTCTTTACTAGAGTACATCAGCTTATACACTATGTTTTTGTTAATAGAAAATTTCTATAGAACTTTTCTATTTTAGAAATAGAATAGTAGGTGGATTGTTAGAATATTTTCCAGCTGTATCGAACTTCAGAATTCAGGCACCGGAAGTAAAAAATAAATCTGTAGTCTTAACCCCTTCCAGTATGATTTAATAATGAAAAACTGTGCATGAAATAACCATTTAATTTTCATTTAAAAAACTTGTTTCATTTTACAATTCTTGCATATTCTTAATTAAAACCCACTTTTTACATAGTGTTAAATAATATCAGAAACAGTAAAATTAAGAAAATATCAAAGCAAAACATTAATAAGGTATACAGATAATAGTCTTCAAGCTAGTGGTACTTTTCAAAACAAAGTGCAAAGGAATTCTTAATTGTTTACACCGCCAAGTAGTCTCACTTTTAATTTGATTCTTGTAACACACACGGTATTTCTTAGCAGGTTTTCTTTTATCCTGACTCATTAATTTGGCAATGACTTGTACCAAGAAATTCTATGTAAACAATATGCAATAGTGACTTGTGATTTTCACAAGTGATAAAAGTGTTGCCAAATTCAGTACACTAGAAATTTTAAACTAAATTAATTATCATATTTAACAGTAACTTTAATAGCATGACGAGTGTAGCTCGTCATTGTGCGGTATGGAATGAAAAACTAATGACGAGCTAGACTCGTCATTTTACCGGAAGGGGTTAATATAGCATTATTTTGATTAACATGAGTTCATTCAAACGTTGTCGTATCCTCAGATCTACCTAATATTTAAAGTTCAGTGAAAATACCACAATGAACATAACTCACTAAAAACCATAAAGTAGAAAGATGAAAGTTAAAAAAATAGCTCAACAGAATTAGAAATGACGGTAAGAAAAACATTCGAAAATGCCATGTCACTAGAGTTTACCGTTTAGGTGGAAAATTTGTGACAGACAGTCATATGGATTTTCTACATAACGCTAGTATACTACCTAAGACTGCTATATTCGTGATATATCATACGTTTTTTTTATATTTTAATTGTAGTAAAGATTTATTATAATTTCTGAATTTTTACTAATAAAGTAATATTATATTCGTATATTTTCATAACAAAAAATTGTAAATTAACAAGAAGAAAAGAAGAAAAATACATTTTTAAAGGCATGAAGGCCTTTAAATCATTAATTTTAAAAGAATTTAATTTTAGTTCTAGTATTAATAGGAGAAGAAATTGTATTATTACATAAAGGATACAAAACACTAAAATAAATAACAAAGTAATTTTTAATTTTTTATTTTTGATGTTTTTAAATTAAAATTAACTGCCTTTTCCCCTATTTATTTAGCATTTATATGGATACATAACTGGGTGTTAAATATTCATTATGTTCTATACAGTTTATATTAAAACTTATATAAATTTTAATATAAACAGTACTTTAAGAATTTTTTTCGCTGAATTGCTTCAATACCTGCTGTAACTAATTGACAAAAGCATATCCAATCAGGATTAGTACAAAGACTTCAATATAAAGAGGAAATATATTATATATATAAAGGGAACTGTATATGAATACGGAACTGGATACTGGGCTTCAATATATAAATGAAACTGGAATAAATACAGCATAATAATGCACTATAATGTAAGAAACATAAAGCTTGAGAAACTGATATTTAACTCCTTACCTGTGAAGCACGAATTCAGTTCGGGCGAAGCAAATCCGCAAACTTTAAAATGCCCGACCTGAGTTCGGGCAAGAAAAAAATGGCACTTCAATTCCGTGAACCCTAAAATCAATTCATCCAATGCATAATATTTAATTTGCTATTTTCTCAATAGATAGAAGTACTTTACCACTAAATGTTAGGCCGTCTCGTGAAATTTGTCACTATTTTTCGGATACTATAAAGGATTTGTGGAATTCAAAAGAATCTGATAGACATGAAATTCATGACAATTGATATAGATAAAAATATTGTTTTATTAGTTTATTATATTTATCCAGAAATTTATGTCATTTGATTTATTTTGCTATAATTTGAGCAAAAATTACTGTGATTCATTAACATTTCCCATATATATGAAAATTTTGAAAATAGTAGTTATTTAATTTAAATTTTTTAAAAAAATAATCTACTTATAACATTTTAGAGATTTTTTGTCATTAAGGAGAAAAATTAAAGATAATTTATTTTTCAATTTTGGCCTATTTTTTTCGAATATATTCCACGGGCAATAGGCTACAGAAGAATATGGAATAAAAGATATAGTTTATTCCAATTAACAATCATTCGGTATCACAAGTATAGCTAGACTTTTTAGAAGTATAAAACATTTCGTATATTGGTCAAACTCTGTCATTTTGAAGGACATCTGTCTTGTTGTCATGGTTTCCTTTAAACACACATATTCAAGAATATTTATTTTAATATCAACAGACTGAATTTGAAAGGTAACACTTCTTGAAAACATATTCCTTTATCTATAAAAAATAGCAGGTCATAACATTTTCGTAAACCAGACATGTCTCTAGAGCTGGAAAAAATACTGGCTGGGGTGTCAAATAATTTAGCGGCTTCGGTTTGGATATTAGAATACTTTATATTAAAAATGCATAAAAAATTTCACTGAGTATGAATAAGCATTGAAGATAATACTCTAAATAACACATGTAGTTAAAATAAATCGATAAAATAAAATTCTAAAAGTAGTTCTAAGTTAGAGTTTTCATTAAATCCGGGTTGTATAGACAATCTTGCGAGGAACCCCCTGCTCTCCCCAAATGTATATATTTTTATATACTCAGTATAAAAAAGAAAGATTTTAATCCATTATGATACTTTAAACAAAGATAATTTTCATTGCACGATATCGTAACTTAATTTTCCTAATGTAGGTTAGCCTAGCATATAATAGCTAAGGACATACACACACATATATATACATTTATATGTATAGTATGTACAATATATATTGCAAGAATGCTTGTATGCAAATATATACCTGTACTTTACATATGTGCACACGGACAGTCGTAGGCTCACATACTTTTCCACATATTCTTTGATGTCATCATTAAAATACTGTAAATGTTAAAATTTCCTCCACGTATTCTGTCACATATCACCTTCAATATATATTAAACTTGAAGAACAATAGATGGCAGTACAGCAAAGTTACATCCTTTTGAGAAATATATATCCTTTCTTATGGTGATACACAGTCTTATATGTATATACCTATTCAAATGAATTATCCTAACTTAAGTAATTAAAAAATAACTGTATAACTTCAAATGTGCTATGCCACAATTAAAAACTTTTAAAAATTTAAAATTCTATTAAAAATAGAAGGCCGAAAAAATAAAAACACTAAGAAGATGGACTAAAAACAACCAGAGAAATGATGTTTCGAAGTGACTGGGGGAATTGAGACCCCTCCTATCTAAAAACCGGTTTTAACCAGAGAGGGGGTCTCAACTCCCCCCCCCCGGGTCACTTCGAAACAACATTTCTTTGGTTGTTTTTAGTCTATCTTCTCAGTGTTTTTATACTTCTGTCCTCTTCTGTTTTTAATAGAATTTTTAATGGTATTATATGTCTATATATACACATATTCATATATATATATATATATATATATATATATATATATATATATATATATATATATATATATATATATATATATATATATATATATACATATACATTTATATATATATACATATACATTTATATATATATATATATATATATATATATATATATATATATATATATATATATATATATATACATGAATTGCATGCATGTTTAAAAATATATATAAGCTCGATGAAAGCCAGATATTTTAGCTGGAATATAACAAGTAAAAATATGTGAGAGAAAAACATTAAAAAAAGTCAACTAACCTTCAATAATCCAGTTAATTATTCTATATTTGAAGATAGATTACTGCTTGAAAAGGTTTCTGAAAATATAAAAAAATATTTTATAATAAATGAAAAAATGTTAGTAAAGCTAAAAAAAAAGAGAGAGAGACACTTTAAAAACCTGAAAATCATGCATTTATATATGATATCGATTATCCAGTAAGTTTTGAATGGTTCATTTTAAATGTAAAACAAATATAACTGCTCTTTCAATTAAATTTTTTTAAACTAATAAAAATTTATTATTTTCTAGAATATAAAGAAGACATTTTTTTAATGTATAATGTACCTACTAAGATCATCAATAAGCGTTTGTTGGCAATGGAAAAAAAAGAGTTATATTAACAACTGCGTTGAGGAAATAAACGTATAAACAAATCAGATACATCCATTGTGAAAACAGTATTTTTAAGGACAGAAATTTATAATTTACTTTATTTGCGTCTTTTTTTTTTGCTAAGTAAACTTTATTCTCAGTATATATCTATTTATATATAAAATTCTTTTGTTTGTGTTTGTAATAGAACTACTCCTATACGGCTGGACTGATTTTGATGAACTTTTGTGTATTTAATTAAGTTCATTCGAAAATGGTTTAGATTCACAATTTGATCCGATAGAAAATGTTTTTTAATTAAAAATTCAGAATTATCAGCTTATTGTGATTATTATAATGCCGTTTGAAATTTTTCACTATCAACACATCTGTGGCGCAGTGGACAACGCAACGGGCTTCACTTCGAGATGTCCCAAGATTGAATTCCCGTACAGGCGATGTGGGAAATTTAATTTAATCTAATTACGTCTGTGATGACTGTACGCGTGGTGGCGTCAAGTATTTTTAAACTAATTTTTTTCTTTACTATTCCCTCAAAATGGTTCAATTTATTTTAAAACATTTTACGATTTTTGGATTTGCAGTGTTAAAACAGGGCAAGGTCTGTCGGTTCATCTATTCAAATATAAAAATTAATAATATTAAATATAATGTTTTATGTTATAGCAACTTATGGAAAGTGTTTTTAACATATGCGACGTATATAATAAACGTATAAACAAATCAAATACATCCATTGTTAAAGTGTTATCATACAGCATTTTTAAGCTCATGAAATATATAATTTACTTTATTTACGCCTTATTTATTTTTGTTAAGTAAACTTTATTCTCAGTATATATATATATATATATATATATATATATATATATATATATATATATATATCTAATATAAAATTAATATTATTAAATATAATGTTTTATGTTATAGTAACTTATAGAAAGTGTTTATAACATATGCGACGTATATAATAAACGTATAAACAAATCAAATACATCCATTGTTAAAGTGTTATCATACAGCATTTTTTAGCACATGAAATATATAATTTACTTTATTTACGTCTTATTTATTTTTTGTTAAGTAAACTTTATTCTCAATATATATATATATATATATATATATATATATATCTAATATAAAAATTAATATTATTAAATATAATGTTTTATGTTATAGTAACTTATGGAAACTGTTTATAACGTATGAAACGCATGCATATATATACTGCGAATAAAGTTTAATAACAACATTTTCAAAGATTAAACTTTTAAATAGTACCTGATTTTTAAAGTTTTTTTTAACATAAAAGATTTTCTCATGCTTTAGTTTATATTTCTAAAAACTTTGTAATTCATCTACTTATTCGATTCTTTAAATTATTTTTTATAAAATGTATTATTTTAATGGAAGATAAACAACTTTTGTTCTTAAATCACACCTTTAATACAACAATTTTAATGCCTTTTAGTAAAATAAAATTTCCTATAAAATAAAAGCAATGTTTTGACCCCTCCCCCTCAATTTCATTTTCGGAAAGGAAAGATAAGAGTATAACAAGTTTAATTATACTCCTTATAAGAGATTGAATTACGAAAACAAACAAATAGAGGTAATGTTCGAATTTCAGGCATACATTTCTCTTAACATACTAGAAATGCCTTTGCAGTCGTAATGATAGTTGACAATATAATTAACACCTGCACACTATCGTAGAAATTATTAGATTTATTAGTAATTAGAGGAAGTCGTTTGGATCGAAATAATTTCTGATATATATTTGAGATGGTAAAACCGGTAAACGAGTTGAATGTTTTGCTAGTAAATATTTACCAGTAATTCCCAAATAGAAAATTTGTAATCTAAGTTATTCATAATAATAGTACCGGAAAAAACTATCGTATCAAAGAGTGTGAACTTCAAAAGATTATTTTAAACAGCTAGATAGTTTTCAAAAAAATTATGTCTTCATTAAGTGATAAAATCGAAAAATTAATCTTTTACCTTAGAAACATTAATTTTTGAATACATGGTAAGCTATTATCTATTGAATCTTATCATCTGAAAAATCATCTATTACATCTATGTTAATCTTTGCATGCTAAATTTCAATAATTGCTTTTTTTAATATTACATTGATATTTTAATAAACTGAATAGTAAACAAATTTTATTATTGAAAATTTTATCAAGGTTTAAATGATTACATTTTACACTAATACCTACATAGTATTTTATTTTGTTTAATAAAAGTGCACAAACTAAAAATTAATATATAAATTTCGTAACTAGTACACACTTTTTATCTACTTTAAGGGAATAAGTTACCGATAAACCAGAATTTAGATTTTCTTTTACCAATTTTCCAGTAATTAAAAAGAGAAAAGATGGTAAATTTACAAATGATATCTTAATATAATAACATCCATATAAATTAAAAATACTGTAGAATAATGTAGCCGAGTTGAATGATGCAGACTTACAAAAACATCTTTTATTTAGAACACTAGATAAGACACAAATCCCCACAAGGAAAAAGGACACAAATACAGAAAATATTCGGTAATATATTACATCGCGTTCTCAAAAGAAAAGCTGTGAATCTGTGAGCTAGACCTTTTATTAACGTCTGGAAGTGGAGATGCTCCAGGAAGGATGTCATTCAGGTAACCAATCACTTTACTTTAATTACTTCTTGTTTATTATAGAAGGTAGTACGTCACAATGCGCAGGAAAAATTCATTAACGGGACTGCTATTCTAAATTTAAGGTATTAGGAAATGAGCGTTCTCAGCCATATTTAAGAAAAAATGTGTTTTAGAATTCTATTATTACACACACACACACATATATATATATATATATATATATATATATATATGCGTGTGTGTGTGTAACAACATGAGTAATTTCTTCTTATAATGTTACTTGCACATTATTAGTACACAAAATTACCTAGAGGTCATTAATATCTATTCTACACCTGCAATTTTTAACCAGATAACAATAGATATTCTTTGTTAGTTTCTTACCTTTTTCTTTTCTCCTTTATTCTCATCATTATTCCTAAATAGCTTCGAGTCAATACAAATAAAATGAATTATACAGCAATAACAACTTTCCTCCTCTTTTAATTTATGATTTCTAGAATCATTCTTTATTGCTACAATGTATTTCAGAAATAAAAAGATTGATATAAAAATATATCACAAACTACATTTATTATTTTTTCCCTTTGCAAACTCGAGATTTTTGCTCAGTCACTTTTCTCCTAATCTACAGGAAATATATCAGGTTTGTTATTTTTTCCCTCTTTAACCATGCATATTATCTGCCGAATAATAGCACTAAGACATTGCTTGTTATGAAATGTTTATGCGGCTAAGTCATTAGGTTTGTGTTCCCAAATTGCCTTGACACTTATCGCTCTAACAGCAACTCAATAATAATTAATGATAATTGTTTAGTTTGCTTTCTGCGGTACCCTCATTTGCCCTGCCGTCCCTCTGCTTTTTTTTACCCTCCTCTGCCATATTTCAATCTTTACTCCGTTACATTTATATCTGTCACATAACTTCACTCTGTGTCTCCATAATTCAGCCAATAATGATTAAAAACGAGATTTAATTTCCTCTTTGTACTGTTAATTGCAGTAATTAAAGTAATGGAACTCATAACTGCATTTTTTTAGTTTCTCTTTTTTGATTACTTCGCCAATAAAAGTAATTGCGTGGTGCATTGAAAAAATGGATGAGTATTTTTTTTCTTCCTTTTTCGGGTTTTTAAATTTTCGATCGATTTCATGTAAAGTGCCAAAAAATTGTTCCAGGTGCCGCTTAGAATGAAAAATGGCCGGATTTAAAGCGTTCGCAAAATGGTGAAGGAAAAAAGTACATTATTATCAATTTCTGAGACTAAAGAAAATCGGGATATTATCGCAGAGGTCTTTCTTTTGCGGTTGTCTTTATGAAGACAAATATATTATTGGCTAATTATATCAGATATGTCGGTATGATTTTCTCTCTAAGAGACCGTGAATGAAAGCGAGAGTAATCCGAACTGAAATAAAACGAAAAACTGAGATGGCATGGATATTCAACAAAAATAGCTATCTTTTTAATGGTATTAAGTAAAATTATTATTATATAAATATGTTAGTATTTCATGCATGTTTAAAAACATTGTATACTGTTTGCAAGTTTTATACGATGATATCAAGGAAAGTTTTTAAACACCTTAATTTGACGAAAGCTTTGAATGAAAGTGATAATAATCGTAAATGGAAACATGATAAAAATGAAAATGAAAGATTAATATCTCATGGAAATAAGAATATTTTTCTAACGATAGTAAATCAAATTATACAAAATATAAGGTGAGTTTATTAATTTTTCTAAAAAATATTTGGTGAATCTGAGTATAAAAGATTTAATATAAAAGATTTAATATACCAAACAAAGCCAAAAATAGAAACCGATACTTAGATTTGTTTAGGGATTCATTAGAAGTGATTGGTCTAAAAGGAAGTAAAAACATCCAAAGAAAATAATAAGAAATATTTTTTATTAAAAAATTAAAATTTCATTAATTTTTTCATATAAATAAATTGTTTGATAATACGTAAGAAAATGTTCAATGTTTAGAATTATTTCGTAAATTTTTAAAACTTTCTTTCCACGTCTGATCTCAATTTTTACATTTCTTATTGCATTAATATTATTTTAAAATACTTGTGGGCATTTTAAGTATTACTTTATTGATATATTTAATAGTAAATTTATAGTTAAGTATTTTTACATTTCTATGTTTATATAAAGTTTTAAGAAACCAAAGAAAGCCGAAAATTGAAACCGATACTCAGATTTATTTAGGTATTCATTAGAGGTGATTGGTCTAAAAGAAAGTAAAAACATCTAAAAAAAAGTAATAAGAAATATTTTTTATTAAAATAATTAAAAATTCTTTATTTTTTTATAAAAATAAGCTGTTTGATAGTGCAGAAAATATTTTCAATGTTTTGAAAAATTAAAAAAAATTTTTAAATGTTTAAATGAATTATTTTTGTCTGAACGTTGAGTATTCTTGAAAAAGTTTAAATTGAGTTTTAACAACTTAAATAAATCCGAGATTTAAAACCGATACTCAGGTTTATATGCACACATATCCCACACGCATAGAGATTGGTAAATTTTTCATAGAAAATTAAGAAAAATTAAGAAGTTTTGAGACTTCTAAAAACTAATGCAAAAACTCGTAAAATATTAAGTTGAAAAAATGTCACCTGCTTTTAAGAAAAATATTTAATTGATTAATTTAATCATACTTCAATTTATAAAAGTACAAACTTTCATAACTCTAGGTTAATAATTTATAAAAAATATACAACAACGTCGACTATCTTCTTAAAGTGTTTTTCATAAGACTGGAGATTCTTCCGTGAAAAAGTTTAGTATTTTACCAAAACTTAGAATAAGGCAAAAATAATGACAAAAATTAAACATATATATGTATATATTATAGTTCTTTGTCTAGATATGTTTCTATATACTTACTAAATACACAATAAAAATACAGTGCTAAATGATTAATATACATTGCTGTGAGAACATTTTTAAAGCATAAAAAATAACTCAGTTTTTAAGTAAATAATAATTTTCTTTTTACTTAAATTTCTGTTTTTGTAAACTTTATCCTCTTATATATTTTGTAAAATTGCTTTGTTTATGTCATTACAAATACAATTAAAAATGAAAAAATAAGACTTAAGTGCTCTTAACCGACGTTAAAAAGTAATGTTGGAAAGAAGCATCTTCTATACATAAGACAATACATTAGGGAGGATAGAACCTTTCCAAATCCAAAATCTTCATTGTAAAATTTTTTATTCAATGCGTCTTAAAAGGGAATTCTTTACTCTATTTAGGAAGAATATTTTGCAAGTTCTTTTCTAATGCTCTAATCTAAAAATTATTCATTTTTGTCGTTTCATATACTATATATTTTTATATAAAAAATATGCACCAAATGAAAAATGGAATTCATTACCCAAAAGATAACTTTTGAAATTGTTATATAATTTTGATATGAAATTTATGGCAAAAACCTCTTTTATTTTAAAATTCTAAAAAATATTAATTATACATTTTAAAATTAAATAAATTATAGGCTGTTTAGAAATTGCATATGTGAAACACATATCTATAAAAAATGTATTACTCGAATTAACTTAATTGAGTTTCATAATAAGAAAAATAATTAGCTTCTTTTTGATTTTAAAATTAGTTACTAATATGGAAATTGTAAAATTTATTTTGAGTGTATGTTGATTTATAATTTTTTCACTCTGTATATATTTTCAATTTTTTAAAAAACTGTATTGTTTCGTATAATAAAGCTAAAAAATGTGCATAAAGTTATACTTTAATTAATAATCTTAGAAATGTTTTACACTAATCTGATCAGAAACTTTTATTTTATAATGAATAAAAAATTAGGACTTTTCCAATCTAAAGGTACTATGTCTTATTAGTTGAACTGTGAAGCTTCCAACTTAACAGAATACGAAAATCTGAAACTTATAAAAAACTTTTACTAAAACTGAAACTTATAAAAAACTTTTTACTTTCGCATAGTTTAAAAACATATTTTTAACTATGCGAAATTTCTCATATAAAAATACTACATTAATGTAAACTGCAAGCTTATTTCTTTATATTACAGCTTAAATTTAACTAATTAAATTAGCTAACTAAATTGTTCTCCTTAAGACGAATTTTCTTTTTCATAATTTAGACATTTCAACTGGAATGGTACTAAGTGTTCTTACGAGAACTAAAACGTTTCCGACTAGACAGAGTATGAAAATATTCAACTTAAAAATAAAACTTCCATATTTTTAACTATACAAATTCTCTCAAATTAAATATTAGGTTCAGATAAACTGGAAGCTTATTTTATTACATTACAACCGTCTTCATTATTTTCATTTTTAACCTATATTATAAGAAATAAAATAAGTACTTAATATAAACAAAATTACAATATTTGGAGATGTATATATACAACTAAAATTTTTCTGTTGCTTTTAAATCATAAATTATACTTAAATACTAATAAACACATATTTATTTTTAAATGAAATAATTTTTATTTCATTATGCTGAGAATAAAACATTATAAAATGAACTGAATTAAAAACAAAACTTCCATATTTTTAACTATACAAAATCTCTCAGATTTATTACTACGTTCATGGAAATATTAAGCTTATTTTATTACATTAGAAACGCCTTCAGTGTTTTCCTTTTTTATCTATATTATAAGGAATAAAATAAGTACTTCCTATAAACAAAATTACAATATTAGGTGATGTATATATACTTTTAAAATTTCCTGTCGCTTTTAAAACAATAATTATACTTAAATACTAATAAAAATATATTTATTTTTAAGTGGAATAATATTTATTTTATTATGTTGAGTATAAAGCATTATAAAATGAACTGAATAAAAAAAAATCTTAAAATTCTAAAAAAGAGTGAATTTTCTCCACGAATTTCATAAATGTAATAAGTATTATTTATAAATAAAATAAAATATATTAATTGATAGAAATATTTATACATAATTTTAAGTCTTTTAGAAAGATGGATTTTTTACGAGATGCCTATTTACTGAAAAAGCACATTTTGAGAAAAACTCCCAATAACTTTAATTCCCTATACATTACTATGGGTGTTTGTATTATCTTCATTAACCTGAATTTAAGTCTTGATTCTTATAAACACTCTACATTTTAGAATTGGCAAAACACCTGCTGTTTTAGAATAAAAACTAAAATATCCTGATTTCAGAGGTTGAAGAAGTCCCAATGCCTCTAAAGAAGATATATATCTTTCTTTAAATTATTTTTTATCTAACTTCAAATTACGCACTCCCAATTCTGTGGTGACCGGATACTCTCTAACAAGAAATACCAAAAAGGGCTTTGCTAACGACTAATTTTAAAGGAAAAATTAGCTATTAAAATCTCTCTCCAGCAACAAAAATAAAAATAGCGAGGAATTTGTCACCAATCGTAACTATGTAAGTCATTTAATTAACTTTGGCAAACGTGATCAATGTGACAGAGAGAAGTGGCAAGTAGCCAATTCCTAAATCCTGTGTATCTCAGATAGATTTTGCTGTCTCGAGAAAGGGCAAAAAACGACAGGTATTATTTAGATTTAAACAAGCTAGAAATTGGGTGCTGTTATAGTACCAGCTTACTAATTAAATGATAATAAGCGATTTATGAACATGTCCGAAAACCGTTTTTCTTTCTTTTAACATGTATATTTTGTTTACCAAGATATACTAAAAACTTGGAAACATGTTCATTTATATTTATATCTTCAGTTTCAGTTTATAATATCCAAAGTAATTACATTAAATGAAAATCTTGTAGCTTCATTTGGGGCTTACTTTTCTAATCTCCACTTTTGGTAAAATTGTGTAAAAATTTAATTCACATTCATTTTAGTTTTTATTTATCATTCCTTTAGATAAAATATTCATGTAACATATTTTCTTTTGTAAACCATTATATCAGCCTTTCCCCAAGGATCAGACTGTTTGTAGCTAGATACTAGATTGAAATGCATGCTTTTTAATGAGTATAAAGACTAAGCCGCATACAATGATATTCCCATTTGGTTAATCATCATTTGAAATACTAGTAATTGAAACATGTCTAACAATTTCCAGCTTTTAGTTGAAATATAAAATTGGCTAAATAACTCTAATGTTATTTGAGTTTATTAGATAATATGAATGTTACACTTATCTAGAAAAATATTTAGATATTAGGATTTATAATTACATACATTTTTATTATATTACAATATGCAACATTTAAGTTACAGTAGTTAAAATAATGCAATGAAAAGATATATTTTTTAATTTTACTTTTTTTCTAATGTCTTGAGCTTGGAGACACACTGCCGTTTACCGAAGAAAAGGAAGATCTATGAATTACTTCACCAGTTTTTCTGTTGCCTAGGGTACACTACAGGCAGAGGGGGTAGTTAATCCAAATTACCCGTTTTGGAGCATGTGTACTCACTTTGTGGTTTGGTTTGATTTGGAGTGCTACGGTTTACTTTTTGCAACACGAGGGCTATTGAGACCAGGACCTACATCTTAAAGCCGATTCCGAACGGCTACGAACATCCATGTCACTGTGAGATTCGAACCCATGAACTCCGGTACCGAAGGCCAGCACCCTAACCAATTGGCCATCGTTTGGCCTCACTCTGTAGAGATGGTTATCGAGATGGCATTGGCTTTCCACGCGAAGGAAACCAGTAACTATCCACGGAGCTTGCCCGATAGATTCAGCTACAAATTTAAACCATGACTTACTGAAAATATCTTCAATTTTGAAAATCATTAAAAAAAATCACCTGTAAACACGACTAGCTCCATTTTACATGCTGTAAATTATTTATTAAAAATATGTAACTTTGTAGAGCATATTTTATTTCTTAAAATTTATTTTAAGCAAACAGATAATTCAATAAACAAAAATCGAGCTATACCCTAAGGTTTTACTAAGATCTCCTATTTGAAAAACGAGGAGTGATTTTTAAAGTAAGTACGGTTTGTAATTAAAAAGATCTGTATATTTTATTAATTTTATTTTTTTCATGAAAACATACAATTTAATCTTTTCATATTTCAAAGGATATACCCCTTTGGACAATTTCTGCCTAACGTTTGTTTGTACGGGAATGTATTTCAGTTTATACATCGCATAACTGAAAACGTCTAGCTGTAGAACAGTCGAATTATGTATTTCTCTTAGGGACAACATCTTGACTCTCTGTGACAAGCAGCCTTGCCTAAGATTTAGGCTTTGAAATCTATACCACGAGTGTTCAATCGTCAACAATTACTTTAATTCAAAATGGTGTAAAAAATTGAAAGGGAAATACTTATCAACCATTACCGATTCATATCGATTCTTCTGGAAAAAAGAAAATAAGTCAAACTCCTAAAAGAAGGAAAGCTTTCAGATAGTCATCTCCCATGTAATAATAGCCTAATTTATCTGTCCGTCTGTTCTCGAATTTATAAAGTGGTTGGACCTGGAAAGGATAGAGGCATCCATATTAGATTCTTGATGAGTTAGGGTTAGCAAGAATCAAATCGAGTAAAAGTTTATCTTCTCCAGAACTATCTATCCGATTCTAAAATAAATTGGTATAAATATTCTTCATATCACAGCAAAAAATATTGTCTACTTTAAAACGTTCGAAATCCACCCCTTCTCCCCTTTTCAAGAGTTTAATGCCATAAATTCAAGCCGTATTTTCCCTGATTAAGAGCAGGTGATAAAATTTATCAATTTATCACATAATAAATAGGTAAGAATAACATTTTTCTCTAGCATTATGACGTCATTACTTTAACCATCTCATTTAATCATTTCTTTAAAAAATCATTTTTTAAAAAATAATTTTTTAAGTTTTATTAAATTTTATTAATAATATTTTATTTAACTAGCTATTTTTGGGGTTATAATAGTTGGTTTGGTTTTGACTGCTACGGTCTACTTTTCGTAACACGAAGATTAAAGAGACCGGGACCCACAGTTTAAAGCCGATTCCGAACGGCTACGAACATCCATGCCTCAGTGGATTCGAACCCATGAACTTCGGTATCGCAGGCTATCACCCTAACCATTCGGCCATCGTTCGGCTGGGTTACAATAGAAACATGTGTAAACAATTTACTTGCCTCAGAAATTAAGTGTCTGAAGATAATTAAGTTTGACATTATAAAAAAGATTGAAATTTTCTTTAAAAAAAAAAGAGTGAAAATCCCACTTAATATGATTGTCTAAAGTCCAAAAATAAAAATATGTAGAACATATTTTGCAAATTTTCTCCAAGAATTATCGAAAATACAGTGTCGTCTTCAGAACATCAATTCCGAATCGTTCCCTGAGATGTAATCCACACCATAATCGTGCTTCATGTTTACTTCATCTGATACCAAAAAGTGTTATTCTCCTGCCGAAAATATGGGATTTCTTAAAATCCAAAGCCTTCCCGAACCGACTCCTTTGTGCGGGATTTCTTTTTTACTCTACAGCGGAAAAGAAAAAAAAAAGGGTAAAAATTGTAAGACTCCCCCTTTTGGGTTCATCTCCTCCTAAAAGACATTCATCGCAGCAGGTTGAAGTTGAGAATATCAAGGAAGGATTAAGAACAACTTTGAGATTACTTTCGAAGGTTTGGCTTGGAGCACTACTGTCTAATTTTTGCAACACGAGGGCTATTGAGACCGGGACCTACTGCTTAAAGCCAATTCCGAACGGATACAAACATCCTTGCCACAGTGGGTTTCGAACCCACAAACTCCGTTGCCGAAGGCCAGCACCCCAACCATTCGGCCATTGTTCCATTTCGAAGAAAAAGAAACAAATGTAGATATATAATGAATAAAATGCAACTTTATTAACACATATTGTAGTAATTCCAGTGTCATTTTTCCGTAAGCATGCGAGAATGTTACTTATATGTGTATGTATGTATAAATACACATATAGATTAGAGCTTTCGTGTAAGGTTTCACAATGCGAAGGAAAAAGAACAAATGTAACTATATAATGAATAAAATGCAACTTTATTTATACATATTGTAGTAATTACAGTGCCATATTTTTCCGTAAGCATGCGAGATTTTTATTTATATTTGTATGCATGTATAAATACACATATAGATTAGATACTTTCATGTAGTGTTTCACAATGCGAAGGAAAAAGAAACAAATGTAACTTTATAGTGAATAAAATGCAACTTTATTAATACATATTGTCGTAATTCCAGTTTCATATTTTTCCGTAAGCATGCGAGAATGTTACTTATATGCGTATGCATGTATAAATACACATATAGATTAGATGCTTTCGTGTAGGGTTTCACAATGCTTATAATTATGTTTCAAATCCTCAATATATTAGTCATAATAGACAGTTGAATAGAATATGAAGCCGTAGAATCCCGAACGGCATGTTACGTAGATGATCTGTGTAGCGCTCTTATCTAAGCATAGTTAGCTATATGAGAATTATATTCTCGTCCCAGGCAAGAGCCGTTTTGGGTATTAAGATAACTTTTAAACAAAAGAAAATTTCCAATAAATAATTTTCAATATAAGTGAACTTGTCTATATATTCATAAATTAATTTCATTGTTATATTTCTTTTTTTATGAAGTAATTCTAATATAAGTATGAGATGATGTGATTTATATACGTCGGCATGTGTATGCATATATAGAGAGATAGAGGGAGAAAGTGAGATAGATAAATAGAAAGATATTAAATACTTTCATATAGCGATTTACTGTACTTAACACTATATTTCTTACTCTCAATATATTAGTCCTTATAGAGAGCTGAGCAGAATACGATAGAATAGATTCCCAATGCAGATGTTCTCTTATTCACCACTGTAGTGAGTTTCTTTAATATTAGATGGCTAAAAAAAGTTATTTTGTTAATCCAGGTAAATAGCATTTTACCGTATCAAGAGTAACTTTATTTGCATACATTGACCCATTGAATTACATATCTGAGGATTTTTAATATTATTAATTTTATGAAAGTTATTAATTTTATGAAGCTGAAAAGGAGAAAAATGAAAAACTTTTTTTTTGTGTGTTAAATTTCGACTAGAATGACCAAAAATGCGATGTTGTCTCTAATATATCATACTCCAATTGTTCCTGGGATGTAACTTTTACTTTTTGGGCTTCATGTTTCGGGCTTCTTTATCTTATAGTGAAAAGAGTTATACTTCCCCCTAAAGTTTTTACTAACAATGACAAATTTTAATTTTTGGACAATCTCAAATGGAGAAAAATGTAATACTTTTTGTGTGAAATTTCCGCAAAATTGACTAAAAATGCGATGTTGTCTCCAAAATATCAAATCCCAATTGTTCTTAAGATGTAACTTTTACTATTCGGGCTTCTTCATCTTATAGTGAAAAGAGTTATATTTCTCGCTAAAGTTTTACTAACAATGTCAAATTTAAATCTTTGGAAAAGCTCAAATGGAGAAAAATGTAAAACTTATTTTCGTGGGAAATTTCCGCGAGAATGACCAAAAATGCAATGTTGTCTCCAAAATATCATATCTCAATTTTTCCTGACATGTAACTTTTACTATTCGGGTTTCTTCATCTTATAGTGAAAAGAGTTATACTTCTCCCTAAAGTTTTTACTAACAATAATAAATTTTAATTTTTGGCAGAGCTCAAAAGGAGAAAAATGTGAGATGTAACTTTTACTATTCGGGATTCTTCATCTTATAGTGAAAAGAGTTATACTTCTAGCTAAAGTTTTTACTAACAATGACAAATTTTAATTTTTGGCCCAGCTCAAAAGGAGAAAAATGTAAAACTTTTTTGTGTGGGAAATTTCTGCGAGAATGACCAAAAATGCGATGTTGTCTACAAAATATCATATCCCAATTGTTCCTAAGATGTAACTTTTACTATTCGGGCTTCTATATCTCATAGTGAATAGCGTTATACTTCTCCCAAAAGTGTGAGACTTCCCAAAATCTAAAAATTCGTGGACAAGTCCTTTGTGCTTTATTTATTTTTTACTTTATAGCAGGAATAAATGTAAAAACAGAATTCTTCCCCCTTTTGAGTTCTTCCGTCCTGAAAGACATTCATCATGGGGAGGGTGAAGTTGAGGGTGCCAAGAAAGGATTACTATCAGCTCTCAGCTTTGAGATTACTTTCGAGAGGAAAAGAAACAAATGTAACTATATACTATAAAGAAAACAAGAATTTTTATATATGTATTTATGGAGTAATTCAAATGTTATATTTCTTTCGTAAACAGAGGATGGCATTTAACTGTGGGAGAATGCTATAAATATAGACATAGATCATTTATTGTAGGAATTGATGGTTCTTGCCGAACAAAGGTTTTCGTACCTTCGTTCGTGTGTCTGCTGGCTTGGCACCTAGCCATTTGGAATCGGCTTTAAAACAGTAGGCCTCAGTCACATCAAACCCTCTTATACCCCAAAGAGTTGATCATAATGCTCCAAAACCAAACCAAGCCAAAGTTTTTGCGATCATGTTTCAAGCCTTCAATACATTAGTTATAGTAGTCGTCTGCACATAATATAAACAGTAGATTTCCCCAAAGCATGGCCATCTATGTAGTGCTCTTATCTAAGTATAAACAGTATAAATGGTAACAGTAACAGTATAAACAGGATATAAGTAGTGATCGAAAACCAAACCAAGCGAAAGGTCTTACCATTATGTTTCAAAACTTCAATACATTAGTTACAGTAGTCTTCTGAACATAATATAAACAGCAGATTCTCCAAAAGCATGGCCATCTATATAATGCTCTAAGTATAAACAGTATATAAGTAGTGCTCCAAAACCAAACCAAGCCAAAGTTTTTGCGATCATGTTTCAAGCCTTCAATACATTAGTTATAGTAGTCGTCTGCACAGAATATAAACAGTAGATTCCCCAAAAGCATGGCAATCTATGAAATGCTGTTATTTAAGTATAAACAGAATAAACAGTAACAGTATAAACAGTATATAAGTAGTGTTCCAAAATCAAACCAAGCCAAAGTTCTTACCATTATGTTTCAAAACTTCAATACATTAGTTACAGTAGTCTTCTGAACATAATATAAAC
>CM063503.1:71085978-71153478 GCA_032207245.1 Pardosa pseudoannulata
TTTGCTATACAAAGGTTAATAAGACAAAGTAGACATTTAAAAAACATGAAGGAGTATAATGATAATAGGCATGTTCAATTCAACATACACTCAAAAGCTAAAACATTATGACCACCTGTCAATAAAGAGTTGGCCCATCTTTGGTGCGGAACACAGCTTGAACCCGCCTTGGCATGGATGCCACAAGTCCTTGGTAGATGGCCGGAGACAGATTGTACGAGATGTTTAAGCAACGGTTACGCAAATCCAAGATATAGCGAATTGGTGGTCTTTGAACTCTGAGGTGCCGTCCCATGATATCCCAAATGTGTTCTATTGGATTGAGATCCGGTGAGTTAGGCGTCCAGGACATTAACTGGAATTCAGCATCATGTTCCCGGAACCACTCCAACACAATTTTAGCCTTGTGACAAGGGGCATTGTTCCATTTCCAGCTGGAAAAACAGAGGCCATGTAAGGGTACAACTGGTCCGCAATGATGTTCAGATACTCTGTAGCATTCATGATCTGCTCTACCATAACCACTAGTTCCAGAGACGCTCAAGAAAATGTCCCACAAAGCATAATACCGACATCACCGGCTAGTGTATGACCTACTGTATGTTGAGGGAGCAACTGATCTTGACACGGCCATCGGCGTGATGATTGACAAACCGTGATTCATCTGACCATGCAACTCATTCCCACTGATCCATGGACCAGTCATGATGCTCCCGGCTCCAGCTTAGGCGCAGTTGACTATAACACTTGGTCAGCACACTAGTAGGACGTTTACTGCTTAGCCCCATATCCAACAGTGTCCGCCGAACAGTGTGCTCCGATACTATTCTACATGGGCCTGCATTGTATTGGGTAGTCAGCTGAGCCACTGTCTGGCTCCGGTTTTGCTTCACCATGCGAGACAGTCTCCGACGACCTTTTTCTTTGATAGCGTGTGAAGTTCATTGCAAAGTGTAGAGATGGTGATAATGTTTTGGCTCTTGAGTATATGTGTTGTGCTATTTCCAGAAACACATAAAAAACTGAGTTATTTTCTTAATCCAAAGAATTTTTTTTTGAATTATGATCTAACTTTAAACAACATTTGTTGATCATACTAATTACATTTCTGAAGACACTATTAATTTTTATCGAAGTTTTTCTAACAAAGACTAGAGCTCACGTCTTAGTTTTTTGGCCAAATTTAAAAGTAAAAATATGTCAAACTTTTCATCCACAAATGTTTTCTTCGACGACCTTTTTCTTTGATAGCGTGTGGAGTTCATTGCAAAGTGTAGAGATGGTCATAATGTTTTGGCTCTTGAGTGTATGTGTTGTGCTTTTTCCAGGAACACATAAAAAACTGAGTTATTTTCTTAATCCAAAGAATCTTTTTTGAATTACGATCTAACTTTAAACAACATTTGTTGATCATACTAATTACATTTCTGAAGACACTATTAATTTTTATCGAAGTTTTTCTAACAAAGACTAGAGCTCACGTCTTAGTTTTTTGGCCAAATTTAAAAGTAAAAATATGTCAAACTTTTCATCCACAAATGTTTTCTTCGACGACCTTTTTCTTTGATAGCGTGTGGAGTTCATTGCAAAGTGTAGAGATGGTCATAATGTTTTGGCTCTTGAGTGTATGTGTTGTGCTTTTTCCAGGAACACATAAAAAACTGAGTTATTTTCTTAATCCAAAGAATCTTTTTTGAATTACGATCTAACTTTAAACAACATTTGTTGATCATACTAATTACATTTCTGAAGACTAATTTTTATCGAAATTTTTCTAACAAAGACTAGAGGTCACGTTTTAGTTTTTGGCCGAATTTAAAAGTAAAAATAAGCCAATCTTTTCATCTACAAATGTTTTCATGGGAATCATAAAATAGTATTCCTCAAAAATGTTTCAGAATGTTCCTCTTTTAATTCATAACATGATGCTTTGTTTATTTTTTACATTGAAATTTTTTTTTGTGATCCGAATACAGAATCTCTAAAAATTTTTATCGAAATTTTTCTAACCAAGTCACTTTTTTGGTCTGTTTTTTACTTTAAAATAAAAAATACATCTTTTGAAAGACATTCATCACGGCAGGTTGAAGTTGAGGGTGCGAAGAAAGGATTACGAACAGCTCTCAACTTTGAGATTACTTTCGAAGGAAAAAAAGAAACAAATTTAACTACATAGTGAATAAAACGCAACTTTATCAATATATATTGTAGTAATTTCGGTGTTATATATTTTTCCGTAAGCGTGGGAGAAAGTAACTGTACTGAAGTGTAAGAAAATGTTCATTACGAAGCACCTTTACAAGTTTATCTGTTAAAAATGCTACATTTAAGGTATAGTTACTCCAGAATTTATTAGACCAACTTGCTTACATCTGTTTATGAACAGTCTAGAAATAGCATATAGCTATTGAGCACTAGTTGTAAATAATTTCTTCAGCACACTTGTAAATAATTTCTTCAGAGTAAAGTACCATTGGTCTCTGGAATGTGTCTACCAGCGTGAAAAAGAATTGATAAAAAATAAGAAAACATTTCTTCTTAGAAGGGGAAATTTTTTATGCAATTTGAGCCCTAATTAAAAATTAACCTACGAAACATATGCAAAAAAACCCAAACCTAAAAATATTTAAATTTTTTCAGTACTATTTACATTCCTATGCTAACTATCATATAGATCTGAGATATTAATGTATTATTAAATTATTAGATCAAAAAAATTAATTTGGATACATTCTAAAAATATTTAATTATAAGACATTTTAGGGAATTTTTTTTAATCTCTTGAAAATAACAGAGTAAATTATATATTTCATTGTAGAAACAATAAGGTGTTATTACAGAGTTGATATATTATGTAATTTTCAATATAAAGAATATTTTTTTTGTGTTATAAGAGAAGTTTGAGACATCCTAAACTGATCTTTCATATTTCGTATTTTGTTAAAACCCGAATTTTTTAGGCTCTCAATTAAAAAATAAACACTGTTTAATTAAATATTACTTTTAAAATTATTTTTCAAACGAATGAAATGAAATTTTTCATTAGCTCAGACAAATCCCACCATTAGAGACTAATTTTAAGAAACTTAGAAAAATTATTTTTACTTTAATTAAAACAAAATTTATTTTTTTAAAAAAATTAACTTAATTCTATTAAATTTATGAAAATGGGTATTTATAACCAGAGTGTACGGAAACGTAAAGAGAATTTAAAATAGAGTTCGTTTCACGTCTTTTTTACACGTAAAACTTTATCTGCTTAACTTATCAGAGAGACATAAATCATCGTTATAGATTTTCAAGTTATGTATGATATAAAATGTGATAGAAACTCTCTCACTTGCAAAAGGAAATTTAGCATTGGACGTCACGCTAAAGTATAATATTAGCCTTGAGTAAATTTTAAAAATATTTTACGAATCAGTTGCCATTCATCCGTCTTTATCAGTTATCTTTTTCATCTCAACTTACAAGGGTTCTTTTGCATTCCAGATAGTTAATCAGAGTCCTGAATCATTTTTAATATCTTATAAAAAGTTTTCTTTGTTCTGATTTAGTACTCTGTATGTTCGCGCCATTCATTACTGCCTCACTCGAGTTGGGTAATTCTTTTTGTCATTGGTGTCGCTTGCTGCCAAAAGCCCTGGTAGTTTGCCAAAACAGGGGTACTGTCACACATACCTTAAAAATCTACAAGATGAGCAAGAAAAGGCTTTCAGTGTTCACCATCGGATGGAAGTTGGGGAAAAAAGAACAAGATGAAAAAAATGACACTGAACTTCGCCTAATGGCTTAAATACTGTATTTCTGCGTCACGCTGGCGTCGCTTTCGGGGTGATTGTTACTATATAATCAAATATATTTTCTAACGGGTTAAAAATTATCTAAAAGTTATGTTTACTTCTGGGTAATCATTAACTCTGAATCTTTTAAATAAAGCTTTAGCTTCCTACTTACTTTTAATACCACCTCTAAACTGTTTACAGCTTAGGTAATTAATTATACAAGTGGTATTGACTGTTATTAAGATATGAAAACAAAGAGGCTTACTTAGAAAATCTTAATGATTTAGCGTGAGTTTAAAGAATTTAATAGATTATCCTCTTCCGGCCTTTTATGAGAAAGTTTTTCAGGTTGTTTTCACTGAAAATATTTGATAAACTAACTGCTGCATTCTTAATTAACCGAGGGATATATGAAACTTCGTAAACTGATTAATAGTTCATTTTAAACAAATTAAAACTGGGATAAAATTTATTAAGAGGCATTTTTTGAAATTTACGTTTGAAGCTATTTCTAAAATATTGCATTTTTCCATCGCCCCTATAGAAGCTGTAGAGTAAACTAAACAGCTGCTGTTATGAAATTACTTGATTTTTATTTTAAATTCAATAAATATCAAAATTCATAACAATCAAAATTTTCTAGGCTCTGTAGTAGAAATAAAAATTGGTTAAATAAACTTTATCGGGATTTTCACATTTTTAAAGAGATTTCAGCATTAGTGCTGAAGCGTGCGTGTGTTAAATTTCTGTTGAATAATAATTCACTAAATCATGCATCAGTGAAAATCTTTATAGTTAATTTTGCTTTGGTTGTATTTTTGTAAATAAATAAATAAATAAAAAACCGGAAAAGAAACGATTTATTGAAAAAAAATTTAACCCCCTCAATAGTTTATTATTTGAAAATAAACGTAGAAACTTATTTTGGGAATTTTTCATTTAAAATGTATTTTAAATTATAGAAAAAAATTTAATGTGAAATGTAATGGGTAATAGTAATATAATAACCACATGAATTCCTTGCACACCTATTAAATTATATCATTTTTTTTAAATTTTGATTAAATGATGCGTCAACAAAATTAACATTCTTTCAAAGGTTTAAAGTACTTTTTGTTTCTCAAGGTTCCGTAGATGTCTGAATAGAGTTCAAATTATCATACGGCTACGATTGAAAACATTAATATATACCGGTACATACATAATTACACAAAAATTATATATCGGTATATAGATATGTCATTATAAATCAAAATTTTAATTGATAGATATAAATTCTTTATTTCGTAACTAAAAATAATAGAACAATAAAATAATAAAATCATTCTCTGCAAATAATATATTTTTATTTTCATTTTCACTTGCTTGTTTAAAAATTGATTGAAAGCATTGTTTTAACTGCAGGTAAATATTTCAATATCTTTATGTTGCATTGTTGTAGACTGAAGCTTTAATGCAGATTATATTAAAATTTTTCTTTATAGCAAGTGTTATTGCAAACTAAAACTGGATTAAAATACTTTATTTCGTACAAGTAAGTAAAAAGTATTTGTTCATCACGATCGTATTAAGTAAAATTAAAGTAGCCTTTTATGATGCTTGGACAGCTGAAGGTGTTTGGGGCTACAAACGGATGTGTAAAAATCAAATAAAACAGGCAGCTCATTTAAATGGTAAATTTCACGATCTTATAAAAGGTTTTATTAAATGTTAAAAAAAGTTAATTACTAAAGAGACAAACAATCAGACACAAAGTGTTTCCTTTCTGTATACACTTCATATATAAATCTAATAACCCAAATTTTAAGTCTTCTTGTACTAATTGTTATGGAGAATTGAATCAAACTTAAACTTCTTATATGAATTCTAGATGCATAAGAGGCTTCAAGAAAATTAAAAGTTTACTGACACCGTATTTAAAATTTAGTTGAAAGCTTTATCTGAAGGTCAGATGAAGGAGAATGTTAAGTTAAGTTTATACGATATATATAAGTTTATACTATATTATATAGTAATATGTTTCTTTTAGGCTTAATCAGTAAGATGCTAACAATTACAGAAACAGTGTCTTAAAATTGAAAAGAAAGTCAAATTATGTATTAAAATTACTAAGTAGTTTCTGGGTTTGAGTCATAGGAGTCCAGTCAGACAGTAAGAGTGGTTTTTTTGTACTCGTTAGAAATTGGCTACATGAAATAGTAGGTCTCATTATCCTCTTTTAGCAAAATTTTGACAGTAGTTATCCAAACGAACCTTTGAAGAAATTAGAAAAACAACGACAATGAAATAAATATTCCGGAGGGAATTTTATTTATTTCAAAAATTTTATCCACTAAAATTGACTGTAATAGAAGTTTTCTTTACATAAATACCCAAACTCACCAGTTTAATAATGTATAAAATTATAACCAAACAACAATAATTAAGTAAATATTCCAGAGAGAATTTTGTTAATTTAAAAAAAAAAATTATCCTCTAAATTTGACTGTAATAGTAATCGTCATTACATAAATACCTTAATACTTTACCAGGTTAAGAATATAGTATGCAGAATTCTTTTTAAAAAGGAAACAGGATTAAAATACTTTATTTCGTACAAGTGGGTAAAAAGTATTTGTTCATCATGATCGTATGAAGTAAAATTTAAGGAGTCTCCTATGATGCTTGGACAGCTGAAGGTGTTTGGGGCTACAAACGGATGTGTAAAAATCAAATAAAACAGGCAGCTCATTTAAATGGTAAATTTCACGATCTTATAAAAGGTTTTATTAAATGTTAAAAAAAGTTAATTACTAAAGAGACAAACAATCAGACACAAAGTGTTTCCTTTCTGTATACACTTCATCTACAAGAGATGAGAACCCAATTTGTAAGTCTTATTCTACTAATTGTTATGGTGAATTAAATCAAATTTAAAAACCCTTATATGAATTCTAGATGCATAAGAGGCTTTATAGAAATGAAAAGTTTACTGAAAATATATTTCAAATTCAATTAGGAGCTTCATATGAAGGTCAGATAAAGGAGAATGTTACAAAAGGAGTTTATACATTCTTTTAGGCTTAATCAGTAAGATACCAACAGAAAAATTGTCTTAAATTGAAAAGAAAGTCAAATTATGTATTGAAATTACTGGGTAGTTTCTGGGTTTGAATCAAAGGAGTCCAGGCATAGTGTAAGAGTAGTTGTTTGTACTCGCTAGAAATTAGTTATATGAAATAGTAGGTCTCATTATCCTTTTTTAACAAAATGTTGACAGTAGTTATCCAAACCAACCATTGAAAATAGAAAAAAAATTAAATAAATATTCAGGACGGAATTTTATAGATTTCAAAAATTTTATCCACTAAATTAACTGTAATAGAATTTTTTTTTTACCTAAATACCCTAATATTTCACCAGTTTAACAATGTATTAAAATTATAAAAAACAACAATAATGAGGTAAATATTCCGGAGAGAATTTTGTTAATTTCAAAAATTTTATCCACTAAATTTGACTCTAATAGAAATTTTCATTACATAAATAACTTAATATTTCACCAGGTTAAGAATATAGTATGCAGAATTCTTTTTAAAAAGGAATACGAGATTAAATTACTTTATTTCGTACAAGTGGGTAAAAAGTATTTGTTCATCATGATCGTATGAAGTAAAATTTAAGGAGTCTCCTATGATGCTTGGACAGCTGAAGGTGTTTGGGGCTACAAACGGATGTGTAAAAATCAAATAAAACAGGCAGCTCATTTAAATGGTAAATTTCACGATCTTATAAAATGTTTTACTAAATGTAAAAAAAAGTTCGTTACTAAAAACACAAAAAATCAGACACAAAGTGTTTCCTTTCTGTTTACACTTTATCTACAAAGCTGAGATCCCAATTTTTAAGTCGTCTTCTACTAATTGTTATGGAGAATTAAATCAAACATAAAGTCCTTATATGAATTCTAGATCATAAGATACTTTATGGAAATTAAAAGTTTACTGAAAATATATTTCAAATTCAATTAGGAGCTTAATGAAGGTCAGATGAAGGAGAAGGTTAAGTTAAGTTTATACTTTCTTTTAGGATTATTTGGTAAGATGCTAACAATTACAGAAACAGTGTCTTAAAATTGAAAAGAAAGTCAAATTATGTATTAAAATTACTAAGTAGTTTCTGGGTTTGAGTCATAGGAGTCCAGTCAGACAGTAAGAGTGGTTTTTTTGTACTCGTTAGAAATTGGCTTTATAGTTCTCATTATCCTTTTTTAACAAAATGTTGACAGTAGTTTATCCTTCGAAAAAAAAAGAAAAAAAAAAAAAGAAAAAAAATAAAAAAAAAAAAAACAAAAAAAAAAAAAAACAAATAAAAACCAACCATTGAAAATAGAAAAAAAATTAAATAAATATTCAGGACGGAATTTTATAGATTTCAAAAATTTTATCCACTAAATTTAATTGTAATAAAAATTTTCTTTACATAAATACCCTAATATTTCACCAGTTTAATAATATATTAAAATTATAACAAAACAACAATAATGAGGTAAATATTCTGGAGAGAATTTTATTAATTTTAAAAATTTTTATCGACTAAATTTGTCTGTAATAGAAATCTTCATTACATAAATACCTTAATATTTCACCATGTTAAGAATATAGTTTGCAGAATTCTTTTTTAAAATAATACGAGATTAAAATACTTTATTTCGTACAAGTATGTAAAAAGTATTTGTTCATCACGATCATATTAAGGAGCCTATGACGCTTGGATACCTGAAAGTGGAAGGAGCTGTGTAAAAAATCTAAAAAAAAACAGGCAGCTCATTTAGATGGTAAATTTCATGATCTTATAAAGGTTTTATAAATTAAAAAAATGTTCGTTACTAAAAAGACAAAAAATCAGACACAAAGTGTTTCCTTTCTGTATACATTTAATCTACAAAGATGAGAACAAAATTTTTAAGTCTTATTCTACTAATTGTTATGAGAAATTAAATAAATTTTAAAGCCCTTATATGAATTCTAGATGCATAAGAGGCTTTATAGAAATGAAAAGTTTACTGAAAATATATTTCAAATTCAATTAGGAGCTTCATATGAAGGTCAGATGAAGGAGAAGGTTAAGTTTACACATTCTTTTAGGCTTAATCAGTAAGATGCCAACAGAAAAATTGTCTTAAATTGAAAAGAAAGTCAAATTATGTATTAAAATTACTAAGTAGTTTCTGGGTTTGAGTCATAGGAGTCCAGTCAGACAGTAAGAGTGGTTTTTTTGTACTCGTTAGAAATTGGCTTTATAGTTCTCATTATCCTTTTTTAACAAAATGTTGACAGTAGTTATCCAAACCAACCATTGAAAATAGAAAAAAAATTAAATAAATATTCAGGACGGAATTTTATAGATTTCAAAAATTTTATCCACTAAATTTAATTGTAATAAAAATTTTCTTTACCTAAATACCCTAATATTTCATCAGTTTAGTAATGTATTAAAATTATAACAAAACAACAATAATGAGGTAAATATTCCGGAGAGAATTTTGTTAATTTCAAAAATTTTATCCACTAAATTTGACTCTAATAGAAATTTTCATTACATAAATAACTTAATATTTCACCAGGTTAAGAATATAGTATGCAGAATTCTTTTTAAAAAGGAAACGAGATTAAAATACTTTATTTCGTACAAGTAGGTAAAAAGTATTTATTCATCATGATGCTTGGATAGCTGAAGGGGGATGGAGCTACAAACAGTTGCGTAAAAAAATCTAACAAAATAGGCAGCTCATTTAGATGGTAAATTTCACGATATTATAAAGGTTTTACTAAATGTAAAAAAGAAGTTCGTTACTAAAAAGACAAAAAATTTGACACAAAGTGTATCCTTTCTGTATACATTTCATCTACAAAGATGAGAACCCAAGTCTTATTCTACTAATTGTTATGAGAAATTAAATAAATTTTAAAGCCCTTATATGAATTCTAGATGCATAAGAGGCTTTATAGAAATGAAAAGTTTACTGAAAATATATTTCAAATTCAATTAGGAGCTTCATATGAAGGTCAGATGAAGGAGAAGGTTAAGTTTACACATTCTTTTAGGCTTAGACTTAGGATGCCAACAAGTACAGAAAAATTGTCTTAAATTGAAAAGAAAGTCAAATTATGTATTAATATTACTGAGTAGTTTCTGGGTTTGAGTCAAAGGAGTTCAGTCATAGTGTAAGAGTAGTTGTTTGTACTCGTTAGAAATTGGCTGTATGAAATAGCAGGTTTCATTTCATAAAGCAAAATGTTGACAGTAGTTATCCAAACCAACCATTGGAATTAGAAAAACAATAACAATGAAATAAATATTCCGGAGGGAATTTTATTGATTTCAAAACTTTTATCCCCTAAATTTAAGTGTAATAGAAATTTTCTTTACATAAATACCCCAATACTTCACCAGTTTAGTAATGTATTAAAATTATAACAAAGCAACAACAATGAGGTAAATATTCCGGAGAGAATCTTGTAAATTTCAAAACATTTATCCACTAAATTTTACTGTAATTGAAATTCTTTTTAAAAGAAAAATAATATGCATTTCCCAGTATAAACATAGAAGGTTATTTTATTCCAAATATTTTACCATGTTTTTTGAAAAATCACTATATCTGTATATATATGCCATGATACTTTATTTTAATTAAAGTTTTCCTCTGAGAAATACTTATATACGTACAAAATAATATGTAGATTAATATATCCTAAGACAAGAAAAATTGTATAGGTATAAAACTGTTCCTTTAATAACCATCAAATATTCTTCAAATAATATTCCGGAGAGAATCTTGTCAATTTCAAAAATTTTATCCAATACATTTTACTGTAATTGAAAATTCCATTACATAAATACAGTAATATTTCACCAGGTTACGAATATAGTATGTAGAATTATTTTTAAAAGGGTAAAAAATATGCATTTCCCAATATAAATACAGAAGGTTATGAGAAAAGCATCTATAGAAGTTTAAATAAAGTTATTAACTTATTGTTTAAGGTAAAACTATTTGGTGACCACATACTTAAAAAAACTGTTTAAAATATAGCAAAATATTGACAGTAGTTGTCCAAACGAACCTTTCAGGAACTTAGAAAAATAACGACAATGAAATAAATATTCCGGAGTGAATTTTATTGATTTCAAAAATTTTACCCACTAAACTTGACTCTAATAGAAGTTTTCTTTACATAAATACCCCAACTCACCAGTTTAATAATGTATAAAATTATAATAAAACAACAATAATTAGGTAAATATTCCGGAGAGAATTTTGTTAATTTACAAAAAACTTATCCTCTAAATTTGACTATAATAGTAATTTTCATTACATAAATACCTTAATACTTCACCAGGTTCAGAATATAGTATGTAGAATTTTTTTTAAATGGAAAAAAATTATGCATTTCTCAATATAAATATAGCATGTTATGAAAAAAGCACCGACAGAAGTTTAAATAAATTGATTAACTTACTGTTCAAGGTAAAAATATTTGGTGACCAAGAATTTAAAGAAAAACTGTTTAAATTATAGCAAAATATTGACAGTAGTTGTCCAAAAGAACCTTTGAAGAAATTAGAAAACAACGACAATGAAATAAATATTCCGGAGTGAATTTTATTGATTTCAAAAATTTTATCAACTAAACTTGACTGTAATAGAAGTTTTCTTTATGTAAATACCACAATTCACCAGTTTAATAAGGTATTAAAATTATAACAAAACAACAATAAGGTAAATATTCCGGAGAGAATATTGTCAAATTCAAAAATTTCATCCATTAAACTTTACTGTAATAGAAATCTTCATTACATAAATACCTTAACATTTCACCAGGTTAATTATATAGTTATGTAGGATTCTTTTTAATATGTAAAAAATATGCATTTCCCAATATAAATATATAAGGTTATGAGAAAAGCACCGACAGAAGTTTAAATAAATTGATTAACTTATTGTTCAAGATAAAAAGATTTGGTGACCACGTACATAAAGAAAAACTGTTTAAATTATAACTTTTTTTCTAAATAAATTATTTTCTAAACTCCAGAAGACTAAAAATAAAAATTTGCCAGTTTTTCTACCATTTAAAAACTATCTGTTCCCTTAATGATGATCATCTTCACTCTCTCCCTTTTCTACTTTCTTTTCATTCTTGCATATCATTTTCCTAACTATACAACTTTTTTTATAGAGCAATTTATTCGCGATTTTATGAAGATAGGACTTTTGCTTAATTTTATAACATTATGCATGTAAAATTATCTATAACGCTATGAGAATAATTTTACATATTACGTTATGGGAATAGAATAGCATGAAAAGAAGTGAAAAAAATGCGTTGGAAGTTTATAAATGAATGTCACGAATTAACGTTTTTAGAACTGAGTTATTTCAACCACATGTCTCTCTGTGGACTAACAGTTTTTCTGTAATTTTCGTTCTTTAAAAAAAATCTTTGAATATATATATCTTAAAACCTATTTTTTCATTAGAAATTTAAATCCTGTTTTATTCATAATGTTGAAAAAAAAACAAATTTAATAGGAAGTAATATTTAATGAGAAGTTATTGAATAAAGCATGTTATAAAGCGTAAAAGAAGTTTCATATAAGGAAACATATTTTTTTAAGTAAAATCTTATATTAACTTTAATAAAAACTTGCCCAAATGATTTACAAAGATTTAAAAATAGCTTACAGTCGTAAATAACATTATTTAGTAAAAATTTGCTTCATTAAGATCCATTTTAAAGCATGAACTTAAACAAACAAAAACACAAAGTTCACAACAAGTTCAAGTTTCTATCTTTAGTCTTTTGCCCTTTGAATTCTTTGAAGTGCTGCTACAAGCCTTAAAAAATCCAGTAGTTTTTGTTTTTTTAAACAGAAAGTTCAGATTAATTATCTGAACATATCTTTAACACATATAATCTGGAGTTTTGTATTTCAGAGAGACTCGGAATTAATTTCCTTTTACAAATATGGCAACCCGAGTGACACACGGGCTTGACCAAAAAGTGTTAAATAAATCAGGAAAGCTTTAAAACCAATAAAAATCAATGATTGTTTTAAACTGTGCAGTTACATCAAAATAGTATATGAATCTTAAATAATATAACTGAGTAATATATTTTAACAATGATTAGTTGTTTAGATATAAAACTGTTCTATGAATAATTATCGAATGTTCTAATCTGTATTTACTTTTCTTTTTCGAAATTTAAAAACACTGATAAATTTATAATTCATTCCAAATACCTTAACATGTTATTAGTGATATCACTGTATCTGTAATTATATCAGTATCTGTATTACTTTGTTTTTATAAAAACTCTCTCACAGATAGCATCCTATGTCATTCAAAGGAACATAAGCTATTATTTTATCGTGATTTTATAATGATATAACTTTTGATTAACTTAAGAATATTTTATGTAGAAGATTAAATATAAAGTTATAAGAATACTTTTACATGTAACGTTATTCTATAGTATATTATGAAATGCTGATAACAAATAAATTTGAAGAGTAAACATCAACAACACGCAATAAATTTTTCAGAAAATACATTAAAATGTATAAAATCCAGGATTGTTTGAAACTATACAGACATATTAGCAATATTATAGAAAAATTAAAGTTGCGTAAAGAGTTAGCATGCCTTAATATTGAGTAATATTATAGGTATAAAACTGTTCCATAAATAAATGTTAAATATAACGTTAAGCTTATTTGTACTTTATTTTGTCGCAATGTTTGCAATAACTTACAAATTAATATTTCATTTTAAGTATTCTAAGTTTCTTATTGTGTTATTTGTAATATCACTGTATCTGTAATTTCATCACTTTGTTTTAATTAAAGTTTTCTGAGAGATAGAATCGTATGCCATTCATATGAACATGAGTTATTATTTTATCCTGATTTTATAATGATATGGCTTTTGCTTAACTTTAGAATATTTTATGTATAAGATTAAATATAAAGTTATAAGAATACTTTTACATATTGCGTTATTCAATAGAATATAATGAAATGCTGATAACAGATAAATTTGAAGATTAAACATCCACATCATACAATAAATCTTTCATGATGGACGATAAATGTATAAAGTCTAGAACTGTTTTTAACAGTTTTAACATTGTAACATGGGATATAATTACGGATGCAGTGATATTCTCTATAGCATGTTAAAACATTTGGTATAGATTATAAATTTATCAGCGTCTTTAAATTGCGACAAAGAAAAGTAAATATAGTTTAAAAAAATTCGATGATTATTCATAGAACAGTTTTAAACTATGCAGACATATTAGCAGTATTATAGAAAAATTGAAATTGCTTAAAGAGTTATCATAACTTAATATTGAGTAATATTATAGGTATAAATCTGCTCCATAAATAACTGTTAAATATAACTTTAAGCTGTTTTTACCTTTGTCGCAATGTTTGGAATAACTTACACATTATTTTTCCATTTAAGTATGCTAAGTATTTTTATTGTGTTATTTGTAATATCACTGTATATGTAATTTCATTACTTTATTTTAATTAAATTTTTCTGGGAGATAGCACCCTATGCCATTCAAATGAATATGAGCTATTATTTTATCGAGATTTTATAATGCTATGACTTTCGATTAACTTTAGAATATTTTATGTATAAGATTAAATGTAAAGTCATACTTTTACATATTACGTTATTCAATAGAATATTACAAAATACTGATGACAAATAAATTTGTAGATTAAACATTAACATCATACAATAAATCTTTTAGGATACACATTAAAATGTATCAAATCTAGAACTGTTTTAAACTATACAGATATATTGGCAATATTATAGAAAAATTGAAATTGCGTAAAGAGTTTATATACCTTAATACCTTAAAAAGTAATATTATAGGTATAAAACTGTTCCATAAATAACTGTTAAATATAACGTTAAGCTTATTTGTACCTTATTTTGTCATAATGTTTGGAATAACTTACAAATTAATTTTCCATTTAAGTATGCTAAGTATTTTTATTGTGTTATTTGTAATATCCCTGTATCTGTAATGTCATTACTTTGTTTTAATTAAAGTTTTCTAGGTTGTTTGGAGTTCTACGGTCTACTTTTTGCAACACGAGGGCTAATGAGACCGGGACCTACTGCTTAAAGCCGATTCCGAACGGCTACGAACATCCATGCCATAGTGGGATTCGAACCCACGAACTCCGGTTCCGAAGGCCAGCACCCTAACCATTCGGCCATTGTTCGGCAAAAGTTTTCTGGGAGATAGCATCCTATGCCATTCAAATGAACATGAGCTATTATTTTATCGTGATTTTATAATGCTATGACTTTTGATTAACTTTAGAATATTTTATGTATAAGATTAAATATAAATTTATAAGAGCACTTTTATATTACGTTATTTAATAGAATATTATGAAATGTTGATAACAAATAAATTTGAAGATTATACATCAACATCATACAATAAATCTTCCAGGATAGACATTAAAATGTATCAAATCTAGAACTGTTTCAAACTCTACAGACATATTAACAATACTATAGAAAAATTGAAATTGATTAAAGAGTTAGAGTACCCTAATATTGAGTAATATTATAGGTATAAAACTTCTCTATAAATAACAGTTAAATATAACTTTAAGCTATTTTTACCTTATTTTGTCGCAATGTTTGGAATAACTTACAAATTAATTTACCACTTAAGTATGCTAAGTATTTTTATTGTGTTAGTTGTAATATCCTTGTATCTGTAATTTCATTACTTTTTTTTAATTAAAGTTTTCTGGGAGATAGCATCCTATGCCATCCAAATGAACATGAGCTATTATTTTATCGTGATTTTATAATGATATGACTTTTGATTAACTTTAGAATATTTTATGTATAATATTAAATAAAAAGTCATAAGAATACTTTTACATATTACGTTATTCAATAGAATATTATGAAATGTTGATAACAAATAATTTTGAAGAGTAAACATCAACATCATACAATAAATCTTCCAGAATAGACATTAAAATGTATAAAACCTAGAATTGTTTGAAATTATAGAGACATATTACCAATATTATAGAAAAAATGAAATTGCGTAAAGAGTTAGTATACCTTAATATTGAGTAATATTATACGTATAAAACTGTTCCATACATAAATGTTAAATATAACGTTAAGCTTATTTGTATCTTAATTTGTCGCAATATTTGGAATAACTAACAAATTAATTTTCCATTTTAAGTATTCTTAGTTTTCTTATTGTGTTGTTTGTAATATCACTGTATTTGTAATTTCATCACTTTGTTTTAATTAAAGTTTTCTGGGAGATAGCACCCTATGACATTCATAGAGCTTTTATTTTATCAAAGCTTTTATTTTATCGTGATTTTATAATAATATGGCTTTTGATTAACTTTAGACTATTTTATGTATAATATTAAGCATAAAGTTATTAGAATACTCTTACATAATATGTTATTCAATAGAATATTACAAAATACTGATAACAAATAAATTTTAAGATTAAACATCAACTTCATACAATAAATCTTCCAGAATAGACATTAAAATGTATCAAATATAGAACTGTTTTAAACTATACAGACATATTAACAATAATATAGAAAAATTGAAATTGCTTAAAGAGTTAGCATACCATAATATTGAGTAATATTATAGGTATAAAGCTGTTCCATAAATAAATGTTAAATATAACGTTAAGCTTATTTTTACCTTATTTTGTAGTAATGTTTGGAATAACTTACAAAAATAATTTTCCATTTTATGTATTCTTATTGTGTTATTTATAATATTACTATATCTGTAATTTCATCACATTGTTTTAATTAAAGTTTTCTGTCGGATAGCATCCTATGATATTCAAAGAAACATTAACCGTTACATTATCTATCCCCAAAAGCTTCTAGAATCAATGATGCAATCCATCAAATTTTGGCAGGGTAAACTGGATGACTGAAGACTTCCTTACCAACTTTTTATCTTTAACGAAACACGCCAGTCTCTTTAACCGTTGTAAGAACTGTTTCCAATCAACAGGCTTAGTTTGACTTAGTTTAAAATTGATCTACTTAAGATCCTCATACCTTTCCTCCATTTAATAAAAACACAGAAACAGCGTAATTAATAAATGCTAAGAGAAATATAAGCAATTTAGAATAAACTATATTATAAAATGTATATATATAAACTGTAAAGGTTTTTTTATTTTTACACTGATTATTCTTATCCGGATGTATTATAATAGTTTCAAAAGGTTATTTATTCCTTTATGAAACAACTTTTATGTTTTTTTACGTTATGAACTATAAAAATTTACTATTGGTAAACAACTTTTTAATGTCAAAATTGATCTACTCTAGATTTTTCTAAATTTATCTATTTAGTAAAAACACAAAAACTTGTAATAAATAAATACGAAAAGAAATACTTATATAGGTAAAAAATAACATGTAAATTAATCTATCATAATCGCATAATAATCGTATATGGGTGTTCCATTAATAACCATAACAGATTCTTCAAATTATATTTATCGTATTTTGTCGTAATGTTTAGAAAGGCTAATACATTTATATTTCATTCCAAATATTTTACCATGTTATTTGGTAAATCACAATATATCTGTATACATCCCCTGATACTTCGCTTTAATTAAAGTTTTCCTCTGAGAAATACTTATATACGTACAAAATAATATGTAGATTAATATATCCTAAGCACAGAATAATTGTACTGGTATAAAACTGTTCCATGAGTAGCTATCAAATATTCTTCAAATTATACTTACAATATTTTGACGTAATGTTTGAAAAGGCCAATACATTTATATTTTATTCCAAATATTTTACCATGTTTTTATTACTTACTATATCTATATATATCCCATGATACTTAATTTTACTAACGTTTTCCTCTGAGAAATACTTATACACGTACAAAATAATATATAAATTAATATATCCTAAGAACAGAATAATCTTATATAGGTGTAAAACTGTTCCATTAATAACCATCAAATATTCATCAAATTATAATTACCTTATATTGTTGTAATATTTAAAAAGGCCAATAAATTTATATTTTATTCCAAATATTTTACCATGGTATTTGGGAAATACTATATATATATCCCATGATACTTAATTTTACTAAAGTTTTCCTCTGTGAAATACTTATACACGTACAAAATAATATTTAAATTAATATATCCTTAGCACAGAATAAACTTATATAGGTATAAAACTGTTCCATTAATAACCATCAAATATTCATCAAATTATATTTACCATAATTTGTCGTGATGTTTAAAAAGACCAATAAATTTATATTTTATTCCAAATATTTTACCATGGTATTTGGGAAATCACTATATCTATATCTATATATATATATATATATATATATATATATATATATATATATATATATATATCCCAGGATACTTAATTTTATTAAAGTTTTTTTCTGAGAAATACTTATATAAGTACAAAATAATATGTAGATTAATATATTCTAAGCACATATTAATCGTATAGGTATAAAACAATTCCATTAATAGCCATAAAATATTCTTCAAATTATATTTACCATATTTTGTCGTAATGTTTAAAAAGTCCAATATATTTATATTTTTTCCAATGATATTATCATGTTATTTGGAAAATTACTATATCTGAATATGTCCCATGATACTTTAATTAAAACAAAGTTTTCCTGTAAGAAATATTTATATACATACACAATATTATGTAAATTAATATATCCTAAGCACAGAATAATTTTATAGGTATAAAACGTCCATTAAAAACCATCAAATATTCTTCAAATTATCTTAACCATATATTGTCGTAATATTTGAAAAGGCCAAGCCTAATAAATTTATGTTTTATTCCAAGCATTTTACCTCGTTGTTTGGGAAATCACTATATCTGAATATATCCCATGATACTTTGTTTTAATTAAAGTTTTCCTCTAAGATACCCTCCTATGATATTCAAAGAAACATTAACCGCTACATTATTTATCCCCAAAAGCTCCTGGAATCAGTCATACAATCCATCAAATTTTGGCAAGGTAAACTGGAGCTACTTCAGATTGTTATAATTTTCTTCCATAGTGAAAACACAAAAAAATTATATATAAATGTTAAGAGAAATACCAGTAAATTTAGAATAAACTGGATAATAGTAAGTTGGTATAAAAACTGTAAGTTATTTTTATTTGTACTCAATCAAACAAGTAAATATAAAATAAACTTTATTTGACGTATTACGTTATGTAACAATTTTTATGTTTTGTGTGTTATATACAAAAATAAGTTTTTGTAGATAAGGAACTTTTTTTAACAATAAAATCGCAAAAATGACTAACCTTAGATTTTCCTAAATTTCATCTATTTAGTTAAAACTTATTTTTGAAATTAACAAATAATTTCAACGAAATTTAAAATTTATCTTTTAAAAATTCGATAGTCTAGTTATGTTTTATTATATATATGGGCACTAAGTATTAAAATAATAAGTTAATATTTTAAACAAAATCTCTCTTTTTTACGTCTACTGTTTACTATATACATATTTCTTTTGTAAATTATTTACGACAGTTGAAAATATGTTATTCGGTAATAATAATTGTTTTTCTTCACAGTCAAAAAATTATATTAAATATACTTTCATTGGAAAAATACAAGAATAAGAAAAGAATTAGGATTTTATTTTATATTTTCAATTCACTGCACCTAAAACTTTCGCACCAGATATTATAAAAACACGTTACTTTTACGATTGGGAAAAATTAGAAACACTCTGTCTTTAATATTCTTTTGAAAAAAGTTTACCGAAAGTGAAAAAAAATTAATTTCAAGAAAAAAAATAAAATTTAATTAATAAGTTTTATTTTTTTGTTTGTTGGGGATTTATATTTTTAATCACTTTCAGATCAATATTTTAAAAATCTTTTTATATTTTGATCATAATAAAAATTCAAAATTTTATGCCGTTTCTTTTGTTTTGTGGGTCTTTAAAGATTCTAAAAAAGTCAAAATATGATATGTTAGCATTACTCTAAATTTATAGTATCTTTAATTCATAAGTTGTAACAGAAAAATTGGGTTAAACTAACCCAGTTTTTCTAAAATATCACTGATCGAAGTTTAGGCATTTGAAATTGCAAATTAGCATCATGCTAAATGCTTTATAAGCTATCAAGTCATTGTATTTCAAATTTAGGCATGTGAATTCTTTGATCGCACAATATTTAGATGGCTTCCATGCTATATAACAGCCAATTTGTTCATAATTTTTGTATTTTAAATGCTGAATCTGTGAGACCATATTTAAATGTGTTTCAGCACAGTGATTTACGCAACAGCACATTTTGTAGAAGATAATTATTTTATTCCATTCATTCTATATACACAGACGATTTGTTCATATTTTTTGTATTTTAAATATTTAATCTGAGAGCCCATGTTTAAAATAGTTTCAGTGCAGTAATTTATACAACGATACATTTTGTAGAACCGGAGAATTATTTTATTCAATTCATTCTATATACACAGGCAATTTGTTCATATTTTTTTGTATGTTATACGTTTAATCTGAGAGCCCATATTTAAAATTGTTTCAGCACAGTAATTTACACATTGACACATTTCGTACAACCGAAGTATTATTTTATTCCATTCATTCTATCTACACAGTCGATTAGCTCATTTTTTTTTGTATTTTAAATGTTTAATCTGAGAGCCTATACTTAAATTTGTTTCAGTACAGTAATTTACACAACGACACATTTTGAAGAACAGGAAAATTATTTTATTCTATTCATTCAATATACACAGCCAATTTCCTTACATTTTTTTGTATTTTAAATGTTTAATCTGAGAGCCCATATTTAAAATTGTTTCAGTACAGTAATTTACAAAACGACACATTTTTAGAATCGGATAATTATTTTATTCCATGCTATATACACAGCCAATTTCCTTACATTTTTTTTTGTATTTTAAATGTTTGATCTGAGAGCCCATATTTAAAATTTTTCAGTACAGTAATTTACACAACGACACATTTTGTAGATCCAGAGAATTATTTTATTCCGTGCTATATACACAGCCAATTTCCTTACATTTTTTTTGTATTTTAAATGTTTGATCTGATAGCCCATATTTAAATTTGTTTCAGTACAGTAACTTACACAACGACACATTTTGAAGAACCGGAGGATTATTTTATTCCATGCTATATACACAGCCAATTTCCTTACATTTTTTTTGTATTTTAAATGTTGAATCTGAGAGCCCATATTTAAAATTGTTTTTAGTACACTAATTTACACAACACATTTGGTAGAACCGGATAATTATTTTATCTCAAATCTCTCGAACAGTCTTTTAAACGCCTGAAAGGATTGTAGATCAACATTTAGTGTATTCTGTTTTTAATAGCCTCTAATGATTTTAAAACAAAAAAAAAATCATGAGTGATACCTTAAGTGATTTAGCAGGAACAATGGCGTACACAATCTTCTCTTATTGGGAGAAGGTTAGACGAAAGTGTGGCAGATGGATACATTTTTGTATGTGATACCCCCACTATTTTGTAAAATATAAGTGCTTAGTTTGTTATAATTTCACAAAAATGTAATGCAAATATATTCTAAATGCGTTATATTTATCCTAAAAATTAAAAAATAATGGACATTTTGTTCAGTATAATTATTCACTGAGGGGCTGAACTTCCACCTTGTTTATGTCACTCAGCAGGAATGTGATTGTAGAATATAACCTGATTGCCTATTTCTTCTTGTATTTCTTTCAGGAATATAACAATGGATTTTGTGGTAAAGTTGCTTGTGTTGACACTGTAGTTATAGAAAGGGTTTTTCATATTTTAAGATCGTGTATTAAAAGCATTTTAATAGTACGAAAAACTGATCCTGATTATTTTTCTTCTCTCTCTTTTTTTTAAATAATTAGTTATTCAAATCGGCTGCTATCAGTTACTATCTATCTTTGGACTCTTTAAATCATGTTGTTTTTAAGGGATTTTTTTTATCATCTTTGATGATAATAAATGAAATCTTTTGTTTCAGTCATTTAAATACCTCAAGATTCATCTATTGTGATAACATCTTACCATTTTTATCCAAATAAGTGCTGCTTGTAAAGAATTATCATCGTGCTCAACGTACTGCTATATGTGGAGAAGGACGAATCACATTGTATATTTTTTGTCCTTTAAAGGTTCAAATTAGAGTTAATCCCTTTGTTTACAGTGAACAGTTAATGATTTTAAAGCAGTCCTTTGAATTGGGGGACTTTATTTCAACGTTACGGATTTACCTTTGCAACACGTTCGAAGTGCTCCGTTTTTTCTTTGGATACGTACTTTGAAGAATTTTTCCACTTGAAGATTGGCTTTTTTTACTGTTCTCGCTGTCAATATTACCAATTGTGGCTTTACATAAAAACAAATAAAACAAAACATGGCTTTTACAACCTTATTAAGAAGTGAATAAGAATAATTCTCTTCGAAATAAGTAGAATCATAGCTTCCTATTCTTTTCTACTTTAAAAGCGCCATTTTGTATTTAAAAGTAATTGTCAAGTAGCAGATGATAATTTTTACTTTCATAATTATAGATACTGTAAAAATACTTTTTTTAAATAGAAATAATGCTATTGTCCTGAATCAAAATCTTAAAAAAAAATTGGGAAAAACCTCTGTACTGCATAGAAATCTCCAGTTTGTATAAGATAATTTTAATATTCATACACATTAAAAATAGATAAATTCCATTTTTGCCTTGTATTTATTTAGCCAGAAGCACTGTATGAACTCTAAATACTTAATTTAGAACTCTAAATACTAAATTGCCATTTTGTATTTAAAAGTAACTGTCAAGTAGCAGATGATAAATTTTACTATTATAATCATCGATTCTAAAAAAAAACGTTTTTATAGAAAAAATGTTATTTTCCTAAATCAGAATCTTAAAAAATTGTGGGAAGAGCCTCTGTACTGCGTAGAAATTTTCAGTTTGTATAAGATATTTTTAATATCCATACTTATTAAAAAATAGATAGAATCCATTTATTCCTTGTCTTTATGTAGCCAGAAACATTGTATTAATTATAAACACTTAATAGAACTGTAAATACTTAAAAAATAGAAAAAGTAGAAGCAGAATAACTCTAAAAACAACCTAACTGTTTCGTCATTTGGGTGATATTAATTCACTCAGCAGATAATGCAAGTATATATACACACACATAATTTTAACTTAGTAGAATTTATGAATACCGAGGATAGTGCTACAACATAACTTTACTTTAATCTTTATGAATTGTTATGCATTTTTACTATAATCAGTTAAGAAGTATAATTTCATAATTCTATCACAGACGAAACAATTATTGAAAAAATTTCAGTCTATACTTTTGTAAAGTATTTAGAAATTTATAATAATTGAAAATAAACACACTTTGAACATGAATTGGTTTCCATTGGTTCAACATGCATTTTAAGTCGCATACTTCTTAAAGAAGTATGCAACATAAAATAAAAATAAATATAACATGCTTTATATTATCCACATTATACCCCGAGTAATACTGTGAAGAGTTAAAGTCATTATGTTAATATGTTATCGGAATAATAAGTACTTTGCTTCTCGGTTAGAAAAAAATTACCGAGTCATTATGTTTTAATAACATAATTACTATGCCTTTCTGTTTTTTATTTCAACTGTGAAGAGCTTGAGTAAAGTCGACTACTTCAGATACCGTCTCTAAAAGTATCCACGAAGAACATGTCAGTTCTTAGGCTTGATAAACTAACAAATCAACAAAATTCCTTTTGAAACGTATGAAAGAGCTCCATTTAAACTTCACTTGAGAAACATAAAAAGAAATAATACTGTTAGGAGAAATAAAAAAAATATTGCTCTGAAATAAAAAGTGTAAGACGTTGTCAAATATAATATGAATGTGTTGTATTTTGGTATCATAGCAACAAAGTTTGTGTTTTCGTTTTAAGAAGTATATTATTAGTCAGTTAGACTCGGAGATTCCTTTGATATTTAATTTAAATTTTCATAGTACATTTAGCTATAGTTGGCTTAGGTTACATTTAATTTTAATTCCAACATTTGCTAAATTTTACAACAATAATATTGGATTTATAATCTTATTTTATCGCTTTTTTTAATAGCACCAGCTACTGTTTATCTGTTCTAAAAAATTATCATTTATCTCTATTTATTATGTATATATATAATATGATAATGTTTGGTAAAAAATACATTTTTTAAAAAGCCCCATTTATTGTTTTTCTAACTATTTTAAATCTAATTCAGTCTATATACATTAAACATAATTTTTCAAATCACTAAGTCTAATACTGATGACAAATTTTATGCAAATCAAATATTGCCCTTCACTACATGTATTATGCACCAACTCAGCGCAGTGGTTAGAGTGTATACCTACCACGCTGGAGGGTGTGGGTTCAAACCAAGGGTTAAAGCCGTGTTTTTTTCTTTCCTGTTTAACTAATATATATATATATATATATATATATATATATATATATATATATATATATATATATCGGTTCAATACCAGTTTTCGTTCCTCCAAATATGACGGCTTTCGCTGAAGTTCCGAATGAATAATTTTATTTTATGTATATTCGTAATTGTAACAAAAATATAATTGTATCACAACAAAAAATATAAATCCATTAAAATTTAGAAGATTTCATTCTTTTTTTAATTGGTACATTTTGAATTGATACAATTAACCAGCATGTAAATACTAGCGGTGAGCAGAAAACGGAGTGCATATTCATTGTTATCCGTTATCAAAATCACATTTGACAGCTGGACATTGAACTGAATTAAATTTGTCTTCTACAAGTAGTTTCATGAGAAACTGAAACAGAAAAGTACTAATAAACATCAAAACATGAAATCTTGAAGCAATGTACATGTAGTTTTGTTTTGTTCGGAGCGGTATGGTCTAATTTTTTGCAACACGAGACCTAATGAGACTGGTACCTACTGCTTAAAGCCGATTCCGAACAACTTCAAACATTCATGTCATAGTGGAATTCGAACCCACGAATTCCGGTAAGGAAGATCATAGCCCGAATTATCGGCCCTCGTTTGGTACTATGTACATTTAATGACGTTAATTACTTGGTTGACATTAAATTAGAAAATATTCATACGTTGATTACAGTAACAAAATAGTTAAGATATATCGAACAGAAATAAGCTGACTTTTTTGGTTCAGTTCCGGTTTTCGTTTTTGGTTTTATGTTCAGTTCCGGATCAAATCCATGGTTCAAACCCTGCGTAAGACTTGTTTGTAGCTTATATTTTCCCTTCATAGAGAGCAAATTTGTCCTACCTATATAGTGCTCCCCCATCAAAATGGGTAATGAATCCTAGTGGCTTTGTATGGTAATTGCTATTAATAAAGAATAGTTCTTCGCATTGAGGAAACTCTAATTATATGAAAAGGAATCAGTATAATACTATACAGGTTAGTTACAGGAAATTCAATTAAGACTATTCCTTAAAATTTATACCGCACGTATGCATGCATTATTAGTGTTAAAGTTAATAAAATATACAAAGAAAATTTATTTCATAATTTAGTTAAAAGAAAAAAATGCAATCGTTTATAATATTTCTAGAAGCTTATATGAATATTTCAAAAATATTTCTAACAGCAAAAAAATCGTTTATAATTGTATAGAGAATTTCCTACTTTAAGATAGTATAGTCTTATTTATTAATAAGTACCATCTCTGCAAATTTTGTAGCTAGGAAGCCATCAATTTTATACCAAAGAACAACTTACATAGTTGAATTTATTTTCTAGACTTGGGACCAAATTCAAGTTTAAGAAGCCTCTCTCGTATCTCACCTTCTGTCCGCAAATTTGCGGAGATTTGGGTTTTCTTGGGTTGGAACTGGAGTGCTACAATCTACTTTAGCAACATGAGGTCTAATAAGACGGGGGCATACTATTTAAAGCCGATTCCGAAAGTGTACGAACATCCATGCCACAGCGGTATTCGAACTCACGAACTCCTGTAGATTCAAATACCACTGAGGCATTAATGTTCGTAGACGTTCGAAATTGACTTTAAGCAGTAGGTCCCTGTCTTATTAGTCCTTGTGTTGCAAAAGTAGACCATAGCTCTGGAAACCAAACCAACCAAACCCAAAACTTGCTTATCTTCGCACATTTGCTGACGGAAGGTGAGATACGAGAGATATGCATTGGACTTGAATCTGATCCTTGGTCTGGTACATTTCCTTTTATATTTCCTCATTAACAAATTTAGATGACATAGTTACACAGTTAAATTTATTTTCTAGACTTGGGAACAAATTCAAGTCAAATGCTTATCTCTCGTATTTCACCTTCCGTCTGCAAATTTGCGGAGAATTGGGTTTTCTTGCGTTTTGATTGGAGTGCTACGGTCTACTTTTGCAACAAGAGGTCTAATGAGACCGGGGCATACTATTTAAAGCCGATTCGAAAAGTCTACGAACATTCATGCCACAGTGGTATTCTAATGCAACTCCAGTAGGTTGAAATACCATTGAGGCATTAATGTTCGTAGACGTTCGGAATTGACTTTAATCAGTAGGCCCCGGTCTCATTAGCCCACTTATTGCAAAAGTAGACCGTAGCTCTGAAAACCAAACCAACCAAACCTAAAAATTGCTTATCTCCGCACATTTGCTGACGGAAGGTGAGATACGAGAGATATGCGTTGGACATGAATTTGACCCTTGGACTTGTACATTTATATTTCTTCATTAAAAAATTTAGATTCTTTGATTTTATTTAGCAAGTGTGAGAGAATTTGCTTTCAATGCATTAATCATAAATCATATAATTTTTTTTCTAAAACGTGAAGAAATTTATCTTTCAATTTGAAAAATCAATAATTATACTCATCACAGAATTATTTTATTATCAACTCATTAAACGTCATCAAACATTAAGTACATATCTTTTGAGATTGTAGTAAAGCAAGCAATGGAAAATTATGTCCCTTACTAATTATTTATTAATTATTTGAGTATCCCAAGTTCTTAGAAAACACATTTCAATTTAAACAGACATTAAAGTAAAGTAATAATGTTTATACTAATGTAGTTTTAATAAGAAAATGTTTTAGTTTTCGTTAAAGAACATTACATGAAACTAATTAATGAGTTAAAGTAAATAATTTTTCGAAAATGGTAATAATTATTCCTGTAATATTTCAATTCATTAAAAGTACATAAAACAAATTGAAAAAATTCTGACGCCTAATATTACGGTAAAAAGAAAAGAGTATACCGATTACTTAAATAAATAAACTTTACACGGGTAGACTGATTAAAAATTTTAAAAATGAATACATTTAATTGCAATTTTAGTATATTATCTAGTTTGTATTTTAATCAAATAACATTTTTTTAAAATTTGTGTTCAATTTCTGTTACAATTATAGCAAGTACTCGAATTCTGTAATGTAATATTTAGACAGTAGATCACATGTAAATAGAAATATATTAAAACATGACAAAAATAAACAGCTTTGTAAATTATTCCCAATGTAGAAAAGAAACTAATAAATATTCGAAAACTACTTCAATTAAATGGGCTGCTTATCAATTAAGAAATAATTCTTATCTATAAATATTAAAAGAGAAGATAATACATAAGTAGATTGATTAAAAATTTTAAAAATGAATGGATTTAATTACAATTTTAGTGTAGCACTTAGTCCGTATTTACTTCAATTATCCACTTCTTTTTTTAGCATTCAGATTTCAGATGAAATTAAAATTAAGATATGTGTTCCAACAATGTTATGTAATATTTAGACAACCAGGCATGCATAGATATAAATAGGTTAAATCAAGGCAAAATTTAATAACATTGCACGGTATTTCCAGTTCAGAAAATAAAGTAATAAATACTTCGGAATCAATTCGATTAAATGGGCATCTTATAAATTTAAAAATAATTTTGCCTACAAATATTGAAAGGAAAAATATTAATACACTGGTACACTGATTTAAAAAATTATGGATTTCATTACAGTTTTTGTCGAGTATCTAGTCCGTATTTCAGTCAAACAACAATATTGCTTTTGTGATAATATTAAATTCAGTTAAAGTTAAAATTACAGTACGTACTACTACATTATTGAGCAATAGTTAGATAATAAACCATTCATAAGTAGAAATAGGATATATTATGACAAAATTAAGTGGCTTTGCACAGTTCTGAAAATAAAGTAATAAATATTAGGGAATTAATTTCATTAAACTGTCAGTCTATGAATATAAAAGTAATCCTTACAGACATACATTTAATGTCTTTGTGTGCAATATTTTGTACAAAATTTAATAGCTTTGTACAGTATTTCTAGTTCAGAAAATAAAGTAATAAATAGTTCTGAGTCAATTGTATTAAATGGGCAACTTATGGATTTAAAAATAATTTTGTCTACAAACATCGAAAGGAAAAATATTAATACACTGGTAGACTGATTTAAAATATTATGGATTTCATTACAGTTTTAGTATAGTATCTAGTCTGCATTTCATTCAAACAACAAAATTACTTTTCTGATAAAATTAAATTCAGTTAAGGTTAAAATTACAGTACGTACTACTACATTACTCAGCAATAGTTAGATAATAAAGAATACATAAATAGAAATAGGTTATATCATGACGGAACTAAGTGGCAATGTACAGTTCTGAAATTAAAGTAATAAATAATAGGGAATTAATTTCATTAAAATGTCAGTCTATGAATATAAAAGTACTGCTAACAGACATATATTTAATGTCTTTGTGTCTAATATTTTGTGCAAAATTTATTAGCTTTGCGCAGTATTTCCAGTTCAGAAAATAAAGTAATAAATACTTTGGAATCAATTCGAATAAATGGGCAGCTTATGAATTTAAAAATAATTTTGTCTACAAATATTGAAAGGAAAAATATTAACACACTGGTAGACTGATTTCAGAAAATTATGGCTTTCGTTACAATTTTAGTATAGTGTCTAGTCTGTATTTCAGTCAAACAACAAAATTACTTTTGTGATAAAATTAAAATTACAGTACGTACTCTTATAGTGCTGAGCAATAATTAGACAATAAAGCATAAAGAAATAAATACTTGGGAAAGAAATAAATACTTGGAATAAAGTAATAAATAATAGGGAATTAATTTCATTAAAATGTCAGTCTATGAATATAAAAGTACTGCTAACAGACATATATTTAATGTCTTTGTGTCTAATATTTTGTGCAAAAATTTAATAAATTTGCATAGTATTTCTAGTTCAGAAAATAAAGTAATAAATACTTAGGAATCAATTTGATTAAATGGGCAACTTATGGATTTAAAAATAATTTTGTCTACAAACATCGAAAGGAAAAATATTAATACACTGGTAGACTGATTTAAAATATTATGGATTTCATTACAGTTTTAGTATAGTATCTAGTCTGCATTTCATTCAAACAACAAAATTACTTTTCTGATAAAATTAAATTCAGTTAAGGTTAAAATTACAGTACGTACTACTACATTACTCAGCAATAGTTAGATAATAAAGAATACATAAATAGAAATAGGTTATATCATGACGGAACTAAGTGGCAATGTACAGTTCTGAAATTAAAGTAATAAATAATAGGGAATTAATTTCATTAAAATGTCAGTCTATGAATATAAAAGTACTGCTAACAGACATATATTTAATGTCTTTGTGTCTAATATTTTGTGCAAAATTTAATAGCTATGCACAGTATTTCCAGTTCAGAAAATAAGGTATTAAATACTTTGGAATCAATTCGATTAAATGGCCAGCTTAGGAATTTAAAAATAATTTTGTTTATAAATATTAAAAGGTAAAATATTAATACACTGGTAGACTGATTTAAAAAATTATGGATTTCATTACAGTTTTAGTCTAGTATCTAGTCTAATATTTCAGTCAAATAACAAAATTAGTTTTGTGTTAAAATTAAAATTACAGTACGTACTCCTATATTGCTGAGCAATAGTTAAACAATAAAGAAAGCACAAATAGAAATAGGTGAAGTCATGACAAAACTAAGTAGCTATCCACAGTTCTGAAAATAAAGTAATAAATATTTGGGAATTAATTTTATTACATTGTTAATCTAGGAATATAAAAATAATTCTTTCAAACATATATTTAAAATAAGAAAAATGTAATCAATCTAATTTCAGTGGAATAGAAAATTTGAATATGATGTATTTAAATTTTAAATTTTAATCAATTTTCTTTAAGAAGGGAATGGATGAGAATTATTAAATGTTATTCCCCTACTAATAAGAAATAATTTTGTAACATATGCCGCTGGATAGTTAGCCCATATATATTTGTGTTTAAAAATGTATGTATTTATTTATTTATCTAAAAAAAAGTTCCATTTATTTATGACACAATCTTATTCTCAAAAGGAAATTTCTCTGGGAGAAAAAAAATATTAGGACGAATTCAATAAAAATAAAATTAGATTCTTAACATTTTACATTCCTGAAATTGTTCTAGAAACATTAAATCAATTTCTAGATTCGAAAAAGAAAATGCAGCTGGTTGTACGTTAAAAGAAAGCTCAGGAAATTGCCTTACGCAATCTTTTTCTGTGTTAATATATTTTCTTTTATGACAAAACTCAGTAACTTATTCTCCCAGAAAATAAATAAAATTTAATATACTTTCTCAGCTCTTTAATTCAGGATTAAAGAGTTGGGAAAAACTTAAAAATGGAAGCATTACATGGAAAAGTGACATACCCGAGGATAAATTAGTTGAAATCAATAAATCTTAGAAGTGAAAATTTCACAAATGAAAAAAAAAAAAGAAAAATTGAATTTACTTCTGTAATAGTGTTATAAAGTTTTATAGTTTATTGAATCAATTGAGATTTTGAACAATACATTAAAACGAAAGACTATATGTACTAGGGATATGATAAAATAAAGATCGACTTCTATGAAGGTGAAAATGTTTAATATATAAAATTGTAAGATTATGCTCCATATAAAGCTGAAATTCTTTTATAAACTTTTTATAAACCTTTTATAAACTGAGTAATTCGTGAATAAAGTGTTAACTGAGTTTATCAGGTTTAGCAAAACTAAGTGCTAACTGCATGAATAACCAGAAAGTTAAAAGTTCCTCTGTGTAAAACAAAGAAAATTGGGAATTTAGTGCAATACATGCATGGAGAATAGAAGTTGAAAATATATTAATAATAAAACAGTTTTTGATTGACCTTTTATAAACTTTTATAAGCCTTTTATAAACTAAGCAGTTCGTGTATAAACTGTTAACTGAGTTCATCAGGTTTAGCAAAACTAAGTTCTATCTGCATGAGTAACCAGAAAGTTAAAAGTTATTCTGTTTAAGACAAAGCAAATCGAGAATTTAGTGCAATACATGGAGAATAGAAGTGGGAAAAAACATATTAATTATAAAACAGATTTTCGATTGACCTTTTATGAACTTTTTAGGAACCTTTTATAAACCTTTTAAAAACTGAGCAGTTTGTGAATAAACTGTTAACTAAGTTTATCAGCTTTAGCAAAACTAAGTTTTATCTGTATGAATAACAAGAAAGTTAAAATTCCCTCTGTTTAAAACAAAGTAAATCGAGAATTTAGTGCAAAACATATGCATTAAGAATACAAGTGGGAAAAACATTAACTATAAAACGGTAATTCGATTGTCAGATAATATTTACAATCTTCTTTTTTTTTAGGATAAACATTGCCTTTGAAACAGTCAGACTATAATAAACTGTGGCAGGTATCTTAAATAAGTAAAAAATTCTCAATCTAAAAAAGTATTACATGTCATCAACAGTTTATATATATTTTTTCTTATTTTTTTAATAAATGTTTCTCACATTATCACATCATGAGAAACCTATAAGTATGCTAAAAACTTTATGTAGGAATTACCATGCAAGTGAAAAAAATATATAAACAATATGTATGAAAACCCCATTACTTTTCTGGTTCCCGATTATCAGGTTTTATAATTTATTGTACTGTAATTCATATTTTTATAAATTTTAGGGATATATCATTTGGAACATAAATATTAATTATATAAGCCATTTTTTTATTCATATAATAAAAAGTTTTACTCCTTTTAAAATTATTTATATATGTTTAATAATGTCCAGCTTTAAAAGATTATATAGTTTAGGCATTTGAACTAGTATATATTAAAAATAACAAAAATGTATAACACTATTAAAAAATTTAATCCCCTTTACCGCATGTAAAACAAAGTGAATTTTAAATTTTCTGAATTTTAAGTCAAAATGAAGACAAATATATTTTTCATTTAGTTAGCCTAACCCTGATGGCTTTTGGTATTTTAAAATTAAGAAATCAATTTAAAAAAATTAGACTTTATCCTGCTGTAAACGTAAATATATTGCTAGCAAGGTAGAGATTAACAGAATATAAATTGTATTTATCTTCAATTCCTAGTAAAAATTAAGATTCTAATTTATTAATTTCAAAAAGTTATTTTGCAGGCAAGTTGATCGTTCTTTTTTTCTTACTTGGTGTATTACTTAAAGTACTAAAGAGTAAAGAAAAGAAATGGTGTATTAGTTAAAGTAAAAACTTATTTAAAGTAAAACTTGTAAAAACTTGTGTATTAGTTAAGTGTATTAGTACAAGTTGATCGTACTTTTTCTTTCTTAATTGGTGTATTAGTTTGTTTTCTAAAAATGTATTATTTTACATAGCATAACTAAATTATTTTTAGAAAGTCAAGTCCTTAATCATCGTGAATTAAGAATTTTGTTGTAAACAGAGCAGAATATTCAATTCAGTTCAAAGATGGAGTATTTATATTAACAACTTTTCAACTTTAACGATCTATATTCCTAAAAAATTTAATTTGGAAATGAAACTAAAACACTATGGTTATTTCAAATGTTTAAATTAGTCAACATAACATTAAATATCCTTTACTCAAAATATATTAAGGTAAAATTAAGAAAAAAATAATAAAAAGCAATAAATATTTTAAAAGAATATTATTAAATCAATTTTTCTAAAAGTAATTTGATTATATCAGTTATACTTTCATGCATATGTGTTAAATTTTCTTAACTCCAAGTTAATAATTTGGAAAAATGTTTTGCAACATCTACCGCCCTTTAATACAGAAGCTTTTGATATCATTGCTCATGCGACTATTTTAATAACTTTAGCGGTGAGTTAGCTAGCTTTCTCCAGATTTTATTACACCATTATTCTGTGCTATGGCATTCCACGCTGTTAATGAGAAATAACTAGCTTCGTATAGTTTTCAAAAGACAGACAATAAATCTTACGGTGTTTTTAATTATTCATGGAGAAACACTTAAAATAACACTCAAACGTTCCTTAAAAGAATTAATCTGTGTTTATTCAGATGATCTACGTTTGTAGTTTCAAGTGTCAAGATACTGTAAGAAGTTTATTGCAATATATATTTCACATAAATGAATTACGTTCTTTTATCTGAGAAAACTACACGTTATTTCTCAATCTTAATTTATAAGTGTAAGAATGTAACTTTTTCATAATATACAAAGTTTTTACTGCATATAATACGTTGAGTACTTATTTTTACTGTGTGAATTTCGGGCTTTGGGTGATAAAAATATATCGGTATTAAAATCAAAATCAATCTATAAGTACTAGCATATAGCCTGTCATATATTTCTCAATCTTAATAAGTGTAAGAATGTAACTTCTTCATAATATACAAAGTTTTTACTGCATATAATACATTGAGTACTTATTTTTACTGTGTGAATTTCGGGCTTTGGGTGAAGAAAATATATCGGTATTAAAATCAAAATCAATCTATAAGTACTAGCATATAGCCTGTCATATATTTCTCAATCTTAATAAGTGTAAGAATGTAACTTCTTCATAATATACAAAGTTTTTACTGCATATAATACATTGAGTACTTATTTTTACTGTGTGAATTTCGGGCTTTGGGTGATAAAAATATATCGGTATTAAAATCAAAATCAATCTATAAGTACTAGCATATAGCCTGTCATATATTTCTCAATCTTAATAAGTGTAAGAATGTAACTTCTTCATAATATACAAAGTTTTTACTGCATATAATACATTGAGTACTTATTTTTACTGTGTGAATTTCGGGCTTTGGGTGATAAAAATATATCGGTATTAAAATCAAAATCAATCTATAAGTACTAGCATATAGCCTGTCATATATTTCTCAATCTTAATAAGTGTAAGAATGTAACTTCTTCATAATATACAAAGTTTTTACTGCATATAATACATTGAGTACTTATTTTTACTGTGTGAATTTCGGGCTTTGGGTGATAAAAATATATCGGTATTAAAATCAATCTATAAGTACTAGCATATAGCCTGTCATATGACGGGATCAGTAAAATTTTTATTTTTCCATAATTGTAAAGAACCCTATTAGGCGGATAAAAAATCTTTGTTTTCTGGCTGAGAATTATATGGTACACTGTGAATAGTTTGGTTATCTTCCTACTCCTCTAAATTATCGATACTGTGAATGCAGTTTAGAATCCCGTTGAATTCATACATAGAAAGATAATTCAAAGTTTTCTTATCTCAGTCAAAATTATAGTTATGTTCTTCCCAATTTTTTTTTTCCACAATAAGTAATGGAAGTAAAGGAATGAAGCTATCATTTGTACTACACCCTGAAGGTAGATACAATTTGATATTAATACCGGTGATAAAATTTTCATTGCAACAAAAAATAATCGGTGATTAAATTTAAAACTATCATATATGTACCTAATCTATTATTTAAGCCAAATATAAAAGAAAATTATTTACGTAATATCTAAGTTGAGCGATAAAACGTATGAAAATAATGCAGAAAATATTTAAATAATTTAAAACAAGGTTTGGTTTGGAGCGCTACGGTCTACTGTTTTACACACGAGGGCTAATGAGACCGGGACCTACTGCTTAAAGCCGATTCCGAACGGCTACGAACATCCATGCCATAGTGGAATTCGAACCCACGAAATCTAGTTCCAAAGATGAGCACCCTAACCATTCGGCCATTGTTTGGCAAGAAATAATGCGAACGTTGAAAATGTGAAAGCATATTTGGTTCTATACAAATAAGTTCGGAACCAACGAAACCAATCGAAAGGTGAATGTGGAAACGATAGATCGAGGTTAATTTCTCCCTCTTTATATATATATATATATATATATATATATATATATATATATATATATATATATATATATATATATATGTAATATATCAAAATTATTTAACTTTAATATTTCCTTTAAAACTCCCTCTCTCCCATTCTAATTTCTTAAAATCTTTTTCCCAGCCTCTAAATGTCTTAATCAAAGGAGCTTTCTCGACTTAAAATTCTTTCGAAAGCTTTCCCAAAGCTTTCTATCCTATAGATGTAAATTTTCTGTCTATTCAACACGTTTCCCAGCTATCGCTGACAAATGGCTCCTCGTTTTTCCTGATCTTACACTTAAATTCGCTGAGTAAGTGGAAAAATTCTTTCTGTCTTCACTCTTTGGTGCACCTCTGTTCGAGCAGAGTGATTTTTGTGTCTCTCCTTTGTCTGTCGTTGACACATAAAGATGTCCATTTAACCAGTTCTAAAAAATAATTTAATTAAACTTGTGCCGTTCTCTTCAATGTGTCCAGACTGCATCGTTCATTTACTGCTGACTGTATAGGTTTCTTTTTGCCCAATAGCCCAGGCAAGTAAAAAAAATAGGGTTAATTACTCAGAAAAGAAATTTAGGTTTTGGAAATTCAGAAATTCATGTTTAGCCGTTACTGATATCTCATTAGTTAAACTTAGGGATTTAAGCCACTACTTATCAATTTGTTATATACAAACGGTATATTTTACCAACAGCTGATAAGTATTCTTTCTATCAAAATAAATAGAAGAAATAAAGTGATTGTTTTAATATGTTGAAATATAAAAGTTTTATAAATTAAATCTAAAATTCAAAATGAATTTGTCAAATTCAGTTTCCTGTTTTAACTACCCAGAAAAGAAATTTAGGTTTTGGAAATTCATGTTTAGCCGTTACTGATATCTCATTAATTAAATTCATGTATTTATGCTGCTACTTATGAATTTGTTACATAGAAACGGTGTATTTTACCAACAGCTGATAAGTATTCTTACCATCAAAATAAATAGAAGAAATAAAATGATTGTTTTAATATGTTGAGATATAAAAGTTTCATATATTAAATCTAAAATTAAAAATTAATTTGTCATATTCAGTTTCCTCTTTTAATTATCCAGAAAAGAAATTGAGGTTTTGGAAATTCAGAAATTCATGTTTAACCGTTACTAATATCTCATTAATTAAATTCATACATTTACGCTGCTACTTATCAATTTGTTATATACAAACGGTATATTTTACCAACAGCTGATAAGTATTCTATTTTATCCAAAATAAATATAAGAAATAAAATGATTGTTATAACGTGATGAAATATAAAAGTTTTATATATTAAATTTAATATTCAAAATTAATTTGTCAAATTCAGTTTCCTCTTTTAATTACCCACAAAAGAAATTTCAGTTTTGAAAACTCAGAAATTCATGTTTAGCCGTTACTGATATCTCATTGATTAAATTCATGCATTTAAAATATTTTCAGCTTAAAAGTAATTGACAGAATGATAAATTAACTTTAATTAAAAGACAAGCGTTAAATTCCTGAATAAACATTAACTACAGACCTTTATTGTTTCAGGTAATATACGTCTCCCTTTTCTTATTTTTTTTTACTTTAAAGAGTTTAGACCAATAGTGAAAGTATTCTTTTCTCGTAATTTGGTTCTACAGACCATTCGTTATCATTCGTTTCTACTACCTTTCGTTTTTATCGCACAAGAATATGTTTTCGCGAAATCGTAAATGTATTTCGTAGCCTAGATAGCAAGATAAAAATAATATTAAATTATCGAGTTCTGTGTAATAATAAAACGAATTCCTAAAATCAAAGTTAAATGTAATTTAATTGAAAATGCATATCTTTTCAAATCAACTGAATATTTAATCAAGAATTCAAAACTATTTTTATTAAATGCAGTTTTTCTAAATTCTCATATTATTACTCCGCACAAAATAATTTTACATTTTGAGAGTTTAGAAATTCATGCTTAATAGTTACTCATATTTTATTGATTAAAGAGAGGCGTTTAAAATATTTACATTTTAAAAATAATTGCCAGAATGATAAATTAACTTTAATTAAAAAACAAGCGTCAAATTCTTGAATAAACATTAACTACATACCTTTATTGTTTCAGGTAATATACGTTTTTCAATTTTTATATTTTCGTTTGAAGGATTATACAAAATGAAAGTGTATTTTTCTCACAATTTGGTAATGCATTATAAAGCCATTCTTTTTTCTTATTGTTGAATAATACCTTTTTAAGAATTTTCAAAAGTAAATAATACTGAAAATATGAAGTTATAAAAAAATATACTATAAAGTTCTGATAAGTAAAAAAAATTAATGCATACAAACAAACATAAATGTAATTTGAATACAAATAAAAATTCTTAAAAATCAACTGAAAATGTCAAATTCATATTTAAATACATTTTAGGTACATTTATGTGATAAATTTTTTTTTCTTCTTTGTGTTTTAATATTATTATTGTTTTAAAGTAGTACTAAAAATTAATTGAATATACTTACTGCTAAATATATGTCTGATATCTATCTATATCTATCTATCTAGCTATATATATATATATATATATATATATATATATATATATATATATATATATATGTGTGTGTGTGTGTGTGTGTGTGTGTGTCTGTACTTGTGTTTGTGTCAGGTTTAACAATATTAAATTATAAGTAATAGCAAAATGGTAGAATTAAAAATAAATTCTACACACACATATTTATGATGTTGAGAATTAGTTTATAAAACATCGACGCTCCAAAATCAAGGAAGACCAAGGAGCTGTTGGAACTATGATCAGAGTATGATCCTTTGGTGAAAGTTTGTTTTAGTTTAGAATACTACAGTCTACAAATTTGCGACACAATGGCTAATGAAACCGGAAACTACTACTTAAAGCCGATTAAGAACATATATCTACATCCATGAAAGCAGTTGGAATCGAATCCACGAACTGATATTCCAAAGAGCAGATCTTTTTGTTATCCGATTACGAACAGCTATGTACATCCATGAAAATATTTGGAATCGAATCCACTAACTGATATTCCAAAGAGCAGAGCTTTTTGTTAAAGAACTCACTGCCAAAAAGAGTTCCGGATAATTTTTTTACATGTCGTTGGTAGTTTAAAGATGGAATACAGACGTTTTAAAACACAAATATATGTATATGTATCTATATGAATATATATATATATATATATATATATATATATATATATATATATATATATATATATATATATATATATATATATATATATATATATATATATATATATATATATATATATATATATATATATATATATATATATATATATATTTATAGAATTAGTTGTATATTATTTTATGGGTATTTCATATTTTTCATCTTAATCATTGGGATGACTGGCGTTCTGTATAAGCCAATTACGGATAAGTTAATTGCTATTGTAACTCCTAAAAAATACTTTTGATGAATTTCGGGAAGGAATATTTTAACGTTTAGTATGAATCTATTAACGCGTATAAAGAGATATATGGTGTGTTATAAAATCTTTATATAAAATGCTCTATTTGACTTCCGTATGTTCCCTTTTGTATTTATTATCTTATGAATATCGTTTAAAGTAACGTTTCTAAACTGATTATTTGTACCGACAGGATTTAAATGACAGTTTTTGGTCAATAGAAAAAAATTTAATTATTTATTTGAAAGATAATGGTGCTATCTTTCCAGACAGTGGTTCTTTTTGTCTTTATGATCTATTAAACAAAACCTATGACAACTTTTGTTTTTGATTGACAAACCGGAAATTGCATTTGAACAACCAGAAGTTTTGTATTAAGTGGATCTTATTGAAAAAAAAAGGTTAAATTCAGTTTTTATTGTAAAAATAAACTTTATTGATAATTTCAGCTTAATTTCACATTTACAAAAAAATTATTGCAGATATTTATCTGGAGATTTTCGAGTATCTGCAATAATTTTTTTGTAAAATTTTCTGCAACGAAAAAAGTTTCGATTTCAATTATGTCACGAATTTCAAATCACTCAGAAGAGCATGGTAGACAATTTTTACAGATTTCTTTTTGAGTTGGTCCATTTTTGAAGAAAAGATTTATAAATGGTTTTGACCTAATAGAAAAAACATAGTACCTGCAAGCATATCAAAATAGTAAATTTTACCTTCAAGTAAGGTCTTTCCATAGAAAACATGCTGGTTCACAGTTTTTTTTTCTCATTCGCTAAATCTCTGAATTTTACGAAATGAAAACAATGTTTTTATCTCATAACAGAGGAAAACAAAATGTACACGAATATGCAGAAATCCCAATTTTAAATAATAGACAGTGTCATTTTTTTTCGATGTATTTAGATACATATTCATACATATGTACATACACGCATGCACGCACACAAACACACTCACGCATATATCTGTTTGTGTAATGAGTATTTTATACTCACACGTTATACTTAGAGTTTTATCCATAAAGAAGAGTAGTTACTCTATGAAAGGAAGCTGCACAATTTGAGAACTAATAATAGAAACTAAGTTACATAAAAGAGTTATATAAGAATAGTTGAGCTAAGAGAAATTAATTTTGGTATTTTTAAAATAACCACAATCAGAATAGAAACTTCGCCAAAGGTTGTAATTTTACACATAGATTCAACAGAAATTTATTTTAAAATAAAATTATAATTAAGTGTGTTAATTTGGATTAAAATATCATTGCACACACACACACACACACACACACACACACACACACACACACATATATATATATATATATATATATATATATATATATATATATATATATATATATATATATATATATATATATATATACATACATACATATATATTTTATTCATGTATGTATGTACATACTTTGCTACCTGTGCAGAATATGTAATGGAAAATATTTACATGAACTGTTATCATCGAAAATCACGTGTAAGACGTAAATAAAGTGAATGCATACAAAATATAGACTAGTAAAAGATAAACAAGAAAATACAGAGGAAAATTTCTAAAACATCTTAAAAATATATTAAGATCTAAATTGCGATCTTAATTTTTTTAGTAGATGTACATCATACGTACTAGTTTTCAGCCTTAATATAGCACATTTTTTTTACCTAATTTCCCCCACCCCTTCAAGAAAAAAATATATAGCACCCAAAATAGAATGATGGGTGGTTAAAGACTTTTTTATGCTCTGGTTGGTCATTTTTTATGTCATAAGTACTTTTTTAAGCTCACACCTGCGTCGGGGCGCTCAGTAGCAAATAATCCCAGCTGGTAAAGTGCTTCATATTCGCACTCTGTGGTTTAATTACGTTCGACACGTGTATCTCAAGTGGTGTAATCACTTGGAGTCGCTCCAGAATACGGGAAAAGAGCGGGGAGAAAATCACATAAGAGAATTAAATAAAACATATATAGATATATACATATGAGCGGGAAGACGATTTACAGATAATTTTATCCTTGACAGAGCGAACTATGTGACCATTTAACAAACTCTCTGAATTCCATCCCTCCCTATTATCATAACTGGAAGGGGTAGGCAAAATAGCGAATTTGTGACGTCATCCCCTCTTTTTGTTCGTCATCCAGTTCGATGCACTTTGCGGCAACATTATCAAGCGGCATGACAAACCGCAGGAAATAAAATGGCCACCCTTCCTTCCCCCCTCCCCAATTTGCTTTAGTCGCAACGACCCTTCTTTTATTTCAAATTGGATTTTTCGTGCATTTCAAAAGCCTGAGTACTTTTGGGGCTCCAGAAGTACTCGGGCTTTACAAGGCTGATCTCCCTTTTACCCCTCTCGCCGCACCTACTAATTTGTATGGAAATCACAGCTGCCAGACTCCTGCACCCGGAAGTGGCGGAATGATGAAGCAAGAGTTTCAGAACAAATAAACAAGCAACAAAAGCAGATGTTAAGAATGGAACTACAGATTTAGAGGGAAATTCAGAATATGCATGATAAAATGCATTCATTTTTTGGAGGTCCTGAAATTCCACTCTAATACCAAGCATATTTGCATCTTACCCTGGCTGCGATAAAATATTTTAACTTCTAGTGCTATACTTTGAATGGAATGCGCTCGTTTTTTTTAGCAAGTCTGTCGCCAGCCAGAGAAAATCTTTTTCAAATTACAGATTTTCTTCAAAATGTATTTCATAGTTTCCCTCTCATAACGGAATACCTAGAGCATTTATATTATTAAAATGTGGTCGATCAATATATATCGACAAATGAAAGGAGATTTTTGAATGTTCTGCATTTTTTTCTCTAGATTTTGAAAAAAGAATTTTCTGCTTTGTATAAATCACAAAAGAATGAATAATATATCTCGATATTTAGGTATTTCTCAGTAATTCCAATTATTTCTAAAATGCAACGTTATATAAACTTTATGGCACTGCAGTTCAGCTTTTTTATACATATTCCTTACATAGAATTTAGATTGCAAAGATAAAATATTGCATTCCACCTCATTCCTTTATTAAAAGTATTGAAATATATCATTTTTGAAGCTTGCTTTAACAATCTCAATCTGAAATCGTGCATAAAAATTTCCTTTTTATTCAATATCACAAAAAAATTTGTTGCTATTGTAGGTAAGATTTTATTTACATTAATATGACTTGTTATACACATATATTTATTTTTCTAACAAATTCAACGAATAAAAAGTAAAAAAACAGTAAAAAACGAAGACTTTAAAATATCAATGGAGAACAGACAAATAATGAATGAAAAATAAATATTTTATTAACACTATTTATATTTCTTTAATATAAACATTTTTTCATCAGTATCTAATAAATATTAAGATTTTTGTTTTCATATTATATATATATGCTTTTGCGATTAGTAAGTAAAATATATTAGGTAATCAAACGAAATTAATAAACTAGAAATACTAAAATTTAAATTGAGTTTTTTAGTTGAAAAATAATATAAAAGCAGCAGCATTAAAACTATTTAATTTATGATAGTCGTACTACGCTTATGAATCTGAAAATACTTTTTATAAATAATAGTAATAATAATAATAATAATATTGAATATTAATTCTATTAGAAGTTTTTACTATGTATGGAAACGATACAATGAACAAAGCAAAAACTCCTATGGCCTTTCATTGGTAAAAATTTAGTTTTTAATGTCTCTTAACGAAATATATGGAGAAAGAGGTTTGTGTCTGCTTTCAAATTTCCCATATATAACGAAAGACCTGGTTTGATGTCACGTAACAAAAGCTAAAATGGGAAAATTCGATTGATTGAAGCAGAAAAAATTGATGCAGCTAAAGAAATAGTATTTGAAGTTTTCAGCTGCACCTAAAGCATATAAATTACAGTTCTAAATAGTTTACTTATATATATATATATATATATATATATATATATATATATATATATATATATATATATATATATATATATATATATATATATATATATATATATATATATATATATATATATATATATATATATATATATATATATATATATATATATATATATATATATATATATATATACGTGTGTGTGTGTCTATTAAGCTAAGAAATGATATAAGTAGGTATTAAATCTGGATTAAAACCTTTAATATCAAAATCATACGGTTTGCATAAAGTGTAAATCATACGTGCCATAAGTATGTGTCATAAACCATAAGTATATGATTGTGCACACAGTACAATTTTTTTTTATAAATTCAGATATCTAATTACAATAAAGATGTAAAAGTTTTACCCATATTGCTGGATTATTAACACAGGATATAATTTATGAAATATTTTAAACATAAAAAGGTGTCTTTTTTAAAAAAGTAAATTACATTCTGAAAATGATTTAAATATTAGAATATAAAAACATATAAAATAATAAAAAATTTTTAATCAATAATTTTAACTAAACTTATTTAAACTGAGAAAAACTAGTTTTAGATAGAAAAGTAAATAATATTTAGAAAATTATTGACATGTTAAAAATTATGTAAAATACATCAAAAACAATAAAAGTTATTTTTAATTATAACAAAATTAAAATTTACTTTTCGAAATATTGATACTGTTAAATTCGTACAATCAATTAAGGAATATATCAGATGATCTTTAAATCACAAAACTTACTTTCTACTGTCTTAATAAGAATAAAAGCAGAGAAAATTGTGTTTGCTTTAAAAATAGCCTTATTTGTAATATATAATAAAGGCTCTAATTTGATGTCACGTAGCAAAAAACGTAGTAAATAATGCTGTTAAATACAGCGCGATAAAATGCACGCAGCCCCCCAAAAAATAGGACGTATTTTTAAATTTTCATTTCAAGTCAAGTATCTAAATTATAATCTTAAACTTTTTACTTTTTAAATATCAAGTATTTGGAGGACATGCAATATTTAGATGTATTTCATTTGGATTAAATTCTCAAATACATATTATTTTGTAATTGAAAAAGTAAAAATTTCTTAAATTAATTTTATAAAACCAATCTTAAAATTTTATTTTTATGCTATCAAAAAATAGGAATTTTAAATAAAATATGAATTAATTTATCTACATTTTTAGTTTAAAATATTTTTTTCGCTGGATGTCGAGTGAAGTATTAACATTAAAACAAACTTTTCCAGTCACGGAAACATAATTCTTCAAGACAGAAAGTGCATTTTTCCCACATTCATACATGTAAACAAAAATAAACAAACAAATAAATAAAAATAAAACATATATCGTATTCCTAATAAAGGATGTAAAGCATAACCTATAGCTTTTAATACAATAGTACATTATTTTTAAACTCGAAAATGACATTTATAAAGAGAAATTAAATGCATCCAATACAATATAATCTTTCTGTTATATGAAATGTTAAAATTAATAGACATTTCAAAATAATAGTAAAATATTAATACTACTAAATGTTTATATGATCTATAGAAATGGTACAATGAAAAAAAACTAAATCATATAATGTTTTAAACAAAATTTACTTTCCTCTATCTCTTAAAAAGAGACAGAAAGCTTTGTGACTGCTTTAAAAAATAGTTCCATTTGCAATATGTAATGAATGCCCTGGTTTTATGTCACGTAACAAAAGCTAAAATGGGAAAACTCGATTGGAAAAAAGACAAAAAATGGATACGACAGAAAAAAAAGACTACCCATTTATAGTTTTCTGGGTGAAGTAAAAATATATACATTATAGTCTTAAATATTTTAACTCTTACATATCAAAATATCGGAGGACAGAAGTAGCTATTATATTTGAATGCCATTCATAAATTATCTTATAAGTGTAAATGTTAGAAATACTATTAGAAAATACTAGAACTGCAACTTTCAGCTATAATGTTTCGCTATTTTTTCGTTTTTATTAAAGTTAATGACAGTAGACTTAATATTAAAATCCTAGGATTCCAAGCACAGTGTTAAAATTCCTAAATCTTAGGATTCCAAAAACAGTATTAACCCTTTCGTGGGCCTTTATTTCTCACTCCACGTTTTCAAACTTTCAAAACAGAGCTGCTAATTTTATTCAATCGATCGAACAATTGATGACAGAGCAAAACCGAAGCGGGAATCAGTCTTTTCAATAACAACCATCGTTTCAATAACAAGACCAATATATTAGAATGGGTTTTGCGCTTCCCACAGGTGTATTTTGTAAGATTGTGTAGTTGGGAAATAATCTTCCCAAGGCCCATGAAAAGGTTAAAATTCCTAAAAATTTTCAAAAGCATTATTTAAACTGCAACACATACGGTTAGTTTTACTTCTTTTCAATGTTATTTGGCATAAATTGAAATCTATCAAACAAAACTTTAAGCTATAACTATTTGTTGCTTGCGATGATGCTGGGAAATATGTGTAAGGTTGTAAAGTAATGATGATCAAAAATCAATTTCTGTCAAATCGGTCTCAAAGATGTGATGTAGTTAATATAGGTATAACAACAAATTATAAAATTAATATTAATAATCTCCTTAATAATATGTATAATAAATATTGCTAGAATGTCGGCAGCGTCGAAAAGAAACTAGTTTTGATAGCTTTAAGTTTTTAATCTTGCTTTGCAAATGAGTTAAGTTAATAAAGTAATTAATGCTTAAGAAGAGTAGGTAAAATATAATAATCACATAACAACTAATAAAAATTAATGATATTCTTTAATTTTTGTTATCAAATAAGTTTATAAAAATATTTTATCGATAGTTTATAATCAATATTTATTTGTTTTAGACCACAACTATTTACCAATATTAACATTAAATTAAATTAGTATTCATCACTGATCTAAGGTTATTCTACTGCGCTGTGAAATTGAATATAACCATTGTTCTGAGAATATACTTGTGCAAAATAGTTTGCGTTTTCCAATAGTTTAGAAATTTCAGAATAGAAAACTAATAGTTACTCTAACAACATTTAAAATTCCTGCAGAATAATAAATGATAATATTTTTAATGAACATTTACATAGAAAAACTTCTCAATAGTTTGCAAAAGAAAACTAAATTCAAGTATAAATGAACATTTGATTTTAAAAAGACAACATAATAAATCTGAACTTCATGACATAGGGATATAATACTGCTAAAATTAAGTAGCTGTTTTTAGATTATTTAGTATTTTTAGGTCACAAATCAAAACCAATAAGTCTTTAAAAGGTGAAAAAAAACTAATTCGTAAATAATACTGCCTTTTTAGGTAAGTAAATACAAAATATAAAGTTAATTCAAAAGATAAAATTAATTCAAAAAGATAAATATATTTTATCCTATTTTAATTTTACATTTCTTTTATAAATACATTAAAAATTTCTAATCGGAAACTATCAGATTCTAACAATCATAAAGAATAATATTTTTAAATTTAATAATTTGAATTATTCTTGAATCTAATTTTGAAATGTTTGTAAAATGTACCCCAAAATAAGAAAAAATATATAGGCTTTGTTAGACAAGAACAATGCAATAAAACCGAGATCCAATAATGAATGATAAACTTCTAAAAATTTTGCTCATGTATTTAGATCCTCCAACACATTTAGAGCTGAATTCTAATTTAACAAACATTTAAAAATTGATATTAAAAATAAAAGAAATGCATATTTTATGAAATAAAAATGACATTTAATAATATTTTAATTTTATTTTGCTTTTACTATTACTTTAAAATTTCCAAAATAGAAAAGTAACATACTCTAATGATAATAAACATTAATTTTTAGACGTAATTTTTGAATAGTCCCTGAAAACAAATCTTATTGTTTTCAATATTTACTCAAAAATACTTTAAGTGTTTAAAAAGGAAAATTCAATAAAGCTGAGCTCCATGAATGTATAATACATTTCTTTTTAAAAATTTTCACCTGGCTTCAGTCTCTCCAGTATCTTAAATTCGCAATTTAAAACTAAAAAGTATTTACAGGTGATACAAATCTTTAAATAATATTGCATTTTAAGTGAATAAATTATTCCATATTTTGCCAAGAATTTAACTTTATTTTACTTTTAACAATATGACAGTTTCAAATTAGACAGCTCATAGTTATGCTTTATGAATCTCTTTAATTTCAGAAAAATTATAATAATCGAAAACATTGTCAAACCGTATATTTTGAATGTTACTTCAACGAAATTGTCAATAGTTTATTACATGTAGTTAACATTAAGTAAAAACAGACATTTGCTATTAAAATAAAGAGAATGCAATAAACCTGAGCTTCATGAATGTGACAGATATTTCTTCTAAAACTTGGCCTCTGATTTTATATTCTTCAGCATCTTTAGAACTCAAAGTATTAAGGATTATATTGTGAGAGCAATAAATTTAATAATACTGAATTTTATCAATGATTGAGCATTTTGGTACACAAAACTGACAGTTATGCTCCAACACTATCAAAATTTCTAACCATAATAAACGATATTACTGTCAAATCGATTAATCGAAATGGTCTTTGAAGGAAATTCTTGATAGTTTGCATTTTGAAACCAAAAATGAAAGAATCTCTAAAATTCCAGCAAAATTTTAATAAACGAAAAGATTGTCAAACCATATATTTTGAATGCTATTTGAAAGAAATTCTCAATAGTCTATTACATATAGCTAACATTGCTTATAAACAGATAATTTCTATTAAAATGAAGAGAATGAAATAATCTTGATCTTAATGAATGTAATATAAATTTCTTCTAAAATCTGGTCTCCGGGATTTATATTTTTCAGCATCTTTAGAACTTTAAGTAATGAGGATTTTATTGCGAGAGCAATATTTTCAATAATATTGAATTTTATCAACGATTGATTATTTTAGTATAAAGAACTGACAGTTATGCTCTAACTCTATCAAAAATTTTAACTATAATAAAACAATAGTATTGTTAAATCGATTATTCTAAATGGTCTTTGAAAAAGTTATTAATAGTTTGTATTATGAAACCAAAAATGCAAATAAATGAATAAAATGTGGAAAAAAGACACACAATAAACCTCAGCTTCATGAACGTGGGATACATTCTTATAAAATTTCACGCCTGGCTTCAGATTCTCCAACATATTTAGGACGTGATTTAAAAGTAATAAGCATTTACAGGTGTTACAAATCTTTAAATAATATTGCGTTTCAGTTGAATAAATTATTCCATATTTTGATCAGATTTTAACTTTATTGTACTTTTAACAATATGACAATTTAAAATTAGACAGCTCACAGTTACGCTTTATGAATCTCTAAAATTCCAGTAAAATTATAATAAGCGAAAACATTGTCAAAACGTATATTTTGAATGTTATTTCATAGAAGTTGTCAATAGTTTATTACATGTAGCTAGCATTACGTATAAACAGATATTTGCTATTAAAATAAAGAGAATCCAATAAACCTGAGCTTCATAAATGTGACATAAATTTCTTCTAAAATTTGGCCTCTGGGTTTATATTCTTCAGCATCTCTAGAACTCAAAGTTATAAGGATTATACGAGATTTAATAATACTGAATTTTATCAATGATTGAGCATTTTCGTGTAAAAAAGTGACAGTTATGCTCCAAAACTATCAAAAATTCTAACCATAATAAATGATAGCATTGTTAAATCGATTATTCTAAATGGTCTTTGAAAGAAATTCTTGATAGTTTGCATTTTGAAGCCAAAATTGCATATAAATGAATAAGTTGTAAAAAAAGACATGCAATAAACCTCAGCTTCATGAATGTGGGATACATTCTTATAAAATTTGACGCCTGGCTTCAGATTCTCCAACATTTTTAGGACATGATTTCAAAGTAATAAGAAGCATTTACAGGTAATACAAATCTTTAAATAATATTGCCTTTTAGGTGAATAAATTATTCCATTTTTAGCTAATATTTTAACTTTATTTAACTTTAAAATTATAACGATTTCAAATTAGATGCTTATGAATCTCTAGAACGTATGAATACGCTTTATGAATCTCTAAAATTTCAGCAAAATTATAATAATCCAAAACATTGTCAAACCGTATATTTTGAATGTTACTTCAAAGAAATTATCAATAGCTTATTACATTACGTATAAACAGATATTTGCTGTTAAAATAAAGAGAATCCAATAAACCTGAGCTTCATGACTGTAACATAAATTTCTTCTAAAATTTGGCCTCTGGGTTTATATTCTTCAGCATCTCTAGAACACAAAGTAATAAGGATTATACGAGATTTAATAATGCTGAATTTTATCAATGATTGAGCATTTTCGTGTAAAAAAGTGACAGTTATGCTCCAACACTATCAAAAATTCTAACCATAATAGATGATAGCATTGTTAAATCGATTATTCTAAATGGTCTTTGAAAGAAATTCTTGATAGTTTGCATTATGAAGCCAAAAATGCATATAAATGAATAAGATGTAGAAAAAAAGACACAATAAACCTCAGCTTCATGAATGGGGGATACATTCTTATAAAATTTGACGCCTGGCTTCAGATTCTCCAACATCTTTAGGACGTGATTTAAAAGTAATAAGCATTTAAATGGTGAGAGTAACAATTTTTTCAAAGAATATTGCATTTTAGATGAATAAATCATGACATATAGCCGAGGATATTTCCTAAAATAAAGATATGAAAATCAAACATTATATCTTCAAACGAAACAAATTGAATTTGTTTCAAAAGTTTGGACACGACTTCAAAATAAAAACATTTCAGTAGCGCTGAGCTACGTAAAAATCGAAAACAAATATCAGATGTCCACGACAAAAATAAAAAATACTGAGTAAAGAAGTTTTTAAACTTCTGCAAAGTATTTTGTGTGATAGAAATGTGTTTCCAGACAGATCAAAAGATTTTGAATAAACTATTTGAGATTAAAATCAGTCGGAAGCTAAATAAAGTGCGCAATATGCATAATTGATTCCGAACTTGCTCTCTGTTTAAAACTTAATAAGATATGTCTTTTAAAAACGAAAATTGAGCAATTTTAAAGAAATCTGAAGAATAGGAGAAAGTGGTATGCCAGAAGTAGAAACTTTCCTAAACGGGGTAAAATAAAAAAGTTTAAAAAGTATAGGATTTTTCAAAGATGTCATCATGATAAAAGAAATAGTTTTATGTTAATTGAATTTTCAGTCGCATAATTTATTCCATTTATACAAAGCTAAATATTCTACTCATAAAGAACTTTCGAGATATATATATCATAAAACCATGGTTTTTTCTTATACCGATGTTGGAATCTTTATAATTGGAGCAATATAATAGTAACTAATAAAAGCTGTAAAACTTTAATCAAACAAAAAGTATTAAATCTGTATTGGATACTTCAAGTAAACTATGTTAAAACCCCGTTTTTTTCACTGTATTAATTTTTAAGATTCCTTTTATTTTTTTTTTTCATTCATTTTAAAGAATAGAGAAAAATTTTGTTAATACATGATTTTTCTCTTAATTGGTGTTTTAAAAATGCTGAGTAAATAATATATATATAATAATAACAATAATATATATATTATATAATAAAAGACACAAATCAGAAGTTTAATGGTGATATATAACACCTATGCCTATATTGACAAAGAAATTTGATCTTACAATTTCTAGAGCCAAATACTCACGCTGAATCGATTTCCTTGAACTAAGCATTTTAGATCGAAGCAAAATTAAATTAGATAGAATAGTTATTGTAAATGTTTATAAGTTAAACAAATGCTAATAAAATATAAATTATATTACTATCCTAGCTTTTTATTAAATATAAGCTACTTGAATGCTACATTCTTTTCAATGTATTAAAATTTTGTTTTCAACCTTCTGTCAGCGTTTTCTTCCATTCCAAAGAACAAAAAGAAATTGAAAAAAAATCTGCGTACAATTAAAACTAAGTCAAACACCATATTTTGAGATAAATGGAAGTTTTCAGTTCTATTTGTCAATGAAAAGAAACTAAGTCATTTTGTGGTAATCATTTACCTGCGATAACATAGCAGAAAACTGTCTAACTACATTTAATGAAGGATGAAGAAATAGCCAAATGAAAAAATACACATTTTGATCTGGTCAGTTTAATCACTAAGTTGACAATTTATATTTGAAATTAAATTAATTTTAATCAACAAATAAAAATTTAAATAGTTAAAATACAAATTTGAAAAAAAATCTGTGTACAATTAAAACTAAGTCAATTCTATTTGTCAATGAAAAGAAACTATAAGTCATTTTTTGGTAATCAGTTAGCTGCGATAACACAGAAGAAAATTGACTAACTGCATTTAATGAAGGATGAAAAAATAGTCAAATGAAAAACAAAGAATTTTGATCTGGTCAGTTTAATTCCTATATCTGCAATTTATAGTTAAAATTAAATTGTTTTTAATTAATGAATAAAAATTTAAAAGGTTGAAATACACATTTGAAAAACATCTTCTGCGTACAATTAAAACTAAGTCAAACACCATATTTTGAGATAAATAAAAGTTTTTAGTTCTATTTGTCAATGAAAAGAAACCAAGTGATTTGTAAAAATCATTTAGCTGCGATAACACAGAAGAAAATTATCGAACTGCATTTAATGAAGGATGAAGAAATAGTCAAATGAAAAACAACACATTTTGATCTGGTCAGTTTAATCTCTATATCAACAATTTATAGTTAAAATTAAATTATATTTAATCAATGAATAAAAATATAAAACGATAAAATACACATTTGAAAAAAAATTTCTGTGTACAATTAAAACTAAGTCACACTAAGTCCATATTTTAGATAGATGGAAGTTTTCAGTTTTATTTGTCAGTAAAAGGAAACCAAGTCATTTGTGATAATCATTTAGCTTAACACAGAAGAAAATTGTCTAACTGCATTTAGTGAAGGATAAAGAAATAACCAAATGAAAAACAATATATTTCCACTTGGTCAGTTTTATTTGTGCGTTGACAATATAGGATTGAAAAAAAATCTATACAATGAAACTGTTTATAATTCATAAAGAAAAATTTAAAAAGTTAAAATACCTATTTTTAAATAACTTAAATGCAATAGAAATATCATTAAATATGAAAACTATTATTGACAAAATTTCCTAGTTCTTAAACTTATTATGAGTTGAATGGAAGTAAAAGAAAGAATTCTATTACTCCCCGAAAAGATGAAAACGAATAGTGGATCTCTTTTGTATCATGGCAACATATAGAAAGATTTTAAAATATGAAACTCATATTATACGAGTATTTGTATTTTTTAACGTCACTGGGACAATAACTTTTTTATTTGCAACGCTAAGCAGGGAAACATTTTTCTTATAATGGAAAATCTTGAGATTATAGAAAGATAGGATTTTACTTCACATTTTATATATTCGTGTCGTTACTATGGAATTTATGAAAAGTTCATTCACCTCCAAAAAAAACTGATAAGCATAATAAATATGATTTTAATCTGCTATAAAATTGAAATACAACATTAATCTCTTACACAAGCAACGTTTAATGGAATAAATACAAAATATCACATATGATGCTGTTTGATTTTTTCTCTACACAAATGCGATAGTCTTATTCTTAGCAAAACGTTGATCTTATTAACAGTGAATAATAAAATCGTCGAAAAATAGGATTTTATGTTATATTTTATGTTATTCTTCCTAAGAAATATATATATGTGAGCATTTGAATATACATTCCTTATCATCTGAATAATTACAATCATGTTTCTCAAATTTTTGATATTAATATACAGGGTAAGATAAGTTAAAGCCATTCTTTAAGTAAATTATTTTCAGGAATAATTTTATTTTCAAGTAAAATAATTTTTCATTTTGAAATTAAAAAGTACCCTTATTTATAACTTGAAAATAAAATATCACCAGATTAAATTGTCGTTTTAAATGTTAAGCGTTTTACTATAGTTCAAGCCTAATTCACATAGATTTTTCCATGTTTCCAATCTGTTTTGCAATTTTACCATTTTATGTTTAATAATTGCGCTTTAAATACTAATGTGAGTTTTAATATTTTTGTTTGTTGATTGATTAGGTTTATTGTTTTTCTGTATTCGATGCAGATATTTTGCCAAAGTTAAAATTGATGTTAATAAAAATAGAGAAAAGCCTATAGTTAATACTGCAAATTTATCGAAATAAGACATGAAACATGCTTTCCTGTTGTGAAATTTCCCCCAGTGACCAAAAGATCCATTTCAACTTAAACACACCGGAGAAAACCCCACAATTATAGGAACGTGTATAAAAGAAGGCATGCAGATACAATTTTCGACTGACTGGTTTAATATGGTGTAAAGCATTACTTTATGTTTCTTAACTTGCGTGATTCCAGACGGTGACCCAAAACGTACGCGTGAGCGGATATTGCTCTTAGTCTTGCAAAGGAGTCAAAATAGATCGACAGCTAAAACAGAAAGAAAAGCAATTTAAAGCTGATACGTCAAAAAGCCATTATATCCACTTCTTTTAACTAAAGACACACGTAGAATTATTTCTACTTTCCTTATATATATATATATATATATATATATATATATATATATATATATATATATATATATATATATATGTGTGTGTGTGTGTGTGTGTGTGTGTAATATTAAAATCCATTTTTTACATATTTTAATATTAATTTAATAACTCTTTTTCATAAAATACGTTGGGGGTTTGAGCGGTAATTCTGATTTTTCCCCCAGACACGCTATAGACTTAATTCAGCCTCTGTTTGTACTACTTTAGCCAACAGTTAGCGCTTTCTCTTTAAACATGGGTATTTTGTATCACGTGATCAATTGTGCTTAGGGATTATTCGTAGTCTTTTTACCTGAGAAATCCCTACTTGAAAAAGTGTGTGTGTGCACTATCACATTGTCTGTGTGCACGATGTTGTAAAAGTTCTTGCCTGTTGTATGCTCTTCATGTATCTCACCAGAAATAAACTGTGTTGTGATTTTGAATGAGTCTCGCCCATATTACATTATATATATATATATATATATATATATATATATATATATTATATATATATATATATATATATATATATATATATATGTCAAGATTTAAAATGTAGATTAATTTTAAGAGATTTTAATTAGGGATTCTTTTGCTGAGAGTGACGCGGCGTGAGGAGTTAGCCACATAAATACGGCTCACGCGCAGTGATCTGGGCAGAGAGCAACATGCACAGTCCACGGTCAGACCTGTAGCTCCCCGAAGCAGTTAAGCCTGCCTTTGTTAGAAGTTGGGCGCCAATGTGAGAGGCCATTAAAGATGATTGTTGAGTAGTGTGGTTTGAGATTTGAATAAAGGATGAAAATGTACTCAGGACTCTTGTGTCGTTTAGTGGAACGTGTCTCATAAATATATATATATATATATATATATATATATATATATATATATATATATATATATATATATATATATATATATATACATATATATATATATATATATGCGCTTATGCGTATATACTTATATACGTGTATGAATGTATATACATACATATTGTATATCAAACCCTTTATGTTTTAATTCTTCTAAAGACTCAAAAGTTTTACGAAATTTTTTGTCAGAACTATTTCTAAATAAAGATTATTTTTAAAGAATTCTCCGATACCATTTCTATATTTTCCTTCATGTATATTTCTAATAACAGTTACAACTTATTAATCTATCTACAATGTATTAGGCATAAATGCCTATTCTAAAAAAGTAGCATGTAGCCCATCATATGACGGGATCAGTAAAATTTTTAATTTTCTAGAATTGTAAAGTACCCTATGAGGCAGGTAAAAAAAAATAGTTTGTTTTTCTGCTGACAATTATCTGATACACGCTCAATAATTTTTTTATCATTAATACCCGCATGTTAGTTAGTTGCTAACTTCAATTTATCATCTTATATTACGTGATAGCATGAATGGCAGAGATTTGAATATGGACAGTGATTATTTGGCAGTATATATGAATGATGTCCAAAATTTAGTGAATCGATTGCAAACCATGTGGTTATGTATAAAAAACAAATATACAAAAGAACGAACTCCTTAATTTGCAAAGATATATAACTTAAAAGCTAGATATTTATTAGTCCGTGAAATAGACTGCTAGATTTTTATGAAAAGAATTTGTTATTAACACCGGTGATATAATTGTCATTGCAACAAAAAATAATCGATGATTAAATTTAAAATTATCACATATGTACCTAATATATTATTTAAGCAAATTCTAAAAGAAAATTATTTACGTAATATCTTAGTTGAGTAATAAAACGTATGAAAATAATGCAGACGATATTTAAATAATTTAAAATAAGAAATGATTAAATGAGGCGGTTAAATTAATGACGTCATAACTCTGAAAAAATATGTTTTTTTCACCTACTTATAATGTAATAAATTGATGAATTTAATCGCATGTTCTTAACCGGGAATAATAGGGCTTGAAATAAAGGCATTAAAAGAGGAAAAAAGGGGAAAGGGGTGGATTTCGAACGTTTTCTAACTCGCTTTGAATTTTGCTAATCTCAACTCATCAAGAATCCAATATGGATGCCTCTATCTATTCCAGGTTCAACCGCTTCATAAATTTGAGGACAGACTGACAGATAACTTAGGCTATTAGTATATAGATTATATATTTTAAATATTTTAAATACATTGATTTTTTTACATGCATTCAAAACAATTTTCTAAAAGAGTAATATAAATGAACAAAATAAAATTCCGCTTAGTTGATAAATACTTGATATAGATTAGGTGGGATAGCAATTAATAAAAAAAATCTAAAAATCTAAGGAAAAATCTAATAATTGACCTACATTATGCATGCGTTTTTAAGATATTGTGTTAGAGAATAATTAATAGAAGACTTAGTTATTAGAAAAAAATTGTTAAAACTCAATACATAGACCAGCTAACTAGTAAACACCATTATTCTTCAACCTTATCTTGCAAAAGTAGAACATTTTATTTGCTACTCATTAACCAATAATTTCATTGATTTGAAAAGACTTCAGTAAAATAGTATCAGAAGATTTCCTTTTCTTAGATAACGCAATTAAGTTTCACTCATGCTCAGTGATAAATTAGAAACAACTTGCTGTAACTGAATTTATTTTACTCTAACTAAATATCTGAATCGGATACGGCATCTAAACAAACAAAACACAAGAGATTAATGGATACTAATGGAAATAAACTAATGTTTAACTACTGAGAATAACAAATGAATATTAAACTAGTATTGAAAATATCAATATAGCGGAAACAATATTCGTTTCAGTTTTTGACATCGTTATTTTGAAGTAAGCCAGACATACTAGAAAAGATTATTGAAAAAATTAAAAGATTTGAATTGATTATGCCAACAGTTGTATGAAAAATATTCGTTGTTTCTAGGAATTATTGTTATCTAAGAGTAAATTTTTTTTACTGTTTTGTAAAGTCTCTGATTTAGGCTTAACTGACCTTAAGTAATTTACATTTATAAGTATGAATTTCTAAAAATGTAACATCTCATGTTATGTGTCACAGTTTGTATTGAAAAGTAATTAAGAGAACTGATTTAGGCTTAACTGACCTTAAGTAATTTACATTTATAAGTATGAATTTCTAAAAATGTAACATCTCATGTTATGTGTCACAGTTTGTATTGAAAAGTATCTAAGAGAACTGATTTAGGCTTAACTGACCTTAAGTAATTTACATTTATAAGTATGAATTTCTAAAAATGTAACATCTCATGTTATGTGTCACAGTTTGTATTGAAAAGTATCTAAGAGAACTGATTTAGGCTTAACTGACCTTAAGTAATTTACATTTATAAGTATGAATTTCTTAAAATGTAACATCTCATGTTATATGTCACAGTTTGTATTGAAAAGTAATTAAGAGAACTGATTTAGGCTTAACTGACCTTAATTAATTTACATTTATAAGTATGAATTTCTAAAAATGTAACATCTCATGTTATGTGTCACAGTTTGTATTGAAAAGTAATTAAGAGAAATATGAATATTACGTAAATCATTGTTTGGAGTTATAGTCTGGTTATAGAAACTCTTCTATTTTTTAAAACTTTGACATAAACTTAGAAAGCTTATTTGCCTGAATTTTTTCTAATATCTGAAAAAATAGGTATTAAATCAATAAATAAACAGGATATTTATGGTTATCAGTGTAAAAAATTACTTAATTTTTAACCTCTGAGGATAAAAGTATATGTAAATCTAGCATTGAAACTATCAAAACATCTAAAGTAATGTGCATTTCATTTTTTGACTTCCTTATTTTGAAGAAAACCAGACGCACTTGTAACGTAACATTCAATGTTATGTGTCAGTTTGTATTTAAAAAACATTAAGAAAAATATGAAAATTATGTAAATCATTGTTTGGAGTTATAGTCTGATTATAGAAACTATTCTATTTTTATTAAACCTTACCATTTGACGTATACTTAAAAAGTGCACTTGCCTGAATTTCTTCTAATATCTGAAAAAAATATGTATAAAATAAATAAAGAAGCAGGATATTTATGGTTATTATTATAAATAATTTAATGTTTAACCACTAAGAAAAACAGATGAATGTAATTGTAGCATTGAAAATATCAAAACATCTAAAGTAATGTGCATTTCATTTTTTGACTTCCTTATTTTGAAGCAAAGAAGATGCACTTGGAAGAATACTGAAACAATGCAAAGATTTGAACTATTTGTATATACAATAATAAGAATATGTATTCATTTTTTTCCAATTTGTTGATATCTAAAAGTAACAAATTACTTGTATTTCATATGCACATTCAAAAGGTCACAAGAAATTTTCATAGTGTCTAGATTATATAACTTAACTTTTAAAGAAATTAAGTATTTTACTTTGTTCCCAAACACACTAGGTTAGGCTTAAACTGGTATAATATGTCAAATGTTACAATCGAATGATTACTAAGGCTATTAATAGATTACTATAATGCACAACAGGAAAAAATATTAAATATGCTATTGGATTACTTAGGTTTGCTTTCGTCTGATTTGGACGAAATTTTGTCCATAATTTTGTTACACGAGGGTTCATGTGACTAAGAAATACTTTTTAAAGCCGATTTTGAACGGATTCGCACATTCATGCCAGCAGCGGGGTTCGAACTCTCGAATTTTCGGTATTGAAAAGAAACGAATTCCTCATTTGGATACCGTTATGTTTGGATTATTTTATTTTTATCAAAATGATTAATATATTAGTCAAAAGGCTTTTTTCTATAAATTTTAGTATCATATAAAGTCTTTATCCTGACATTAAGAATGTATCTAAATATATAATCTAATGTATCTAAATATATTTAAATAATATTTTATATTTATGTAGACATTTTGCTTTTATAAATTGCTCAAAACGTTGTCTTGATTTTTTTTCGTAATAAGTATCTTAGAGTTAAATAAAAGGAAAAAGAGAAATTTATGAAAATAAATATTTTTAAAGTCTGAATTTAGGGACTGTTATTTTTTCAGAAACCCAGATCATTCGATCTAAACTTAAAAACTATATATGATTTTATTATATTTAAAACTATTAAGTGTGCCCTTGATTAGCTACGGCGAACTTGATATATTACTTTTAAACTTTTAAAGATTTTTTAATGTATAAATCTGTAAATTGTTCACATTGCAGTTCAATTTATTGGCAAATTTATATATATTTTTATTATGTGAGTATTATGATCATATTCAATTCTTATACTTCAATTTCCAGCTGAATTGTACATCAATAAAATGTGAAAGCTGGTTCAGAATAAGAGCACGAAAATTTGATAATTTGACAATAGTTGCGATGAAAAGGATGAACTTTTCGTGCTTACTAAACCATTTAAGTAGTTAGTCACATTTATGAATATACCTATAATGTAATAGGTACCATTTTTTTTCTCAAATTCATTTGTACCTTAATATAAAAGATACTTAAAAGCATACATTAATTTTACATTAAGTCATGTAAGAAAAATTAATCTGTAGAAATATTATAATTTTGTGCATTGCATTTTTCCAATTTACAGACACATTTTATAATATTCCTAAAAGATATGACTAATATTGTATTAACTTTAAACATTTATATAAATTAACATTAAATACAGGTTAACACTGAAAACTATTTTTTGTTATTAAGGCTGCAATGGAATATAAAAACTAATTTATCTCCTTTTTATCCGTCTGCTCGAAAATTTAACATTTTATTTGCAATATAATTATGAAAATTTGGTTACATTTTCAATGTTAGATGTTAATAAGTTAAAAAAGGATTAAATATTAAAAATGTTTTATAAGTAGTATTATTGAACATTTTCCATACACCTCTTTTTTACGTATAAAATGTTCATTTTCATTTATAGATTACATTTCAGATTTTATAACAAATTTCCTCGTTTGTTCTATAGCATGCATTCAAGGAAAATATTAAAAGGAAACATTAATAGTGATAGTTTATTTTTCCATACAAAATAACTGCTCTATTTTGTTGTTTTTTATTATCTTTTATTTTATATCCTACGATAGTCTATACATTTTGGACATATGTGACAGTCTGTAATGCATTTGGAGATTTTATAGTAATACATTTAACATTAATAATTATAGTTCATTTTTCCGTACAAAATATCTGCTATGTTTTGTTTTTTATTATCTTTTATTTTATATTCTACAATAGTCTATTTATTTTGAAAGTATGTGACAGTCTGAAATGCATTTGGAGAGTATACAGTAATTATAAAATTCAAAAGCGTTTTATTTGAAAATAATTCAATTATTTGTTGAGATGATCATTACATTCATTATAATGTGGAATAATAAATATTACTTTCCCTTCTAGATCTTTAGTTATATTTCAATTTAATGAGATTTAAGCATCGAATTTTCAGCCAAATTTGGCCCAGCTGAGAGTCAACTGTTACCTTAATCATATTGTGAAATCCCTTACTAAATAAAATTTATAAAATATTTAGCAATTATTGAAAATATCAAAATAAATATTCACAATTAAGATTCTTATATTTTTATTTTTAAACATTTTCCACATTGTGAAAAAGACACTATTATATTCGATTTTTCGTTAAACTGCATTGTATAGTTACATAAATAAAACAGAAATAAACGTACGTGAAAGAAATAACTAATATGTTGTTATTCATAGAGAAAGTGACAGTTTTGTCAGTAAAATGACAGTTAATTGGTACAAATGTACGCATTGTTGTAAAAATACGCATTGTTGTAAAAATGGAAACATTATCTTTGCACAGTGTTGGAAAGAAAGTGTATTGGCTTTCGATTTGGAATCAGTATTGCATATACGGTAAATATACAACGTTTTTACGTTTCTCTTTTATACGTCGTTTATCTTTATATAATTTTAGAGTTCCGATGCACTCGTAACTAACGTAAAGATATAAGTTTTCTTTTAAACGACGCTTATACACCATTTTATCCTTTTAAAACGCAAATTTTCCACTGAAAAACTCCATTGGGGAGCATTGAACTTATTTGTTGTGTGAACACACTAACAAATAAAAATATTCAATGGCCTTAATTCGATTTATATTTTACAATATTCACAGAATTTAAAATGTAAACTTTTAAATGGTATAATTAATAATTAAGATATAATGAAAAGTTATGATTTTTCTCAATTTTATGATAAATACTGAATTTGAAATATAATTATTACTATTTTTATTATATTATGTAATAATACATTATATTTACTACATTGAATTGCTATAAAATCATTGCTTTCAAAGTTAACTATTAAAATTTTTATTATAAGACAGTCTCTTGAACAACTTCTAGATATTCACAGAATTTTAAGTGTAAACGTCTGCCTGCATTCTTTTAAACGGTATAATTAATAATTAAGTTATAATGAAAAGCCATAATTTTTCTCAATTTTACGATAAATACCCAATTTTAAAATATAATTATTACTTTTCTATTATATTATGTAATAATGTATTATTTTTACTACACTGAATTACTATAAAAGCATTAATGTTAAAATTAACTATTAAAATTTTTATTATAAGACAGTCTCTTGAACAACTTCTAAATATTACTTTATTATACTACTTAACAATATGGTTGCAGTTTTAGATTAATTGCTAAATGAATATTTGATGGTTATCAATTGCTAAACAAGAAGCTTTGATACATTTTTAAATCATCTTTTGAAAATAAACTCTTTATAATACATACAGCATTAGTAAAGACACCCCGAAGACTTTTATGGGCTTCCTAAAATTACATCGGATCTCTCAGCTTCCTGAAGAATAGTGAATGATAGCCATTTCAAGGATAGTGGACTGAATGATCCTAGTAAAAGTATGTTTTTCAGCAAAATACAGAATGAATAGGTATTAAGAAATGCGGTCATCAGAAAGAACGATTTCCGAAAATTGAGTCTATTTCATTCTCTATATTTTTGTCTGGAATTGCTTTCGTAGACAGGGCTGCAAATGTCAGTGTTTCGGAGAAAAATCAGAAATGATGGATGGTAAAACCGTATGGGCTCTTTTTCATTCCCAGAGTCCGTCATGGTGATGGACTGATGCTTGTGCTGCTGTAGTTTCGAGATGGGGTAGGCAACCTAAAGAGCGGAGGTTAGCGCTACAGAGAAATGATCATATTGTTAAAACGTAATGCTGGAATAGAGTATTTTCTATGCTTTAGATATACCGGTAAACCATTTTTTTTAACTTAAGGCATTTCACTACCTTCAAATTTTTGAAATATCCATTTCTCAGAAAAATTTAGATATGGATGCCTGGAACTTAAAAAATAACTCCTTAAAATTTATGTAACTTAATGAATGATAGACTAGAACATGTCTGCTGATTAATAGAAAATACGTGGCTTATTTATGAATACACGATTTTTCATCTCAACTGTTAAACTATTGGATGAATTACTATAATTTTTTTCTAGGAATAAAAACATTTAATTGCATTAATTTGAATCTCTACAGAGAAATGATTATATTGTTAAAACGTAATGCTTGAAAGAAGTATTTTCTATGCTTTAGATATACCGATAAACCATTTTTTTAACTTAAGGCATTTCACTACCTTCAAATTTTTGAAATATTCATTTCTTAGAAAAGTTTATATATGGGTGCCTGGTTACTTTTGTACAACTTAAAAAATAATTCCTTAAAGTTTCCGTAACTTAATGATTGATAGTCTAGAATGTATCAGCTGATTAATCGAAAATATGTGGCTTATTTATCAATACACAATTCTTTATTTCAACTCTTAAACTATTGGATAAATTACTATGATTTTTTTTCAAAGAATAAAATCATTTAATAGCATTAATTTGAATCTAAATTTAAACTTATCAGTATCAAAGAGCAAATTTTATGCCTCCACAAATTGTTGAAGGTATGCTATTTTCCTTATAGTTTTAACTATCTATTTTTTAATATACCAGAAGCATCAAAATAATAATTTTAGGTTAAAACTGACGCTGATAATTTAGAAATATATTACATATGATTTTCTGCATTTACAATTGAAAATAAAGTTATAATTGTGCTTGAAAGTACATCTTCAAAATTTTATCTTTAAAAATAGGTTTCTAGTTTTTATTACATTTCACAAATTTATGATTAATTTCTGCATATTCAATAACATTTTAATAAGCATAACAAAAGCTTAGGGATAGTTTAGTAGCTAATAAAAATGTATGCATTAATTCCATTTTCACAAATTTATGATTATTTGCTGCATATTTAATAACATTTTTCAAGAGCTAAGGGATCGTTTAATAGTAAATAAAAAATTACATGCATTCACTCCATTCTTTTAGAAATATAACACGCCAAAATTTTCCAAAAATTGCATTTCTATCTCATTTTTAACAGTAGTGAAATCGCTTATAGAAACATAATACCTTTCCAGGCTTAAAATCTTTTTTATAACATCTTATTTTTGTTCTATTTACCTTAAAATAAAATGTTATGCTTTTTTTTAAATGAATTTTTTTAGATTGAAGTTTTTTTTAAACACTCTAAAAATATTTAGTTTTCTGATTTAAAGTAGTATATTTTTTAAAATAATAAAAAATATTCATGAAATGAAAAAAAATGAAATTCACTTACCCACAAGATAGCATAACAAGATATGTATTTAAGAAACAAAATTTTTGTATCAAATAAAAAATAAATAACCTTTTTCGCTTGCAAACCTAGAACTAAAGTTATATGATATTTTAAAATGTTAGAAATATAAAAAAAGGCACTTAGAAAACTAAAAATTTAACATATAATTCCTTTACCATGTTATAAAATAAAATGTATCAGTTGTATTATTATAACTGAAGTTTAGAGAATAAAAAAATATTAAGATAATTAACTTTTATTTAATATTCAAAATTAATTTGCATTTTACAAATTTCAAAAAGTTATGTGTATATGTGAATTTCAATTATATTTTATTTTGTATATATTTTCTGTTTTTTTAAGTATTGCTCCATAAAATAAAGCTAAATAATTTTCATAAATTTAGCTTATTAATGATCAAATAATAATAATTAATATAATGATTTTATAATATAATAATCATATATGATATAATGATTAAAGGATGATATGAATAAATGATAAATAGCAATAGGATTAAATGATAATATAATGATATGATATATTGATTACATAACATAATGATTTTGTATAATAATAATTATTATATAATTAATATGATGATTTAAATTCTTATAAATTAGACTGGTAACAGTTCATAGAGCGAGATTGAAAAATGGATGTCTCAGATTTATTGAAGAAGTGAATACAATAATAAAGCATTATGTTTGTCTTACGTCTCTTAATAAGTAGTTAATAATTTCTTAAATTATTATTTTAAAAAATAATACTTTAGTATAAGTACTAAATTTATCATTTAAATGAACTGCTTATTTTGTTTAACTATCTAAATACCACTTCCTTAAGTATTCAAGCGTCTTATGAGGATCCATGAATTTTATCTAATACGATGAAGATGATCTATATATATATATATATATATATATATATATATATATAATCTAAAATATCATTTTAAATATAATAGTTCTTAAAATTATTTTTATCTCTGATTTTAAAGTACAATCGTGCCTCGGTAAGACGAAAGCGGTTTACACGAGATTTTACTTAAAGGAAAGCGATTTCCCTGTCAGCTTGTTAAGAGAAATAATAGTAATTGCATCGTTTAATACGAATATCAAGACAAATTTCTCCTGTTTAAAACGAAGCAAATATCCCGCTAAGTGACAATTTTCTCTCGCAAACCTCCACTTAGAAACAAGTTTATAACTTTTCTAGAACTGGACAAGTGAGGATAGCACTAAGTGACAATTTTCTCCATTGACCTAATTCTTAGAATCAGGCTTATAACTTTTTTAGAACTGGACAAGTGAAGATAGCCTTATTACAGAAAATGACATGTACCACCATGGTATGTCGTGTGTGTATATGTGTGCTTATGTAAAGTGTTATTAGAAAAGTATCTTTTTGTATAAAAATACCCTTTAAGTTAATAAGATCATAATATTTTCTAGAGATATCTTATAATTGCCATGTTTCATGATTTTGCTTCAAAAATCATCCTATATGAATTTTGTTATTTAATGATTAATACTATAAATTTTGCTTCAATTCCATTATTTGTTAACGGGATTTGGAGATAAAAAGTCGACAGGATTAAATAGAATTTTTTCTCCGTGAAATGCAAAAAAAATGTAATGTAAATGTTAAATGCTATAGTCTCCTTATACATTCCCCTTCGACAACCCTAAAAAATGCATAACTTAATGTTATTTTAGGGTATTAACTACACACAGTTACGCTATTCTCCCATGTGATAAAAATATATATTTAACAAAAATGTCAAAATTTAACTCGATACCGTAATCTACAGGTAATAAAAGATTTTTTTACTTAAGAGTTAAGAACTAAACAACTTTTCTTGCCACTTTCTAATGTATCCATGGGAAAAGAACCAGTTAACTATATAGGCAAAAACTGTAAATGCTTAATATTTCTACTCCAACATAAAAAATACCCTTTAATTTCCGGAGAGATAATGATTCCTTCATCATTCCAGAGATCTAATTAAGACAGACTCTCGTATTTGTCTGCTGAATTGTAATTCCTCTGGATCACGCAAGGAATTATACGACAAAAAATGCTTAGCTCTGCAAAGAAATACTAATAATTTTACAGTTATTATATTTAAGCATGCATCAAGCGAATGCACTTTGAAACACTGTTGCAGAAAAATTTCGAAATATCTCATAAATAAAATTATAAGGAAATACACTTCGTGTACGGATTGAGAAATTATTTTATTTCATCCCTAAAACATTTCTAGCAATTGCATCTTGGGACATACAATTCTGATTCTTTAAATAACGGAAATTTTTCTCCAGCTTTGGGATTCAGTTAGTTTTGAATAGAGTTTTTATTTTTTCAACTCTAGTTTATATTTTTAATCTATTTTCCTCCTTTTTCTTTTATACTTCAGCTGAAAGTTTTATACTTGTTGTATACTAGAAAAAAGAATTTAATTAGAAAGAAGGTTCAAATTTGTCATTTAAAATGTTTATGGTAAATTTTTTTTCTAAACAACAACAAAAAAACATTTTTTTTCAGATTTTATATGTTTCAGGTATTGTGTTTCAGATTTACTTATAGTTACTGTGGATACATTTTAAAGCATCAGAGGGAATCATATATTAAAAGATCCAAGTACTTAAAAAACAAATTAGAACTATTTGAATTTAACCCCTTCCGGTATGATTTAATAATGAAAAACTGCATGAAATAACCATTTAATTTTTATTTAAAAAACTTGTTTCATTTTACAATTCTGACATATTCTTAATTAAAATCCACTTTTTACATAGTGTTAAATAATATCAGAAACAGTAAAATTAAGAAAATATCAAAGCAAAACATTAATAAGGTATACAGATAATAGTCTTCAAGCTAGTGGTACTTTTCAAAACAAAGTGCAAAGGAATTCTTAATTGTTTACACCGCCAAGTAGTCTCCCTTTTAATTTGATTCTTGTAAATCACACGGTATTTCTTAGGAGATTTTCTTTTATTCTGACTCATTAATTTGGCAATGACTTGTACCAAGAAATTCTAAGTAAACAATATGCAATAGTGACTTGTGATTTTCACAAGTGATAAAAGTGTTGCCAAATTCAGTACACTAGAAATTTTAAACTAAATTAATTATCATATTTAACAGTAACTTTAATCACATGACGAGTGTAGCTCGTCATTGTGCGGTATGGAATGAAAAACTAATGACGAGCTGACTCGTCATTTTACCGGAAGGGGTTAAATTTTTTTTTCCTGTAGAAAACATTCTCGATTCTTGGAATTTTAAAACCTCCTTTCTCTGGTCTGTTATACCTTTACCAATAGAATTAAACTAAATTTAGAGGAATGAGTTAAATTTACTTACACTCTTTGGATTATAAAGCATGAATAACATATGGTAACTCGTTAGGCTTATTCTTAATAGGTGGAAACAGTAGAGCTTATTTAATATTGGATCTCTTTGTTACTAAGAAGTTTTAGGCATCCAATTTACATTTTAGCACCATTTAAAGGTGAAAGAAGCGTTCAAAAAGTATGCGAACGCACGAGACCTGGCGATTTATCCTGTAAAGCCAAATTTGATTTGAAAACTCATATAGAATCATTTCTGCAATTAAATAAGTAGAAATGTACAGTTGATTATCTCTGATAGTATCGAAATATACGGTAGAAAAAAGGTTGTGATATTTATAAAAAACAACTCTAATTTTGAAGAAAATTCTTTAATTTTAATAAAAATAGTTTTAAAATATGTAGTTGTTTACATAAACAAAACTACCTATTGATTATCACAGAAGTATTATGCATAATTATCCATAATAGTCTTATCGGGATTCCAACATAATAAATATTCTATGAAAATAATATATAAGCAAGAGACTAATGCACTGTGGCTTTTATTTACAAAAACCTTTTTATGTTACTATTTTCTGTTCTGAAGTGTGTGAAGTAATGAAAACTGCTGATCGAAGACATCTTGAAAAGAAAGCATCTCACCATATTTTTAAGCTTCAAATATTTTGGGCACGTTGCCACACGAGTCTTATACCATTGCACTGACAGATGTGATCCTGTTTTAGGGTGACAGGATAATGTGGATTAAAGGTGTGAATGCTTGAAGGTTATGTCAGTGCTGTAAGATAAATATATTATCGAGAAAATCCCATACTGCACGCCAGTTTTTAAACGAAATTTTCTCTTTCCTAATAAACTAATTACTTATCCAAAAAAGACATTATGGTCCCTGCCAATTTCCAAATAGGTTTTACTAAAATGTTCCACTGCCAGGAGGCTTGAAGCATTGAGAAATTAACAAGTGGCGTTAATGAAGGAAATGGTTAATAGGATTTGACTTCGCCTAACTGAAAATTTCAGCAAGCAATTTGGCTTTATTCCTAAGGGCTAGAAATAGAAATAATCTCTCACTGTTTGCTGAATATGCTCTCAGTTTATTTAAAGATGATACAGGAAATACGGACATTAAAAGATGTTGCTTAAATAAGAACATTGAATTCTGGTGATGTTTTACTATAAATTGCAAAATATATTTTGAAGAAATATAGGCAAATATGTAACGTACCTTTGTTTACGCCAGGTATTGTAACTATCAGTTTATGCAGTACAGAAGTAAACAATTAT
>CM063503.1:71158478-71160978 GCA_032207245.1 Pardosa pseudoannulata
AAAACTGAAAAACTGCGAAGTAGTATTTGCCTCTAGGAATTTACGTGTATGCGGGTACACGAATGTTTTAAATATGTAAACAGTATTTATACTTTACACATTTAAGACAAAAATTACAACAGTATGCGTATTTACTTAAACGGGTCAGTACTAATTAATAAGGTTAATTACAAATCCTTATAGAGTAATAAACGTTAATCAACATTGCTTTCTGAGAGAGGCGAAGAGTCTTGTTGGTGGCGGAACAAAGGTTCTCACTTGACTCGTAGAAGTTTTAAGCTCATTCGGAGACACTTCTGGTGGTGACACTGACGGTAGAGCCAGGGAGAGAAACATGGTGATGGGTAGTTGTTGTCTTTGCCTTTCACTGTCCTTCAAAATTCCCCTGTACAAGGATATAACCCCTTCAACACGACCGCTGAACTCGACAGCTCGAACCATATTGTCGTCAATGTCTTGCGCAAATTCTTAGATGTTGCACAATTGTTGCAGATCCGTCAGGGTAAGGACACGTTTTTCAGTTTGTTATTTGTCTTCCTCTTCATTTTCTTCCTCACTTGCAGACTTTGCCATCTCAAGAGCCCATAGTATGAACTCTGAGTCAACTCATCTCAACTCTTGTTTGGCATACAGGGATCCTTCTCTGTAGCGCATCAACATGAAACAAAGCTCCTTTTCAAAATGTGGCTGAAAACATGGCTTTATTTTTTCATTTTTTTTTATTTTTTTATTTTGGAAAAATCCGCGAAGCACTGAAGCCACAAATATTGAAGCGCGAGGGAACACTGTATTATCCAGCCATTATTTGGCTATCTTCCGATTTCATACTTCAAATGTAATACCCACTTTGTATTTTAGAAAACTTGATATTTGCGGAAAGTCTGTATATTATTCTTGTTTATCCTTGCTCCATTAATATACACGAATCTTGCAAAGAAATATAATCTGATTTTGTTTTTATTACCTATATCTGTGTATCTAGAGCACAAGACAGAAAATATCATCATAAATCTTTGCCTTCATTAATAATATTTTCGTACTGTAAACCTAATATTTTAAAGCTATTTGATGGTTAGAAATTTAAAAAATAATTTTGATTTAAAAATAAAACAAAAAATAGTATTTATCGTGTTATAAAATAAAGTATATTGATCTTATTTGTGTAATTTATCCTAACAGAATAAAAAAATATTTAGATTGGATATGATACAAAAACTATTTTTCTAATTTATGTCCTTCAAAAATTATTTTATGAATAAATGAAAAATCTTTTTTGATTTTTCTCCATGCATTCAATGCTTTTTTAAAATATATTTTTTGACTAACCTAGCTATTTATAATGTTGAGTCTAATTAAAAAATTAATAAAGCTGTATTAGGAAACAAGTAGAATTTTGATTTTATAATGAATTGATAGAAGCTGTTTTAATTTAATATAAGACTCGACAGATGCTATTAAGCTTATTAAAGGTGACCTTGGACATTTTACGAAACTAAGAAATAATTCCAAAAATAAGGCTTACATCTCTCTGTAAATTCATTTGTTGATAATCATTCAAGTTTGTTTAATTATTTATAATTTTAAAACGAATCAAAATGCCATAGATCAAAGATGCAGAAGGTATGAAAAAAGATTTAAAGTTATTTAATACTTCATTCCACCTAGGATAACAAACTAAAACTTATGCTGTTAAATTTCAACACCAAACAGCAACAGAAATAATCTTAAGCAGAATGAGTATTTCCCTATACCTTTCAGACACCTTCATTGTTATTATACCTGCTAAGTTTATTCTCATTTGCAATTATACAAGTACCATTTTCTGGAGTTTTTAAGAAAATTCGGATGTCTACCTCTCTGTGATTTACACTCTATCTACATTTAAGAATATTAAAACTATATTAATTATTATTAATTATATTAACATACACTGAAATTATGAATAAAAAGCTAATGGCCAGCTTTTTAATGTAACGGAACTAATGCCTCAAAGAATGAATAATTGCACTGGTGTATTTTTTAAATAGTTTGTCTATGCTTTAAACTGTAAGTTATTTTTAAAAAATAGTTGAAAAACCCAGACCCCCCTAACTAAAACTTACCACTTGACTATGATAATTATTCTACGCCACTTGTATTTATGAAAAAAAATCCAGGTACAGAAATGTCTTGTGTTACAATTATATTAAGAGTCTCAAAAGGGCAATTACAAAATACTTGAATATGATAAAATGTAGCTGCGATATCTATTGGAGAATTAATTTCCAATTTCAAGGAATGAATGATTTCAATATTGAGGAGTATTTACTGGATAAAAGGAAAAATAGTTGAAAAATCCAGGCGTCAAATGCAACAAACATAACTATGAAATAATAAACAACTTGAATATGATAATTAGTCTACTCCACTTGTATTTATGAAAAAAATCAAGGTACAGAAATGTTTTGTGGTGTAATTATATTAAGAGTCTCAAAATGGCAATGATAAAATTCTGCTTTTG
>CM063503.1:71165978-71205978 GCA_032207245.1 Pardosa pseudoannulata
AGATAGAGAGAGAGATAGAGAGAGAGATAGATAGAGAGAGAGAGAGATAGAGATAGAGAGAGATAGAGAGAGAGATAGAGAGAGATAGAGAGAGAGATAGAGAGAGATAGAGAGAGAGATAGAGAGAGAGATAGAGAGAGAGATAGAGAGATAGAGAGAGATAGAGAGAGATAGAGAGAGAGATAGAGAGATATATATATATATAGAGAGAGAGATAGAGAGAGATAGAGAGAGAGATAGAGAGAGAGATAGAGAGAGAGATAGAGAGAGAGATAGAGAGATAGAGAGAGATAGAGAGAGATAGAGATATAGATATATAGATATATATATAGATATAGAGAGAGAGAGAGAGAGAGAGAGAGAGAGAGAGAGAGAGAGAGAGAGAGTGAGAGTAAACATGGGAAACACGAAAGAAATCGCTGGTGAGCGAACTCCTTTATTTTCTTTAAAACCACCATCATGTCTAAACTAAAACAGAATATGGTTTGTCCCTTTTTGTACGAAATTATTATGTACTCTATAAATCAAATGCTAGTAACTGCACATAGAGTGTTAAAAATTGAAATTTTATTCCATGATGAAATACGATTTAATTTCGAATAATTTTATCCGTACAAACTAACGAAAGACAGTTAATATTATGACTCTTACTGAAAGATTTATTTTAATCTGTAAGAAAAATTATTAGCAAAGTTCTTTTAGGAACTCTATCGTAGTATAGGCATAATTTATTTTTCAAATTAATAGATATTATTAAATATATATTTTATAATAGATTAAATTTTTATTAAATATGATAGATATAAAATATATAATATAATTATGAGTCCTGTAATATATATTTAATATTACAGGACTCATAAAAGCAATGACACAAACACTAAAGCTAAAACTTTTGTTCTTCATGAAATATAAATTTACTGAAATATCTGGGTTATTTTTCAATTTAGTATATAAATGAATAACTTAATAGTTAGGTGATACTTTAAGGTTTCATACTTTTGTGAAAATATTGGGTTTTATTTAAGATTTAAGGAAATCTTTAGATTCAATTATGTAAGGTAATTTAAGGTGTTTAGAATACAGCTATCGCATAAATACAGCACTAGTCACACAAAAACGTATGATGAAGAAAGATTGGATCTTAGACCATAGAATTTCATTTTTATCGAATATTATACATTCACTATGTAATTTATTACACTTTAAATATTTTTCAGATTGCATTACATTAGTTTTGGCTTCTACTATATCTATATAACACTGTTCGCAAACGAATTTTCGACGGAATCGAAGAATCAATGCATTTTAGATACATTCTCAGTCATGCTTTCACAAAGAAATGAATGAAAATAAAATCCATCATTTCCTTATAATTAAATTGGAAAAATCTGAAATGAATATAAATATACGTTCAGGATTCCCATCTCGAAAGAGGAAGAAAGGCTATTTATACAACCTTCCGATCGGAAATGAAATGAGATATTTGTGTCTAGTGGTGATATTACACATTTCCTGTCTTTATAAAACAGATTTCCGACGTATAGCATTAGTATAAAACTTTTCATGGTCATAAAAGACCGTAATGGTAGTTACCATTAATTTATTTGAGAAAAAATCCTTAAGCCTTCCGGAACATTAACCATGATTGACAAAATTTCACCAAGTAAGATATCTTTTCTATGAACAGCTCTATACATGTAGAAACAGAAAGGATAAGAAGAATACATTCTCTACATAATAATGGATGTAGACATCGTACTTTTATTTACCATAATCTAGAAAATAATAAGCCTAGATGGAAAGGAGGTTGTAATAAATTTGCGACATGTTACGACTTCCGATGATCTTTGTAATGTGGTTTCGAAGCAAAAGGATGGTATATCTGAACACTTACTGTTTTGGTTTATCTAAATATTACTGTTTTTAGCATTAAAACCTTAAGTAAATATCTGCTTACAAAAGTAAATTTTACAAATTGCTAATGACTAAATCCGCATTTATCAGTAAAATATCTGATTGTAGAAAAATTTTAAACATGGTGCTCGTCTCACTGACTGACTGTTCACTATGGTATTGTAGGTAATGAAAAAAGAAACTTTCTGGTGAAGAAAGAGACAGCTGTCTAGAAAATCTTGAATAATATGATAATTGTCAATACTCTGAAGATTCAAATTAAATCAGTGTTAAATAGCAATTTTTCTTCGTTTTTGTGAAATCAAATCAAAAAAGGCCTGGGAGTTAAAAAGGAAATAAGTTAAACCAAATCTGCCGGGTATTGAACAACTTCAGTACAGATAATCTGATGATGAATAATCTGATGACTGGCAATACTGTGAAGATTCAAATTAAATCAATGTTAAATAGCAATTTTGTTTCGCTTTTGTGAAATCAAGCCAAACAAGGCCTGGGAGTATAAAAGGATATAAGTTAAACCAGAACTGCAGTATTGAATATAATAGAAGGACAACTTCCGTACAGAGAACGATACGACTGTCCAGCAAATTCAGAAATGTTTGATGATATTAAATACTGTAAAGACTTAAATAGATGTTCAGCAGCAATTTTATTTCATATTTGGGAAATCAAGTTAAGATAAAGAGAAAAAAACAGGGATTTTTCCATATGTTTAAAACCTATAGCTCCAGCCTTACCAGGTACTTCAAACTTCGCTTTATTGTGCTTTTCACTGGGAAATAAATATATGTTTCAAATTAGTGTGCGAAGGACTCGCTTCTTTGCCCTCTATGCATTTCTAGATATATTATGTATAGCATGCATTCTGACATGTGCATTGCTTTAAATGTTTGCGTCAAAATAAAGGAAAAATATGCTAATATCTAAAGTGCTGAATGTCATTATTTGTATAAAAAGCAAATAAAATACTAAGATATAATAGTTACTTTCTTCGAAACGTTGCTTGAATGCATTTTAATTTTATATCGATCTACTCAAATACGAAAATGCACTGGGAATAAAATAAACACGCTAAATAGACATTTATGTATCACTATCAGAAATATATTAGAAGTTCATATGCAGTGATGGTATTATCGGTACTAAGAAGGTTTGTCTTGTATCACTATATAATATTTTTCCAAATATGTTAAAGCAAAGCCTTAAAAGCTAAAGAATTATATAATATACGCTTTCATTGGCAATCAGCCTTAGGTTTGGATTTTATATATTTATCTGTTTCCAGCGAGCTAGAGTTTAGAAGACATAATAAAGCATATTTAACTAAACTACATTTTATTTCAAAGTGAAGCCTGACCGGAATGTAAATGAAAGTTTGTAAGTTAGGACATAAAGAAATTAATTGTGATACCATATATAAGATGTCCATTTAAGAATTTGCCCTCTCTGTCAAATCTTAATAATAATTCGTAGTTCGAATTTATAAGATGTGTCACATTCTCAATTTGCCTAGTAAAAATGAAATAATTTATAGGAACTGTATTAGTTTTCGAAGTTTGATTTTGTTTGGCTAGGATGCTAGGATTTCTATTTGGCAAAAATTAATCCGCCGATCACATGAAATTAAGCCCAATGTATTTGCTTGTTCGGGCTTTCTGAGTAAGGAGAATCTAGGCAGCTAGATTATCGAAGTAAAAATATATGGCACATTGAAAGGAATGGCGAGTACGTAAAAGAATTTAAACTTTTCCTCAGTTAAGAAAACGACATGTGAGTCTATCAAAGGCAAAGACAGAATTAAACATGAAGTTCATGGATTAGGGTGTTGGACTCCCCAGTGAGACGCAGATGAAATCTTTCCCAACTTTCAAAGAAAGTATCTTAGTCACCGTTTTTAACAGTAAAAATAAACTTTGATTATTGAAAAGTTAAGTGGGAACAGTTGTAAAATATGGATAATGGGCAGAAAATTTCCATTTATTGCAGAGAAAACTTTGGGAAATGGGTTGGAAGAATTTTCAGTCACGGATAGTCCTTTAATTAAGATATTTTGTGGCTGACAGAATTGAAGGAATAAGAATGAAAAAGAGGATAATTTTTAAGAGATATTTCATTGTAATAATTTTGATATATTACATCTCTCTCTTTCTCTTTCTCTCTCTCTTTCACACACACACACACACACACACATCATATGCCTTAAATTTGACAAGTAATTTTGGAAGAAACATTCGCCATTTTTTACCATGGACAGACCCGTTAATTTATGTGTAAACTTGGAATTTAAAAAAAAATGAAAGATAAAAAAAGTTTGCTTAGTTTAAAATAAATCGAAAGGATAAAATCACATTTTTTTAGATTTATTACTCATAGTCGAATTATGCAAGGAAAATCTTCTCTTTAATCCTTATAGTTTTTTAATTAAAATTCTTTAAAAATAATATTTAAATTAATATTTAATCACTGGTATATTTTAAATGATAGAAAAACCAAATGTGTCAAACCCTTTCAGTCTTGTGTTTGATCAGAAAACTTCAACAAATGCATTTTTTCAGGCTCTTAGTAAAATTCCAGGAGGAAAATAAATTGCCCTTTAAAAAGCAACATAGCAAAATATTTGAAAAATTATTACATATTTAATGATCTAGACTAATTGAATTTCAACTACATTTGTGAATTCTTCTTCAGACTCTCAAAGCCGTAGAAAATCAACAAACTATGAAGAAAGAAAATGTTTAAAAGTATTAATAACAAATTTAAAGACCCACTTTTATTAATGTATGACTATTTGCTACAAAGCATAATCTCTAATTCAATCTATATTCAGTATAGATCATAAATTCAGAAATATATGTATTTAAAATATATTTCAGAATTTATTCACAAATTTCATAAAAGCAGCCTTAAGTGCATTTATTAATCAAATATTTCCGGATTCACAAAAGCAGAGAATCTGAAATAAGTCTGATTTGAGTGAATAAACATTAATTTGGATACATGAGACAATACAAAGGTTAAGGATTAGAAACTGATTTTAACACTTGGAAAAAGGGAATAAGAAGTGTAAATGGAAGTTGCCTTCCAAACAGTTTTCAAAATATGTTGTTTTCTAGCTTTTAATGTTTTAGAAACTGAAGAACCAAGACCGGTGATCACAAGTGTTTAGCTTCTCATTGTATAAAATTTAAACTTATTTTTAAATGAAAAATCACTTCACTAATGGTATTCAAATAGTTTAACCATTTGTGAAAGACTTTTTATCCCAGCTACTTTCAGAGATTGTCTAAAATGTGGCTAAACATAATGCTGATATTTTAGTTTTCTATAAAATACAATCTATTTTTTTCAAGCTTTAATGATTTACTAATTATTTTTTAAAACCGAAGAACCAAAACCAGTGATTACAAGTGTTTAACTTCTCATTGTATAAAATTTAAACTTGTTTTTAAATGAAAAATCACTTCATTTCAGCTACTTTCAGAGATTGTCTGAAATATGGCTCAACACAATGCTGATATTTTAGATTTCTATAAAAAAGGAAATAAGAAATGTAAATGTATGTTCCGTTTCAAACAGTTTTGAAAAATGTTGTTTTCATGCTTTTAATGTTTTACAAATCAGTTTTCGAAACTGAAGAACCCAAACCAGTGATTACAAGTGTTTAGCTTTTCATTGTATAAAATTTAAACTTGTTTTTAAATTAAAAATCACTTCATTAATGGTTTTCAAATAGTTTAACCATTTGTGAAAGACTTTTATCCCAGCTACTTTCAGAGATTGTTTAAAATATGGCTCAACATAAAGCTGATATCTTTTGAGATTTCAATAACATAAAATGATTTTTAAAATGATTTTCCCAGTAGTATCGACTACAAAATTATTTTAATAAAAGTATAGTTATATTTCACGCATGCGGAATAAGAGACTATTTCCTTTTCATGCTCGTGTACCTTTGTCAATTAATCTTTTTAAACTAAATTTCCCCATTTTATTCCTCTTGCAAAACTTCATCTTTTCTGTATGATGCGGAAGTTATCTTTATCTATATAATCTTTGGTAATTATGAGGGAAAATCTTATGCAACATTAAGAGAAATAGTCATATAGAAATTAAGCATTAGTAAAGCCTTATAAAATTATGGAGATTGATACAGAGCAAAAGAAAGTGAAGGCAAACAAATGGTGTGCAAACAAAGCTTGTTGTATGCCGTTGGCGTCCCCTTACGGCCAACGAATTAGAGCTCTTGTACTCATTTAGTTAGACCAATGATTGTCCAACTCATGAAGATTCTTAGCAACAGTACTATTATCAAATCTCAGTAAATTTTTGTCCTATGGAAAACAAATGCAGCATGGTATTAGAAATCCTAAAAAAAAATTTGGTGATTTATACTGACGAAAATAAAGGGAAAGAAAACGAACAGTCTTTGCATCCTTTATGACATGTCTGTTCCCAGCCAACAGAAAGAGAAAAAAAAATCTTTTGGCTCCTTTTGTTTAGGACAGTGATTACCAAACTTATAAAGCTTCTGAAAAACCACACCTTGCTAAATCATACTATGAGCTAAGAAAAGATATCAGGCCTTTTTTTTCAAATGTTAAATTTAATTATAAACCTTAAGCATGTGTATCTAGTAAATATGAATCTATATCATATATTTCTTATATATGATTATATTAAGTTTTAATATAATCATATATAAGAAAAAAAAATGATTTGTGCATACAGAAAACAATAAAATGGTGTTAGTAGTAATAAGTTAGAAGTATGATAACAGATATTTCATCAAATTTGAAACTGCACTCTCTTTGGCCATCAACGAGTTTAATGTTAGAGAAATAGGGATTACCATTCGAATACAATGTTGTCCAAATGTTCAGCCAACCTGTTTCTGAGCAACCATAATGTGTTAAATCCTATTGTGAGCTACCAAAGGAAACCAGGATAAAGTACGTTTTTTTCAAATCTGAAATTTTCTTATAAACCATAAGCATACCTATCTAGTAAATGTGAAATTAGTTTTAATATAATCATATATAAAAAAAGAAAATTGATTTGCACATACGGAACAAAAGAAATGGCATTAGTAATAAATTAGATGAATGATAACAGGTATTTCATCAGATTTTTAACTTCACTCTGTCCATTAACGAGTTTAATGTGAGAAAAGTTAGTGATTACAAATTCCAATACCGCTGTAAGAATGTTTAGTCAAAGTGTTTCAGCTTTTTTTTTACGAGGGATGAACAAAAAGTAATGATACAAGGCAGATATTCAAAGAGTTTCGTATGTTATAGAAAAATTAAAAATTTTTAAACAGAAAAATAAAGATTTTCAGAGCTTAAAGAAAACGATTTTAAAGAAAAAGTTTTTTTTTCAGTTATTTCTCCAAGCTAAGGGGAGCAACTCCAGGTTAATTATTCTTAGTGTGACACTGCCATACACTGAAAAATTCCCTGTCAGTTATTTGTATTTTGCAATCGAAGTTTTTTTTATCTCCGATTTATGAGATCATCAACTAGACCACTGATATCTTTGGTCTGATACCTAATTATTTATCTTTTTACCTATTTGGAAAAAGTTTTGTGCAAATATTTCATATTGTTTAAACTTACAAGATTTATCAATTTAAATCACCATGTTGTATATCTGTAACCCAAAATGAAACTAAAGGCATTTTCGCAACAATCTTGATTGTTATGTCTGTTATTTCTATCCTGTAACATTACATTTAGCACAATTTGGTTTTAGAACAAATGGCAATACTAAGTTTATTTTGCTGAAACTTGCAACTCATGTAAATAAGTTTGCTTTTTTATGTAAAGAAGTTATCTTAAACTTTTGAGTTAACCATATAAAGCACATTGTTACATATTTATAACACACACAAAAACTATTCGCTTTTTGATAGTGATCTTGATTGTTATGTCGATTGTTAATGCCTGTAGAATTTAGTTACAGGATTGCTGACAAATGGGAAAACTAAGTTTACTTCTTATAACAAAGTTCCCCTTATCACTCAACAGATGCATAAGGTTATTACCAAAATAAACATTTTAGTTATAAAATAGAAAATAAACAACAAAATGGAGACAACAGAAATAGTTTCATTGTAAACGAAGTTTCGAGTATTTTTATGTAAATTTAATTTCGACTCAAAGTAATTTACATTATTTAAAACCATAATTTATAAATTTATGATTTAATATCATAAATTATAAATTCTTTAAATTAAATAAAATATTTATCTTTGCAGAAAATGATAATTTTTGCCAAATCTAGTTTAACCCTTTAGCGGACAGTGGTTTCGCAATGAGACCACATTTAAATATCTTAATTTTTTCTTTACTTTTTGTGGACATATGAATGATTTTTTCAATTTTTTATGTTTTGACAATTTAAACCTTAATATATGACAGCACTACATTTAATTTATTTTTTTTCTTTTGAAATATATGTAATTAAACTTTCCGTACCTGGAAAGTCAGTAATTCGATTTTTCTGACTTATAACTTCAAATAAAAGTATCTACCAAACAACACTTATAAATTGTTAAGTTATTTATTAAACTATTTTTAGCTATTTATTTATTATACTATTTGTTTAGCTGTTTATTTATTATACTCTTTGTTAAGCTATTTATTTATTATGCTGTTTATTAAGCTATTTATTTATTAAATTATTTTTAAGCTATTTATTTATTATGCTATTTGTTTAGCTATTTATTTTTTATACTGCTTGTTTAGCTGTTTATTTATTATACTTTTTGTTAAGCTATTTACTTATTATACTATTTTTAAGTTATTTATTTATTATACAATCTATTAAACTATTTATTTATTATACTATTTGTTAAGCTATTTATTTATTGTACTATTTTAAGGATACTTATTTATTGTTCTTACAATATAATTGAAATTATAAAAAGTATTATATTCCCGCTGTACAAGGGGAGGGTTTTATCAGTTTAACTGCCCCTCAAACCCTTCTAAAGGTATACCCCTCTAAGAAATGTTAAGAAAAATTTTTATATGTTTTACATTCATAAGGTTCATAGATAACATTTATAAGCTAATTTCATTTAATTGCAAATAATTTATGTTGGTGACCTTCAAGGGGTTAATAATTAAAAAATTTGGGTAATTTCTAAGTGAATTTAGCACAAAGATAGCTTTAGATTCTTTATGTAGAGATATTTTAGTGCAAAATAATTTAGAATATTTATAAAAATATATATTTAAAAACATAATCATTTTGCCCATACATTTCTATGTTAAAATTTTTACTTATTTTTTTATATGTTTAATATGCTATATTTTAACAGTTAAAGAAATATATTTCTTTAACTGAGTTTTTGGCATACAAATTATTAAAACTTCTGCAAGGAGAATTACAAGCAAGTCAATTTCAAAGGTCACTAAAGTAAATATACTTCCCTGTGTTTTTTAACGCCTCATTTAATTTCCTCGAGTAGCGTAGTGTATTAATTACTCATCGTGGCATTAAATACCTGTGTAGCATACATAACGAAGCTAAAAGTATAATAAACGAAAGTGAATCAAAAAGACTGGTAGAGAATAAAAGGCAATAAATCGTGCCATGAGAAAAGAGAATTTTCTCCCCTACTGGATTTCGAGAAAGCAGATTTAGAGGTGAACGGGGTAAGTTTGATTAATCAACTCATCTGGGGTGTTAGGGGCTGTCCCCGATGCATTCGTCAATGTCAGTGTTCGAGGATTCGAAAAGTTTTTAAGAAGTTGTAGAATAGAATAGTACTGATTATTAAATTTTTGAGCACTGTAACTAACTGAATATTTTTCATATCCAGTACAGTCTGTGATTAATGTTGTCATACAAACAAATCTTTGGTTGGTAGAATGTGTATACACCCAACATTAAATGACAATACAAGAATAAAAATTAATGGTTGTAATTTAAGAATCATAATTTAGATTTAATCCTTTGTCATATAAGGCTAAAAAATCAACCGTCATGGTAGGACAGGTGCAAATTATCTCTTCTTTAATATAAATAGACATAATAGATATAATACACATAACTGAATAATAAATATAATTCATCATGTTTAAATAGACATAATAAATATAATAGATATAATTCAATAATAAATATAATTCAACGCGTTTAAATAGATATGCTTGAAAATTATTTAATATTCATTGAAAACAAATTATATAAACATAGTCATTGTAAATAATATAGCAAACTAATCTATGATTGTAAAGTAAAATACAAATATAGTAAGCAATATAAAGTTTATGCATAAAATATAATAAGCATTATATATAACTACACAATGCTCTGTACTGATGAATTTCACAATTTTTAATTTGTCATTTATTTTTTTAATTTAATTAGGGGTTTTAAATTATTTGCTTTTATTTAAATATTTTATTCTTACCAATTGATTAAACCCCAGTATAGCACGATAACTATACCAAAATGTGGTTGGAACATACATGAATTGTCCATAGTAGTTGGTACTTTAGCACTGCAATGGTATCCGTCAAACAAATGAATACTTTTGAAACTAATAATCCAGGAAAAAAATCATTGAATAATTTCTATTATTTGATGAGGAACATCAATGATTTTATTCTAGGTATTCCTTTCTGGTATTAACAATGTACATAGTACATGTTTTGATTCATGTTGTAGTGACATATATAATTCACAAAATAAAAAGTATAATATAAATTTTTATTATAGAACTAAATGAGAGAGTTTAAAATAATTATTGCATTCATCTTTTTAACTCAGGTTAAACCCCTTCTAACCACTAATGTTAACAAAATTCTAAATCATCAAGACCTTATAATATTCACCAAGGTGTTAATAAATCACATAAATGAAAACATAAAAAAGTTTTTATTATTGGATGTAATTGAATTACAACATTTTCGGAGGTAGGATCCCTCGAAATTGTTACCTTATATTGGCTATTATATTAGTAGCCAGTTTCGAAAGTGTGGAATGGTTGCTTTTAACTGCAATCTATGAACATTAACAAAATATCGTAAGTAACTAGCTCTAAGAATGTGATTCATGAAATAATCGTATCCACCTACTAAAAGCAGGCTATCTTTATACAGCAATGAACAATAACGTAAAAGTTGAGAATCTTACTTGATACGAATTTCCGTATCTTTCATGGAATACAACCTATAAATAAATATAAACGTGCTGCACGATACCTACATTTTAATTTTTAGTATTCGTAACTGAAAATTAAAATCAAAACCTAAAATCGATTGTAGATTTTCGTATGTGATTAGATCTCAAAGATCTATATGTGCTCAAAATTTAGCAACTATACGCAATTTTTTTATGGAAAAATTGGATGAAAAACCATAAAGGTTTTTTATTTATTAGTATGAATACGTATTTCTTCCATAACACTAAGGATTTTTATCATAACGCAAAAGTAAAAATTTCTGTTTCGTTAATTTTATGTTTATGGTAGTATATGTAGAGAAAGGAATGAATTCGAGTAAATGCAGCCATTCGTAATGTATGATAAATGGATATCATGTTTCCAGCGGAACTTATTAGCTTGAGTTCAAATTTTCATCAATTATGCAATTTCCTGTTTTGAGTGGGGGCAACCATATGGCTCGCCAAGTACATCCATTAGGGTTCGAAAGATTAATAAAACCGTTTACTGTTATAGTTTGTATTAATCACGAAATTCAGTTTACGATCCATTCTGTGAATTATATCTTCATCATGATAGTTACAGTATTTAGAAAGGAAATTCCAAGTTAGTAAAAAAATTACTACCTTTTCCCCATGTTTTTCGTTTTGCCTACGAATATAAAGTATTATATTGCTACATATAATGCTTCTTAATAGTTAAGTAACCTTCGTGACCCTTAAGGTAGACGCTATTAGAATGTGAAAACATCTTTACATTAGCCTATAAACCCTTGAATACACATTGCAAAGATAATAGTAAGCTATTCTGCATGATTTAAACTAATTAAGTAAAGTTTCTGCAATGTCTCTGAACAATCGATGCTTTATCCTTATGCAAGAGAGGTTTTAGTGTAAATGGAAGGAAAGGCATTTAACAACATAATGTATATATTTTTAGTTTATTTTATATTTTACGCACAATAATTATTTGTTTTATAACGGTGAAGAATCGAATTTTCTCATAATTAAACAAAAACTATAAAATATTTGATGCAGACATAATAACTATAGAAAAAAATATAGAGGAAATTCTAAAATATTCGAACATGAAGGAATCATTCTCTTTCTTGAAAATAAATAGATTATTTTAGTTCAGTCAGGGAAAATTTTTTATTTTTATGCTTAATGCTAAAATTATTTTATAAATTATGTATTGTTTTAGGTAAAATTCATATAACAGTTACTAAAACACTTCATGCAAAATTCTCTTATTTATCTTCCTTTAACGATGAAAATAACTCAAGACACATAATATCAGATAATACTATTACTATTCATTATAAGAAAAACCATGTTTATTTAAATAGAAAAGTAATATGAATTATGTATTGTTTTAGGTAAAATTCATATAAAAGTTACTAAAACACTTCATGCAAAATTCTCTTATTTATCTTCCTTTAACGTTGAAAACTCAAGGCACATAACATCACATAATACTATTACTATTTATTATAAGAAAAACCATGTTTATATGAATAGAATAATATAAATTATGTATTGTTTTAGGTAAAATTCATATAAAAGTTACTAAAACACTTCATGCAAAATTCTCTTATTTATCTTCCTTTAACATTGAAAACTCAAGGCACATAACATCAGATAATACTATTACTATTCATTATGAGAAAAATCATCTTTATATGAATAGTAAAATAATATAAATTATGTATTGTTTTAGGTAAAATTCATATAACAGTTACTAAAACACATTATGCAAAATTCTTTTATTTATCTTCCTTTAACGATGAAAATAACTCAAGACACATAACATCACATAATACTATTACTATTTATTATAAGAGAAACCATATTTATATGAACAGAATAATAATATAAATTATGTATTGTTTTAGGTAACATCCACATAAAAGATACTAAAACACTTCATGCAAAATTCTCCTATTTATCTTCCTTTAACGTTAAAAACTCAAGGCACATAATATCAGATAATACTATTACTATTCATTATGAGAAAAATCATCTTTATATGAATAGTAAAATAATATAAATTATATATTGTTTTAGGTAAAATTCATATAACAGTTACTAAAACACATTATGCAAAATTCTTTTATTTATCTTCCTTTAACGATGAAAATAACTCAAGACACATAATATCAGATAATACTATTACTATTCATTATAAGAAAAACCATGTTTATATGAATAGAATAATATGAATTATGTATTGTTTTAGGTAAAATTCATATAAAAGTTACTAAAACACTTCATGCAAAATTCTCTTATTTATCTTCCTTTAACGTTGAAAACTCAAGGCACATAACATCACATAATACTATTACTATTTATTATAAGAGAAACCATATTTATATGAACAGAATAATAATATAAATTATGTATTGTTTTAGGTAACATCCACATAAAAGATACTAAAACACTTGATGCAAAATTCTCTTATTTATCTTCCTTTAACGTTGAAAATTCAAGGCACATAACATCAGATAATACTATTACTATTCATTTTGAGAAAAATCATGTTTATATGAATAGAATAATAATATACAGGTTTAAAAAGTAGAAAAAATTACGTATGTGTCAAATTAAGCCAATTTTGCCACATAATTACTTTCTGTGCAAATGGTTCCATTAGACATTTTCCTAAATAATCCAGGATTCACTCCATTGTCTGAAGTAATAATTTTAACAAAAATATAGTCAGCATTAACTAGAGATATTTTGAAGTTGTGTAATAAGATGAAATATGTGCATAATATATAAAAGACTTTTAAAACTATCAACTATTGAAAAATAAACGAGAAGAATAATTATTGGATTTCTATTAGATTAGTATTCATAACTGTTGGAATAAATATTAATTTTGATAATTTCAAATTTGTGATTATACAGGTTATTAATGAATACAGCCGACAAATTTTAGGCAGCAATAGGAAGAAAAAACATCCTCGATCATAGAGCTTGGGAACAAAAACCACATTTAATAGGTGAAAATTGTAAAAATAGTTACAAACTAGTATAGCCTGTCATATGAAGGGATTAGTAAAAATTTTAATTTTCTAGAATTGTAAAGTACCCTATGAGACAGGTAAAAAAAATGGTTTGTTTGTTGAATGAAAATTATCTGGTACACGCTCAATAATTTTTATATCTTCATACTCCTCTAAAGTCTCCCGATACTGTGAATGCAGTTTAGAATCACGTTGAATTCATTTAGTCAAACCGTGTGGTTATGTATGAAAAACAAACACACAAACGAACAAACTTCTCAATTTTCAAAGATATATAACTTAAACGCTAGATATTTATTAGTCCGTGAAATAGACTCCTAGACTTTTATGAAAATAATTTGTTGTTAATACCGGTGATAAAATTTTCATTGCAACAAAAAATAATAGATGATTAAATTTAAAATTATCACATATGTACCTAATCTAATATTTAAGCCAAATATAAAAGAAAATTATTAGAATCACGTTGAATTCATTTAGTCAAACCGTGTGGTTATGTATGAAAAACAAACACACAAATGAACAAACTTCTCAATTTTCAAAGATATATAACATAAACGCTAGATATTTATTAGTCTGTGAAATAGACTCCTAGACTTTCATGAAAATAATTTGTTGTTAATACCGGTGATAAAATTTTCATTGCAACAAAAAATAATTGCTGATTAAATTTAAAATTATCACATATGTACCTAATCTAATATTTAAGCCAAATAAAAAAAAATATTAGAATCACGTTGAATTCATTTAGTCAAACCGTGTGGTTATGTATGAAAAACAAACACACAAATGAACAAACTTCTCAATTTTCAAAGATATATAACATAAACGCTAGATATTTATTAGTCTGTGAAATAGACTCCTAGACTTTCATGAAAATAATTTGTTGTTAATACCGGTGATAAAATTTTCATTGCAACAAAAAATAATCGATGATTAAATTTAAAATTATCACATATGTACCTAATCTATTATTTAAGCCAAATATAAAATAAAAGTATTAGAATCACGTTGAATTCATTTAGTCAAACCGTGTGGTTATGTATGAAAAACAAACACACAAACGAACAAACTTCTTAATTTTCAAAGATATATAACATAAACGCTAGATATTTATTAGTCTGTGAAATAGACTCCTAGACTTTAATGAAAATAATTTGTTGTTAATACCGGTGATAAAATTTTCATTGCAACAAAAAATAATCGATGATTAAATTTAAAATTATCACATATGTACCTAATCTAATATTTAAGCCAAATATAAAAGAAAAAATATTTACGTAATATCTAAGTTCAGGGATAAAACGTATGAAAATAATGCAGACGATATTTAAATAATTTAAAATAAAAAATGATTAAATGAGATAGTTAAAAAATGACGTCATAATGCTAGAAAAAATGTAATTTTTACCTATTTTTTATGTGATAAATTGATTAATTTAATCGCCTGTTCTTAACCGTGGAAAATAGGACTTGAAAAAATGGCAGTAAACGCTCGAAAAGGGGTGGATTTTGAACGTTTTAAAGACTTCCTTTGAAATTTGCCAACCCTAACTCCTCAAGAATCCAATATGGATGGCCTTATCCATTCCAGGTCCAACCGCTTCATAAATTCGTGGACAGACGGACAGATAACTTAGGCTATTATTATATAGGGGATGGTGTGACGCAGAAAACAAAACGGCCAATAAGAATTAGAAAACAATTATTTGAATGTAAAGTCGGATTAGAATAAAGTTTATTAGACATAAAATCTCTGCAGCAGCCAATTACATTGATTAGATTTATATTAAACAATATCACGCTGTCATAAAAAATAGGAATAAAACAGGGATTTGCACCATAAGCTGATGTAACAGATTGAGATAAGCGAAGAAAAAATGGCTGGGATAATGAAATAAACTGATTTACAGTGTTGATTAAAAAGATTAAGCTAAGATAAACGCCGACAAATGTTTATTATAATAAATGGAATTAATAAGCAATCAATCTTCAAGAAGAATGACACTTAATCATGTAAAATTTGTTTTAAAAAAAACTTCCTTTCATAAAAATTAGGTTTTTCTTTAAAATTAATCCCTCAAATTAATAATAAAGATTTAAAATAGCTTAAAATTATTCTCATTAGAAAGAAAAAAACTAATTTTTTATTAAATTTGCTACGCGTTCAGAGTAATGGGGCAGTGATATAACTTAATTTGTGATTCTAAAAAAATCCTTTATTGATTGATGTCATAAGAAAAAACAATGGAAATCTGTAGAATCGTAAATTTTATTAATGGATCAACTTATTCATGCCAAGAATATGAATTCATATTATAAAAATATAGAAAATTAGTTGCTAACAAATTCGAATAGTGTGAGGATCAATTAAAAAGTTAATTGTACTGCTTAAGTAATCAAAACCGGAATGAAATTTCACGATAACCTTATTTATATCCTAAAGTTCCATGCAATATCTACTTTTCAACGTAATTACGTTTCATTTCACTAAATTGCATTAAACGATTTTTACCTATGACTTTCTATGAAGCTAGTTAAAACATGTGTAGCAATTATAAGATAGTTATTTCCCAGAACATAATTAAAAATTAAATACAGGATATACGTTTTTAACTTTAATTTTGTGGTTGTTTTAACAGTTTATATTTTTAAATACGGCAAATATGTCCTGAAGTTAATCAGAAAATGTCATATTTAGTCAGATGATTTACTTTTTTACACCACTGTAATATTTTAACCATATAAAAATGTCTGTTTCTGACATAATATAGATTAAAGATCCACATTTATGATAAACAATTTCATATTCCAATCTGTCATATACATTCGAAACAATCACTATCATTGAAATTATTAATTTATGATAATTTTTAATGTTAGCATAAAGATTAAAGTTAGATTAAAGTTAAATTAAAAGATTAATATATATGTTTAAACTTGATAGTAAAAACGTTAATGTAGTTACTATAATTACGTAAGCAACATAAAGTCTGTTAATTAGTCGAGAAATTCTGAAACTATTCAAAAAAGAAAAATAACACCAGAAAAATATTTTTTAATTTACAGGTTCGATAAGCAATGCGAGTAAATCCATAAAAAATCATATATTGAACATATTCGTTCAATTGGTGAAAATGTTTGTTTCCAATTGTCAAAATAAGACCATTCTGCGTCTATATACTGCTGAAGTTAGATTTTTTAGACTTGGAAGCATCCTGGAAGATTATTTCGAGGTTTTGTTTAGATCGGATGTAACATGAGACTTATTGAACTCAATCATATCCTAATATTTCTCTTTGAGGCTATCTTTTAAGCGAAGACAAAGTGAAGTCTAAGAGAACCAGGAAGGGTTATATAAAGGCAGGGCTATATAAAGGATGGGGGTGTGAGGTCTGGTTAGAAAAGTGTTGACAACGAAGGCGCTATGGTTTAGTGCGTTGACTTGGTAAACTATGATGCTTTTCCCCAGAGCGGGACCATCCTTTACTTTCTTTTTGGCACTTCTAAGTAGAGAGCTGCTTTCATAGTGGTCTTTGTAGGACCGAATTTGTTCTGGGCAATGCTTCTGATTTCAAAGAAGTCAATAAGCATGGGTATAATTCTAGACTGGTGTAAGTGTACCTTCTTGGGGCCAAGTAATTATGAAATATGTCACTCTGAAATTTGCCTTTTTGTCTCCAGATGATGCTTAAAAATCCATGACACCGGTGATGTCTGGGTTTAAAAAATGAAGAACATCTTCATACATTTTCAAATGGTCCTGGCACTCGGGCACTCGTTTGTCCTTTAGTTCGTAGTTCAACACTTTTCTGATCACATTGGTTTCATATCTTTTTCATGTACAAAAAACCGATTACAATTCGATAAATTGTTGTTTTCATCCCGTTTAGTTTCTTCTATGAATTGAAGGCTTAACCATCGGCCACAATTCGCACAATTATGCATACACATCACAACTTCTTCGAGTTGGGAAGTTGATGGACATTCACAGCGGGGTTATTCAGCGACCTCCTCTCGGCTATCCTTGAACGACTTGTACCACTATCATTTGATATGAAATACGTAGAGGTAATTCCCAAGTTTAGTGCAAATTTTCATACCGTAACGTTAATCTACAGAATGATTCATCGTGCCGGTAGCATAACCTTAAACCGGGGTTCATGGGAATGGATGTCCTGACATTCGACCAGTTCGGAAGCAACTAAAACAAGAGACATTTGAAACTAACATCCTATTCACCTATATCCACAGTTAGAACACATATTTCTACATTATCGCCTTAGAAAATGAACTAGTTGCATTACTTAAGGAATATACACTGCATTTGTGTGTATTTCATCTATTTACAGCTTGTAGTGAGATGCTAATATACAAAAGGATTATATTTTAAACTTAATTTGTACCTTTTTTATCTTCCCAACAACACTTTATAGTGCAATATGCTCAAATCCGTTTATCTCGTTGTGAATTTGAGGTTAAACATAACTGAGACTTGGAGTATTTCTTTCATAAAGAGTTTTATTGGTGTGGTATTCCCCATTAAATATTATCAGCATTAACCCTGTTGAAGATGAACAAACATTGCCAAATCTCTGCTGAATTAGTAACCAAGTTTATATAGCGACTAATAAGGTATACTGAAGTTTAATCTTTGTAGTTATCGCAGATTTCATTAACTTATTTTACATCACACCTAAATGATGTAAGCATTCCTGCTGAGCGGAGAAATATGTTCGAGCAATATTTGCTAGAGGACATGTTTTCAAAGATTCGTTACCGGAAATTTGATTTCAGAAACTATTTTAATTGCTTCACGCAAGATTAGAGATAATAGCTCAAGAAAGTAGGAGATTGTTAAAAGATTGTTAAATTATGTTTAGAGCTTGGAAATGAAATGGGTATAGACAATATGTAACTTTCCACACTAGGAGTTCATCTTACATTTAGCGTAAGTTAAACATTGCTAGACTGTCAGAAATATCACCCACTTAATATAAGAAATATTTACATTTCTTGAAAGCTACAATTGTTTATTAATTATAATGCGATTATGCCTTCATACATTTTTTACACGAATAAAATATTTATCATAAACAGTAAGTTTATATTTCGTTTAGTTTAATAATTAACATTATTTAAAGATATTATTAACATAATTAACATTAGTATATGTCGTGCTGACAAGTCTACAGTATAACAGAGTATTTTTGGTTGAATAAAATATAAAATATTCTACTCTAAACCGAATAAAAAATTTTCCAGATCATTAACAAGATTCTAAATTTTTAAAAAGTATTCGGTTCTATTATAGGTAGAAAAATTTTTTAATAAAATTAAATATGTACAGCAAGTTATAAAAGTAAAATCCACCACCCGGAAAATAATTAAAAAAAATTTTTTTTTTCATAATTTTTTCTTGACCTCGGTTATATTAATAGGAGCAATACATTTTATTTTATATCATGATAACAGATATTTTTAAAAAAATTTCCATTTATTAATTAAGTTTTAAAATAATTAAAATTCAGATACACTTAAAATTTTAGGTTTATAGAATAAAATAGATATATTTCTTCCATTTGATATAAAAATGAAGTTTATAGCACACATATTCAAAAACTATTTTGCAGGGAAGTTAGATTTCATATTTTCATTTGTTGCATATTTCCAATGTTAAAATTAAAAAAAAATTAAAATACAATGCCTGAAATAATAAAGCTAAATAATTACTTATATTTAAGGTGTTATTAAAATCATGTAAAAAATTCATTCTAAAAGAAACAGAACTTTTTATTTTATGATAAAATCAGTATAACAAGGCTGTTATCATAAAGATTTTAAGACTCCAAAGTTACTATGTTTTACAAAATAACCGCTGATTTGCTAACATATATATGCAATTATATATATATATATATATATATATATATATATATATATATATATATATATATATATATATATGTAAGGAAAATTCTCAGGGGTTTTCAAATCTGAAGTCAAGGGCTAAAAATTCCCGCGTCCTTTTGCATTCCTCTTTTTAACCCCTAACCTAAATTGACCACTAGGACTCCAGTTGACTCCCGCAGAGAAGGGGTCTGACCAATTATAAATCTACATTGCCCTAGCGGACAATTTAGGAAATTTTCAAACAAAAAAGAGATGCATGCTGTCGGAGGCAGATTTTTCTAGAGATTTTCCCACAGATGTTGACTAGGTATTAAGGGCCTTTTTACATATAACTTCAGGCTAGCGACCCCTCAATTTGTTCTGTATTTATGATGAAGTGGGAACCCGTCCTCCAACGTTATCTTAATAAAGGTTTTTAGTAAAAACGCCGTCATTTTTATGGGCCATGACTGCAACCATTCATCATCAAGTCCGTCTTATTACAGATTATATATATATATATATATATATATATATATATATATATATATATATATATATATATATGACTGAATTTTCTTGGCACGTGTATATTATTCATTGCTAAACTCACCCTAATCCCATATCTAACCATAATGTTAATGAAATCACCACTTCATTTATTATAAATACATAAGAACAACTAGAGAATTCATATATTTCTTAGCTTCAAAGCATTTACTATTAAACATTAAACCCTGAACTGCTAGAGTAAATATGAAAATTGAATTAGGTTCATTTATCAGATACATTAATGTAGCTTTTGGCTTTAATTGAAATGATAAGAAATGAAAAATAGCAAAATAATACTTACTGTTCACGGAGTTACAAATGAAATCACCAGAACAAATTTTGTTCTGACTGAAAGAGATTGCAAATTTAATAAAAGAAAAATATATGAAGTTAAAGTTAATTTAAAGTACCGCTTTCAAACTTTTTACTTGAAACATTTAAAGTAGAACAAAATATTTAATTTAAAACTAAGCGTGTTCAATTAGACGAATGCTTTTAGACTTTTATTGAAAAAAAATTTGAATTCTATAATTTCATTAAGAAAATTTTTGTTGGTTTAATGCTAAAAATATAAAATTCTAATGCTAGAAATTAGAAGAGAGTTGAGGCAAAGAAAAGAAAAGAAAAAAGTATAGTTTAGAGATGCATAACTTTCAATGTTTCCTTTACCTTATTATGTTTTACCTCTACAGCTATGAAGCGGGTCCTTTTGACCCTAGAGTACCCTTTTTTTTTATCAGATATATGCTTTGATTTTTTAAATGAATTTTATTTATGGATCTGGATTTTTCTATTAAGTGTTTGTCTTATCAATGTATTACATTTTAATTTAAATTGCTAAATCTGTCATTATAGTTGTAATCGAAAATTACATTCAAATGTACTTGCCAAATGTTTGCTTCATATCTATCAGACACAGCTTCTTATTTATGTGGTATGTTATTCAAACATATGCAGATCAAACTTATCCCATTCTTATTCCACTAGCTACAAACTATGCCTACAGCAAAAGTTCTCAAACTTTTACATTCACAGAGCAGTTTTGACATTAAAAATTCTACAAGGAGTACTAAATTTTACCTCGCAGCTATATACTGTATTAATCTATATATATAAATATATATATATATATATATATATATATATATATATATATATATATATATATATATAAATGAATTTGTGTCTGTCTGTACTCTATAGACTCAAAAACCATGCATCCAATCGCCGTGAAAATTTGGGAAATTCTTAGGTATATTCCTGGGAAGGTTTTTGTAAATTTTTAACTTTCGAAATCCATTCCTTCCCCCTTTTTCGAGCATTTCATGTCATTATTCCAAGCATTATTTTCCCCGGTTAAACGCAAACGATTAACTTTTTAATTTATCGCCTCATAACTAAGTGAAAGAAGCACTATTTCTAGCAATGTGACGTCATCCCAAGTAATTGTTTTAAACGTAGTTTTCCCCGGTTAAAAGCAAGAGATTAAAATTTTCAATTTATCATATAATAAATAAGTGAAAACGATATTTTTCTATCATTATGACATCATTCCTTTAAATACCTCATTTATTCCTTTCTTATTTTATATTATTTAAACATCGTCTTCGTAGTACCCATTCGATTTGACCTCGAAATTAAGATATAAAGGGTTTCACTTTCATTTCTATGTGACTCAAATTACAGCATTTTTATGTAAGAACTAATTTTAAATTTAATTCTTGGTTAATTTTTATGTTACAATTAAACGTTTATGAACAATATTCTAACAACAAAAAGTAAAAATTTCAGTGATTATCACGGACAAATAAAAATCTTTCATCTTACATAGTTATCTTTATATTAATATGGTTGTCAATATGAAAGTGTTTCTGTTTCATACAAAACCATGTGGTTTGTTCTTAATTTTGGACAACATTAATTAATACCAACAAAATTAGCACTGTTCCTGACAAAACCTCTGCTTCACCGTAGCGTAGCACGGGCACATTTGCTAGTTACATATAAAGAAAGATAGTATTAACAATACAAGGTAGTTTCACCACTCAAGTTTGCAGGGCATTAATTTTCAAAGTTTACATTTTTTTCTGCCCTAATTTTTCACTTTCAGATAGAAAAACCACACATAAAATAAAGTATCCTTAACTAAGTTTATGACAAATATTGCACATACACAATTTTTTATTTTATGAATCTCGTATTATTACATTTGTTACAAATTTTTATACTTGGTTTTGTGGAATAAAAATTTAATATAAAGTTATAACATTCAAGTCTTCAATCCCATTTTACTTTTAACTATGTTTGGTAGGTATACTTTATATTTTAAATATATTCTACTTTTTCGTGGAACACTAGAGATCGTCCTGTGAAACTGCAAATACTTCATGTAGCACAGTTTTAGAAAAACTTTATATCACTGTGCATTCTCTTAGCTAGGTGACTGTGAAGAGATATACTTTATATTTTAAATATATTCTACTTTTTCGTGAAGCACTGGAGATCGTTTTGTGAAACTGCAAATACTCCATGGAGCACAGTTTTAGAAAAACTTTATATCATTGTGCATTCTCTTAGCCAGATGACTGTGAAGAGATGAAAATTGATCAGTTAATCAGATAAGTTGTTTTGTACTGATTTGTATCTATTACTGTGCAATCCTAATTTTAGTATGTTTCTAAATTTCAATAAATAAATTTTCTAATTACCAATTATTTTATTGTCACTGATTGATAGAATTATTGTCGATTACATACATCAGTTTAGGCAAATAAATAATTTAGCCCAGTAACCCGAATTGGTTAAATGTAAGTAAATAAAATTGTAATAATGACTTAGTTTTTAGAGATATATTTTTATTTCTTATTTATAAGCCGCCACATAAGCTACTTTATTTTATAAAATTTTGTAGAAATGAGAACAAATAGATTTTACATTTATTTTATTTATGTAAGAATAATATTGAGTGAACATTTGACTATTATAATCCTCATACAATAGTAAATTTGAGAAAATCTATTATTTATGTCTAGATAGCAAAATTGTTTAGACGTAGATTTATATGATACTTTACTGACTTGAAGTTTAATAATTGACAAAATTTATCAAAAATTATTTTAAACAGTCCGTAATAAAGATTAAAATAAGATATACAAAATAAGTTTTAAAGCTGATTTAGTCTTACTTGCAAAATTTTAGCTACTGCATTATTGCTAATATGTTTCTAAATTTGATTTTGGTATTTCTCTATACATTTAACAACAATTGTATATATTTGTTTTTATATGCTATTTTAATACGGCCTTTAGTTAGTTCTAGAAATTATTTCTTATATATAGCCTGATACACATGCGACTTTACTTTACATTGGAAACAGAAAAATAAATATTACAGTTATTTTGTTTATGTTTGAGTATTATTGACTAAACAATTAGTGGCAATTATATTCCTCGTGTAGTTGTAAATTTGGGCAAACCTTTTTTTCATTTCCAGAAAGCTAGATTGTTTAGATATAGTCAAATATGATGTTTTACTGGCTTAAATTGTAAAAGTCTATAAAATTAATGAAAAATAGTTTAATACAATCTGTAATAAGGATTACAAACGTAAAAACAAATGAAGTTTTTAATACCGATTTACTGTTACTTAATTAGCTTTAAATCCTGTTTATTGGCTAATATTGTCTAAATTTAATTTGGGCTGCTTTTCTAAACAACTAATAATTAATTCCTAAGCTTATTTTGATATATTTTGAATCTTTTATTATTACAGTTATTGTTTGTTGCTTTATCTTGTTCAAGAGCAATTCTTCCAATAAACCATTCATTCATATATTTTTTTCATTATTTAATCAGTGTATTAACTACTTACTTCCTGACAACCGGCTGACTAACTTCCCAACTCTCCTGCTCTGTGAACCCTGATTGAACAATTAATATAAAAGAAAAGAGAACAGAGAAGGGGGCTTGAGAAGGATAAGGTATAATTATGCTTGACGGTGCACGCATTACAAAAACACTTCATATTCTTTATATTGCCTAGTTTCTACGAAACAATTTGTTTTTTCCGGTTTATCTCACATGATCAAAACACAATTCTGTTTCAAAATAAAATTTAGAATAACATCATCCCTAAAATTTTACTTCTAATTCGGCTTCATTCTGCAGTATGAGTTTAAAAATTCTCTAAAACTGAGTTTAAAAATTCTTTAAAAATTTGAGTTTAAAAATCGTATATACAGATGTATTGCAAAAGTAAAATTATTTAAACTCAAATAGTTATTTCTTTTACTATTTTTAGAAAATTTAGTTCTGAAATTGATAGTTTAATTAAATCCATGTGTTTTAGTATTCAGAGGTTTTACTGAGTACTCATTCTTTATATTCATTTTAATATAAAGGGATTTTTACAATAAGGGGACAGTGAATGTTTATCTGAATGAACAATAGAAAATTCAGTATTTCTATCTAACTAAATATTAAAATAGAACTAAAATTGAACTGCAAAAAGGGGTTTTCAGCATTTATCATATTTTCATGAATATGACTATTATCACAGCATGTATATAAATTATTATTAAAAATAACTTCAAATATTATTCTGAAATAAAAGATTTTTTTCATTTTACTGATATTTGAAATATTATAGGTACATTTCTGTCCATCATATTTAAAAAACATCAGTTATTTACTTTGTAGCTTATGTAATAAAGTAAAAGTTAGTTTGTTTCGAAACGAATTAGTTTGTTTTCAGATATATAAATTCATTTTCATGTAGACAGGACAGTTATTCATTTTAATCGTTCACTAAAAATATTAAACTACATTTAATCAGTTAAGAAACAAGTTTATTAGTTCGTACTTCTATTAAACTTTTATTTTTTTCTACCTTTTCTGTATTACTGTGAATTAGGAATTACGAAATAAATGGTACACTATAATATATTTAATCGAAAACATGAGCTATATCTATATTTTAATGATCTTGAGCTACCTAGATATTAAAGTATCTGAATATTATGGGAAAGCAACAAATTCTACTTATAACTACTTATCATTGAAACTACTTATCATTCTACTTATCATCGAAAATTTGTTTCTTTCTGGGATCTATTTTCAAACTTGCTTTTAGAAACTACCATGTTCAATAAACTACTGAAGACATGTTTTTTTCGGAGTAAAGGTACCTAAACATTTAAAAGCAATATTTCTGTAATTATGGTCGATCAATATAAGGTTTTTCTAATTTTTCCAAATTTTTAAGATTCCTACTAAATACAAAATCATTCGGACAAGTTTAAGTTTTTGAAAATTAAGGAAAAAATATGACTGTAAAGTGAAGTGGATAAAAAATGGTATTCGTACATATATTACTCATTCCTCTATGTGGAACATATATTTTTTTTAAAAATGCATGTTTTCTCACCGATTTGATGTATTTTTTGTGTACTTTTTCTCAGATAGTATATTCAGAAAAAAAAATGCATTTTTTTATTTAGTCTTTTATTTAAGTATAGAAACATTTAAAATGAACTTTTTGTTACGAAATATATATTATCAACAATTTAGGGTTAAAAGATTAAATGCATTAGTTTAAAACTAGAATGACCCAGGAAGTCATTTTGACCGCATAGCTTCTATCAGATTCAATTGTTCTCACAACATTTGCGTCTGATCACTCATTTTTCAACACATTTATTTTTTTAGGTTTATAAATACATAACATTACTTTTTACAATATTTTATAACAAGCGTATAAATTAAAGTTACACCTAGAACGACCAAAGCTTTGCAAATAACAACTACAGAGATTTTAGTGAACTGATTTGCGCTCTCTTTCACGTTGAGTTAAGTCGAATGTTTTGCTTATTGCTAATGGAATTCACTGAAAAAATCCCCTATAGAGCTTTGAAGTTTAACCCTCCGAGTGGTACACACCGAGGAAAAAAAGTCTCCAAAAATACGCTAAAGTTTCATTGTGTCAGTGACAAAAGTGTTTTAGGATTTTTTACTTCCCCCTTTGTCGATTAGATTGGAATACGGGAAACCCACCCTCGTTACTGTCCCTATACTTCCGGTTATAAATATTTATATAAATAGACATTATAGATTGTTAATTTTTGGAAATTTCTTGGGTATTCTTTACTGTGAACTTTGTCAACGCATCGATTGCTGTGTTGTTCAAAGTATTTACCTGGATGCCTTCCTAACTCTTTCTTGAGACTGACAGTAATTAAACACCTTCAACGTCCTTCCTGACGAAACAAAACAAAAGTAAGTTATTTTAGCCCTCTCTTAAACGTAGCTGTGGAAAATGTCGAGAAATATGTACCAAAAACTTGATTTACAATTCAAGTGTTAATGTCTACTTTCACATATAATCACATATTTTATAAAAAAAATTTTTTTTAGCAAATCAAGTTATGTCTTTTATACAACAAAAAAATGTTGAAAATACTCAATGCAAACTGAAATTTGAAAAAAAAAGACTTAAACGTTCAAATAATAGAATCTTTTTTTATAACTCATTATATTTTTTCAATTATTTCTGAACATATTAAAAAAACGCTTTTAAAAATTCGCAGTAGATTGGGAATTATAGAGAAAACAATGTTTAGATATATGGCATATTCGGAGATTGTTTATATTCTGATGAAAATCTGATGTAACCAGTGTAAAGTTTGCTGAAAAACGAGTTGATCTCCAAACTTTACAACTCAGACAGGCAAAAACAAGAAAAGAAAAACATAAAAATGAAAGCTGGTGTTATCTGAAGATATTTCTTTTGTATCTGGCTGATTTTAAGAAAAAATAAATATATTATATATGTCACTTTTTCATTATTTCATCATTAGAGGCTTTTTCTCAAAACTATAATTTTCACCACTATCCGTAAGATTTAAAATAAAATTTATTCAATTTATCTGCTTGAAATTTTTCATGTCTCAATACATGTTTGTTATCTATAGAATAAATTAATATATTGCGGAAATTTTAATACTTTCAATATCTTTTTGATTCAAATGAAATTAAAAATTGTATATTTATTGTTTTTTAATTTATAACTATTTTTAAAAATAGTTAATAATAAATTCATAATATAATTAATTCATTCTACGCAGCATTCATTTCTAATCAATTTAATATAAAATTAAGATTTATAACTTAGTTAGAACTTAAACTGTTTTACGTATAGCAAATGAAGTCTCAATATTTTTTAAAATATTGTTCTGTTCAATATATATATATATATATATAATATATATATATATATTATATATATATATATATATATTTTTTATATAATATATATATATATTTTATGCTTGAAATTTTCCATGTTTGAATACATGTTTATTATCTATAAAAAGAATTACTATTTTGTGAAAAATTTTAATATTTTCAATATGTTTTTAATTCAAATGAAATTAAAAATTGCATATAATTTTTTTAATTTCTAATATTTAAAAAATAGTTATTGATAATAAATTCATAATATAATTAATTCATTCTACGCAGCATACATTTCTAATCAATTTAATATGAAATTAAGATATATAAGTTAATTAGAACTTAAACTGTTTTACGTATAGCAAATAAAGTTTCAAAATATTCTTTTAAATTTTATTCTGTTCAATATATATATATATATATATATATATATATATATATATATTATATATATATATCATATATATGTTTTATGTATATGTATATATATATACTATGTAAGTATATAAATATATATATTATATATATATATATATATATTATATATATGTATATATATATATGTAGTATATATATATATTATATAATTAATATATATTAAATATATATTTTCAATATCTATTATATGTAAGTATATATATATATATATATATATATATGTATATTTATATTTTTATATATATATATATATGTATGTATATATATATACATATATATATATATATACATATATACATATATATATATATATATATATATATTAAGTATTTATATATATATATGTATATATATATATATATATATATATTTTATATATATATTATATTTTTATATATATATATGTATATATATAATATATATATATATATATGTATATATATATATATATATATATATATATATATATATATATATATATATATATATATATATATAATTTTAAATGAAAAATATTTATTAATTGAAAATGTTATTAAAAGATGGTATTTTTTTTAAAAATTGTAATAATATTTTACTAAGTTGTTGATAGTCAAAGTAAGAACACATTTACAGTATTGTGTAGCAGTTTAAAACCCCTAAGATCCTTTAAGGATTTGAACTTTTTACAATAATATTTGCTTTCATAATCAAATATTTATTCTCAATTTATTTAGTTCTTTAAGAAATAGACTGCAATCATTCATTAACTTAATCATTCTAGGAGAAATAATAATTCAACTGATTTTCACAATCATTCTACGAGAAATATATCCAATTTCTCTCACAGCTACAGCACAGTTGTTTTCTTGCAGAATGAGGGCCAAAAGGCATTGATGCATTACATATATCCCTCCCTCCGTGACTAACTATAAGATATTCACTCTTTTTCCTCGCATTAACCATGTTACCGTTCATTAATATATCCCCACGTTGACCCATTGACAACCAGTGACTCATGCATTATAGTAGGACCTTGGTAAACCGATTTCCCCCAAAGGAAACAGTAGCGAAAATGATATACAAGCAAGTACTCATGTCACAAGTTATTAGTTCCTGAGGTAAACATACTAAAATAAAAATATGAAATTACCTTTGTTTTTTTTTCATTTGCTCTAGTGGTCGTAAATTCATAGAATTCATGTTTTATTTTACTATAAAAATATTTGTATTTTATCAAAGAACTATAATCAAATGTCAAACAACATTGGTCATAAAGAAAGAATCAAATATTTATGTGCTATCTTTTAACCTATCGTACGTGTTTGAAAAGAAAAAGACGCCTTAACATTGGTATTTTTGTTCAATTAACATTAGAAATACAAAGCCCTCAGTTTAAATTTCTTTTTTTTTTCTGGCGGATCATTTTAAAAATATATTTTTACATTCTTGATTTTCTTAAATTAGTGTCTCTTGCCATCGCATTAAGTTTTAATGCCCGAGAGTTTCAGCTAGTATTTGGTATTTTTCCTTAATCAGATAGTTTAAGATGTATGTTTCTAAAGATCGTTGAAATTTAATGATTAAGAGCGTGTTTTTGTATCGTTGATTTTTACTGCCTGTCAAATAGGAACATTAGAAATCTGGGGAAAAGGAATGAGAAATTTCTATTAATCGACCTTAATTACAGAAAAATTGCCTTTAAAGATTTAACCACTATCAATTCAGAAAAAAATTGCTTTTATAGTTTAGCAACTAATAGAGCGTCTAAAAACAAGCTCAAAAATAGACCTTAGAAAGAAAGAAATTTTCAATGCTCGAGAGTTTAATTAACATTTGACATTTTCCTCCTATTTATATATCTTATCCAGGTTAATTAAAAGCGTTAACATTTAGACATTAAATGCATTCTTAATTGTAGAATTGTTTTGTACTTTCTATGTAACAGGAAAAAAGCCTGAGAAATATTTATTGATCAATCTCAATTACAACAATATTGCTTCAAATCTTTAAATGCATAACACACTGAACAAAATATTTCTTCAATAGCTTAACGATTACTGCTGTTTAAATGTGTAATTTTATGTAGCGTTTCAATTTTTATTTTATACTTTCTATTTAACAGGAATATTAAAAATCTGGGGAAAAGACACAAACTTCTATTAGTCGACGATAATTGCAAAAAAATGCAATTAGAATGTTAGAATACATTCTTCTCAGATCAAAATATTACTTCAATAATTTAGATAATATAGCAGTTTTTAAAAGTAAGTTCAAAAACAGACTTTCCCCCCCCCCAAAAAAAAAATTTTTTTTTTCAATGGTTAAAAGTTTTAACTATAATTTGATACCCTCTCTAAATATTTAGATAATTTAGCATCTAGGTAATTCTAAATCTTTGAAATAAAAAACATACACTTTTTCTCTATTAAGTTCATTTTTTTTGATAAAGTACATGATTTTTGTACCACTGTTTTTGTACTTACTATTCCATAAAAATATTAAAAATTTGGTGAAAAGAATTAAGTAATTTGCTTTAATAGACCTTAATTACAGAAACATTGCCTTTAAACTTTAAATACATTCCAATATGAGTAAAATATTACTTCAATAATTTAACGATTAAAGCAGTTTTAAATGCAAGTTCGTAATTAGACCCCAGTAAGGAACATGTTTTTAAGTGTCGTTAGTTTTAACTAGAGTTTGATATTTCTGCGATAATGTTTAAATCAGTGCTTTTCAAAGTTTCAGTATTTGAGAGCCAATTTTCAATCATAATTTTCATTGCGCCCTCCCCATGCAAAAACAATGTATTGAATGCAATAATATTTTACTCTGACGCCAAAGCTACAATACGACCTTAATTATAAACTGTACAAAGTATCGAAATAAGTATTAAATTTATGGATATTTATCTCATCTTCATATAGAAAAAATAGCTTACAATTTCAATTTCTAATATTAAACCTTTCTTTGAAAAATTTTGCTCTGCAACACAAGCTCATGTGAATCACTACTAGTTATTAAACTTGTTCTTAATTTAGTATTGAGATATTAATTTTCAAATACATTTTGCAGTATTGATACATTTATATGATACATTTACATTTATTACACTTATATTTATATCATACATTTACATTTATATTTTACACTTATATATTTATATTTATATTTTATATTTATATTTATATTTATAGTTTATATTTTTATTTATAATTTATAATTATATTTATATTTTACATTTATATTTATATTTATATTTTACATTTACATTTATATTTATATTTATATTTTACATTTACATTTATATTTTATATTTATATTTATATTTATATTTTACATTTATTTTTATTTATCAGTGTAAATGTGTATTTTATTTTTAATTATGTCAGAAAGTATTTTGTTTACTTCCTTTTAGTAAATAAATTTAAATTGATTTTTATTTTCTACTTTTCTATATTTTCCACGTAAGGTTATGTATGTCTCTCCATAAGGTTATCAAATTACCCTACAGGGGTACACCACAGTTTGAAAATCCTTGGTTCAAAATTGTTGAACATTTAGGAAAATCGAGGTAATTGAAATTGAATTATTAAGTGGATATTTTTGTAGTGATGTCTTTGTATCTCCTATTTCACAGAATTATTAAATATGAATAGAATATTTACAGAATATTAAATATGAAGAAATAAGAAATCTGTATTTATCGTTATATAATTACAGAAATATTCCGTTTAAAGTTTTAAAAACATTTTACTCGGAGCAAAATATTACTTCAATAGTTTAGCGACTATGACTATTTCTAAAAGCATACCCAAAAACTATATTCTCCACGTAAGGTTATATATGTCTCCACGTAAGGTTATCAAATCCCCCTACAGGGGTACCCCAAAGTTTGAAAATCCTTGGTTCAAAATTGTTCAACATGTAGGAAAATCGAGATAATTAAAATTGAATTATTAAGTGGATTTTTTTTAGCGTTGTCTTTGTACTTCCTATTTCATAGAATTATTAAATATGAATAGTATATTTATAGAATATTAAATATAAATAGAATATTTATAGAATATTAAATATGATTAAATAATTTTATAGAATATTAAATATGAAGAAATAAATCTGTATTAATCGTTATATGATTATAGAACTATTCCATTTAAAGTTTTAAATACATTTTACTCGGAGCAAAATATTACTTCAATAGTTAAGCGACTATGGCTGTTTCTAAAAGCATGCCCCAAAACTATTTCCCCCCTTAAGGTTATCAAATCCCCCTAGAGGGGTACCCCACAGTTTGAAAATCCTTGGTTCAAAATTGTTCAACATGTAGGAAAATTGAGATAATTGAAATCGAATTATAAAGTGGATTTTTTATAGCGTTGTCTTTGTACTTCCTATTGCATAGAATTATTAAATATGAATAGAATATTTATAGAATAATAAACATGATTAAATAATTTTATAGAATATTAAATTTGAAGAAATAAGAAATCTGTATTTATCGTTATATAATTATAGAAATATTCCGTTTAAAGTTTTTAATACATTTTACTCAGAGCAGAATATTACTTCAATAGTTTAAAGACTGTGACTGTTTCTAAAAGCATGCCCCAAAACTATTTTCTCCACGTAAGGTTATATATGTCTCCACGTAAGGTTATCAAATCCCCCTACAGGGGTACCCCACAGTTTGAAAATCCGTGGTTCAAAATTGTTCAACATGTAGGAAAATTGAGATAATTGAAATTGAATTATTAAACAGATTTCTTTATAACATTGTCTTTGTACTTCCTATTTCATAGAATTATTAAATATGAATAGAATATTTATAGAATATTAAATAGGAAGAATTAAGAAATCTGCATTTATCGTTATATAAAGATCGAAACATTCCGTTTAAAAGTTTTAAATACATTTTACTCGGAGCAAAATATTACTTCAATAGTTTAGCGACTATGGTTGTTTCAAAAAGCATGCCCAAAAACTATATTCTCCACGTAAGGTTATCAAATCCCCCTATAGGGGTACCCCTCAGTTTGAAAATCCTTGGTTCAAAATTGTTCAACATGTAGGAAAATCGAGATAATTGAAATTGAATTATTAATGGATTTTTTTATAGCGTTTTCTTTGTATTTCCTACTTTATAGAATTATTAAATATGAATAGAATATTTATAGAATATTAAATATGATTAAATAATTTTATAAATATTAAATATAAAGAAATTAGAAATCTGTATTTATCGTTACATAATTATATAAAAATATTCCGTTTAAAGTTTTAAATACATTTTACTGGGAGCAAAATATTACTTTAATAGTTTAGCGACTATGGCTGTTTCTAAAAGCATGCCCAAAAATAGACATCATAAAGAAGGGGAAAGGGCTATTAGGAGGGTGAAAACATGGAAAATCCTTTGTGGGGGATATAATTAGGTTGAGAGAAATCTCATTCTACGGGGTCTTTCAATTGCCTCTTGTCTTCTTTTCTGCTCTCCATTTTGCACACTGGTTCGGAAAACAGTTGTTAGAATAAGCTAAGACTGCCTGAATTTTAAATAAGATATATAAATTAATTAGATTTTTTTTCTAAACTACTTCACATCGTTGCTATTTCCAGAACAAATATTTGCAGTGAACGCTAATTTACTAGTATAAAGTAATTACTTCGAAAATAAAGTTTTATTTGAGAAACCTAATTGAAAATAGTATGATTATTTAAATATGTTACGTGTCTTTGCTTTTAAAAACAGAAGAAAAACTAACAGAATGTAATGAAAATAGGTAATAATTACATTTTATTTTCGAAAGGTTATTACATTTTGATTCATTTTTTAAAGAAAGATATGCATTTTTAAAATATGTATTTCATTTTTTTCAAAGAATGGAAAAGGAATTGGAAGGTTCATATGCTTAAAAATTTTCGATTAACTCATTTTTACGAATGCAAGTATTTATTTTAGACTTTTTTAATGTAAAATCTATTATTGAAATTCAAGCTGACGTTGGCTCTTTCTATTAAGTATCCTAATTAATTTTGCTACTTTGTTTTCAAGTGAGTAAAAAGAAATTTATGCTCTCCTGTATGTCACTGTTATATGTATTTTTATTTTATGTCAATCCATGATGAGTTTATTAAGCTCAGAATTATGTATTTATTACGAAAACGTATTATTAGATCGTTAACTAAATAGAGATTTTTTTAGTCGGAATTCAAAGTTTGCTTGTTCTTTACACATCATTTAACTCAGGTGTCATAATTTAAATTATCTGAATTTGGTCCTCGTGAGGATTATTTTGCATAATTTTTCGAAACATAACATTTTACATAAGCATTATTTAATATTGTTTCCATAACTATTGTTTTACATTAGTGAATTCTTTCAAAATTATTCAATAACACAAAGCCTTTAAATTTTAATTAAAGTAAAAACTGAGAAAATGTTTCTTTTATATAAGTATAGCTGTGGTAAGGGACAAAATAAATTCACTTTCTCCTTTACACTAATAGGATTTTTTCAGTTTGCTTGATCATCGTGTGATTATCTTTCAATATTTTTCCGTGAAAAATGCTTTTTGTAACTGTTGAATTTTCCATATAATCCTTCACTTAATAAGGTAAATGAAAATATCTTTATTTTGAATTGATTTTTGAGAATGCTACATCCACATTTAACTACACTGGAACTAATTAAACTCGGAAAAACTTCTTAAATTTAGAATCAGTTGCTGTAAAGATTCATGTTAGTAATGGAGTTTAAAGCCAAAGGCGATGTACAAAAAAGCTGAGACCTTCTTGTTCTTTATTACAAGGTGCACTTATGATAAAGAATAAATGAAATGTAATGAAATTTACATTTTAATGAATTGTAATTGAAATTTGTATTTTAATGAAATGTACAAATTCATAAAATATCATGTAAAAAGCAAATGCACTAGTAATCTGTTTTACATGAATTTATTTCCTTTATTCTAAATTTGTGGCATTATACAGAGTTCATAATCTGCTTTACATGTAGACTTTTAATGTAGACTTTTCAGTCTAGAGTTAGACTTCTTTTGAAGTAAGACTCAAAAGTAAGCTACTTTTCAAGTAATAAGATACTGAAACTCTAAACTCCTCTGCGGAACATCCCCTAGGGGGTCCAGGCCCTACAGTGCTAATGTCCGTTTCCGATACCAAAAGCTCTAGGAAGCTAAGCATATTTTTCGGTTAGATGGTCAACGTTACCCAGAACTCCCAGTGTTTAGTTCCCAAGAATTGTTGGTCCTGAATTTTTCTGCCCACTAAAGAGATGGAAGGCTGAGTCAACCTTGCCCATCCAGGGGAATAAGATACCTATATATACCCCAAATATGATTTCAATAGCTGCAAAAGTCCCAGTTAAGCGTAGGGCTGGGATCTACAGTGTCTGCCTGGTTTCGAAAGTTAAATTCCTGTGCATTTAAGCTATCACCAAGCGATGATTGGATTGACCTTCGATTGTTATCTCTCAGACAAAAATTACTACTCTGGGACATATTTAATTATGTCGAGCATAAAAATATTCTACACGATTAAAAGAACTAACTCAAAATACTAAAATAATTATGAACGGAACAAAACCGTAGAGTTTTCTATCGTTTGGTTTTGTATTTTGTAACTAAAGATCACATCTACTTGAGATGTAATACGATCACAACATATTGCTTACTTCCAACTTCCGATAGATGCTAAAATTCCAGCTAACTCTTGTACTTTAACCATAATATCTATTTTCGAAATCTAGATACCAACCTTAAGCTATCACAAGTTGAAGATTGATTTGATAATCAATAGTTATCTTTTAAGAAAGATTACTTTGATGGAGCATATTTAATTACATTACTTAGACAAATATACTACCACAAATACAGCAGTCAAAATATTGAAATAATTATTGAGCTCTAAGAAAGCACAGTGTCAATCAGTTACGCTTGAAAAAATTATGCCTACTCTGATTTTTACTATAAAAATACTCACTTTATTCCAGTAACCGGTGAAAGATTTAGAAAATTGTCCAATGCTTTCAACTAATCGACCTTTCTGAATTGTGTTCCATAAAAAATTTATTGATTATTAGATAAAGAGAATGAATTTTGGAGCAGGTCAACTTATAAAAGCGCATTTAAAATCCTGAAAGTTCACATATAATCTAAAGTATGCACCATGAATTTTCTAATTCAACGATATTTGAAAATTGAATTTTTTGATACATAAATTTTGTTTCTAAAATGTACGATCCCTTAGAAATTTAATTAAAAATTTGTCTTTTCAAACAAAGGAATATTAAACCCAAATATGAACTTAGTAAATGCGAGAAATTTACAAGGTGAGATTCTAGTTGTGGAAGAAATTATTTTTTTTATTAAATATGTATTTACGTATACAGCCATTTTAACCAAAAAAAGGACTAAAATTATTTTTAAGAAATCAATAAGGATTCACAGCTTTGACGCAGCGAAAGCAATCAACAAACTCAATACACAGGGTGTTGCCGTATTCGACTGACTAGTTCCAAAGATGAGGGGTGATAGAAGGCGGCAAGCGGATGAAAAATTACCATAGACAATGGATGGCAAACCATGTTTAGTCAGGGACAATAGGAAAAACAGTTATGAAGGGTGTGATGTCGAGTGGAACAAAATGGACCAGTAAAAAGTAGAAAAATATTTATTTGAAGCAAAGCAGGGAGGTCATACGGACGATCACAGCCGCAACACTGAATGATTCCTCTAAAATTATCGTCGTCTTATTTCTACTGTTGAGCTGTGATACATTGTCTGTATAGTTGTATATATTCATATGTAAAACATGGGACTTTTGTGGATGAGTCACCTCTATGTTGTATTAAATCCAGAAGGCATAAAGAATGATATCCAAGAGATTAAAGATGAAATATTTTTAAACGACATCTCTATTTTATTTAAGAAGTTTTCCAGCATAAAAAGGTTCGCATTACAGACAGAAATACAAGAAGGACGAGATTTCTTACAGGGATTCGAAACATATATACCTCAAAATTAATGATGTAGCTCATTCCTGTTTCAGTATTGTAAGTGTGATTTCCTCCATCAATTCGGGGACGCTGGCTAAGATAGTTTATAAATTTAATATCCTGTTCAAAGAAAAATTATCTTTGAATTTAATAATTGAGCTCGTTATATTTCGTAAAATTACATACATACACTATAATGCTTTAAAATTACATGGACTAAATTATCGAAATAGAAAATAAAAAATCAATTTTCATCTCAATATCCCCAATTCAAGAGCAACGTTAAAGATAACGATCAGATACGCTGTAAATCAACTATGCTGAGGTAGGGCCTGAAGTAACTCATTCATGTTCCCATGTGCTTTTAAAATTGTCACATTCGCTATTTTAGTTTATATAGAATCCCTTGTAGGAATTTCTTTTACATATCTGTCATGAATATCTTACATTCTTCATGCTGACGCGAGTGCTAAATGAAAATGGCATATACATATTTAAGTATTCGAATATTTGGAGTTTGGGAGGTTTCATATCAAACATCTTAAAAAAACTTTGTTTTCGCCTATCTGTGTCATCTGGGTCTTAAACACCACACATACCCCTTTATATATATATATATAATATATATATATATATATATATATATATATATATATATATATATATATATATATATATATATATATATATATATATATATATATATATATATATATATATATATATATGTCCCAGTGGCTAAGGCATGGAAGACACATTTGATTTCATATATAAAAACTTCTTTATTGTAATCTATGGCTATGCCATTTAGATATCCTTTGTTCTCATAATTTGCCACGACAAGTGTGGAGGATGTAATCATCCCGAGTTCCCGCTCAGAACTGTCTCTTTTGGCGTTGCTACCTAAGCAAATTCCTATGTCTACTTCCATGCCAGCTTTATTACTCTGTATATTTCCTCTAGAGGGTGTGTCTTTCTCCTATTAAGTTATCATTAATGAGTTCTGACTATTTTTAATTACAACTCGCTTAATTCTTAACCCCCATTTCAAACCTCACACACACATATATATGCACATATATATGCATAAGTTTACTTCTATATAAAGCTAAATAAATGTTTCATCAGATTTCTTAATTCTAGTTAGACTTATTTAAAAACGAGAGTAACTAAAAATTCTCTGATATTACTGACTCCCTTGATGTAAATTAATGTGAATGTCTTTTATTTATCATACTGTGCAAATACCTCAAAACCTTTCATGTTGAAAATAATACAAATACATCTTAAGAGAGTAAAGACAGTTTCTACTCATTCTTGTTTTTTATCATTTAACGAAGCAGGTTGTATCGTAATAAATAAAATTATTTAAATGTTTAAACAAGATGAGGTGACTTTGACATCAAAGATAAAAGCTGCAACGAATATTCAAAAACAAAAAGTGGATGAAGTTTAAAAAGAAGATAATTCAACTAACCAACTCAAAGCTTGAAACAAGTCATTTAAATTTACGCATATGCGCGATTAAATCTGAAGCCTGTTGGAATACAGTGTCCTATAATTGTATTTGTAAGGTAAACAATAGATGCTTCTTTTCCTACTACCACTCTTTCCATGTCTTTCGATTTCTTTTGCTGTATGCCCGGATCTTCTTGACAAAAGAAATTACACAACTCGGTATGCTTTTGTAAATGTACCCCCAAACGAAGGAATTTTAATCAAATTAAGAACTGATTTAGAGTTTTTCTACTCCATTGTGCTCAGAAAATATTAACATAGCTAAGCTACTTCTTTTATTTGAGTTCTTTTGTAAAGTAAGGAAACATAAGGAAGAGGTTCGAGTTTCTTAATTTCCTTGTGTTGGTACACTGGTCATGCGAATACAAGAAAACCATTTGTCCCACCTGAACAATGTTAGGAAAATTGTTTATACATTTTGAAGTAATAGTTTACTTTTATGGTTTAATTTTTCTTTCGCAATGAGTTAATTACAATTTCGTCATAGCTTTTTCCTCAATCCTCCATTTTTCAATATACAGGATTTGATTCTAGTTTTTAAAAACAAGAGTTTATCATTTGTTTCATAATTTAGTTTTGACTTAAAAAAAACAAAGTAACTTAAATAACAACGAAAATTGAGATTTGAAATCTTAATTTTATTTTAATGTAATGCAGTCTAGAATAGTACATTAAAGCTTTATATTAGACTGATAACTTTAGTTACCATTTTCATTGTAAAACATTAGTTGCTTTTATATTATTATATTCTAATTTATCGGTTGCTGATTTGTCCTTTATTATCACAATAAGAAATTTTTAATAAAAATCCTATTTAATTAACTTCCATGTTTCAAATAATTGGCTATAGTGCTCTAATGGGAAGTTTTAATAAACATCCAATCAGTATAATAAGTAGATTTATAGAATATCTTCTAAATAATTAAATCAATATTTTGAAATATATATATATATATATATATATATATATATATATATATATATATATATGCAATATATCATAATCATTACTTTAATACCTCATAAAAATTCGCCTCTATCCCATTCGTATTCTTCGAAATCTATTTTCACAGCCACAAAATATCTTAATTAAATTGTGTTCGAGACTTAAAATTCTTCTAATCCATTCCCCAAAGTTTTCTCAGCAATGAATGCAAACTTTCTGCCCAATCTCCATATTTTGCAACTGTCACCGGCTCACTTTTTAATGATCTAAGTTCCTTTTTACTATTAATAGCGATGACTAAGCTACC
>CM063503.1:71210978-71215978 GCA_032207245.1 Pardosa pseudoannulata
GTTAAAAAGTTAAACTCTGAAAATTTTAACAATAATTACTTTTAAATTTTAAAAGAGTAATATATAGTAAAATATATCCAGTAGTCATTAGCATTAAATTCATGCCCAAACTGGAATTGTGGAGTTAAATGGCAACCCCTGTTACTCTGACAATGAATGAATTGCTTTAACAAATTAAACTGAAGCTAGGGTGTGCGAACCGCACCCAGTATTTGAACCTTTAGCGGCAAATTATCACGTGTTCCTAAGGGGCTATCGAGATTAACAAAACTTTCACTGAGAGATGAATAGGTGATTAGGTTATCCATCAAACCACTCTAATCCAAATACCCTACAAACAGACATTTCGAAAATAAGTGAAATGAGTTGAATCTAGATTCAACGAGATATCTTACACATTTTAAATATTTAGGCGTCGAAATGCTTAAACGTTTAAATTAAATAGTAGATTCACTTAAATGAGGTTTTCTTTATAAATTTCCCTGAAATATTAATAAGCTTTAATTACAATTGTATGAAAAATGATTCTCTTTACAAAAGAGAGGTAAAAATGACCTTGCATTTTCGGAAAGCGCTTCATTCAATTTATTAGATATTAATGTCCCTTTAATGTTAAATGGAAACGACGTTCTTTTTGTGCAACTATGTATATATAAAAATCGAGTCTGCATTAATAAGTAATTGATGAACAACTGCTAAAAGAATAAATATTAAATTCGGAAATTTATTGTTCTGGTAAAAATAATTGGCTGCAGTGTTGAATATTATTCGTGGAATATGAATTATAATTTCGATTTTTGTTTTGAAGAGTTATTTTTAGACATTGCAAGGAACTGGAATACGTAAAATTTCATGATAACGAATTCCTTAAAGAAAAGAATAAAGTGGAAAGCGGAGGGAGAATAGATCTGTAATGGGAGAGAAATAACTTTGCGTACCGAGGTAAATAAACATTTACTCATTCGATATAAAATCCATCAAGAAATGTGAAGACAAAAGGGATCAATTAGAGTGTTAAACCTTACGACATTGGAGACGGGAGATGGTTAAAATACAGGGTGATCAATTTCAAAGAATATCCGTATATTTTAGAATATCTACTTAATTCAAGCATTATTTAGTGAATTTAAGAAAACGGTTTTGGAAATTATATAAACTTGGCTGAAAATCTAATTTTAGAAGTGTAGCGCTGAAAATTATATGACAGACAAGTTAAAGAAAAAGGTAAATAAAAAATAAAAATGTGGGGACAGTAAACCGTCATGTTAAAAAATTATAAAAAAACTATTTTACTGAGAAATGTAAAACAATTAATGCATTATAATTTCGAAAAACAAATTTCTATTACATTACAGTTCACACGATAGCTTAATAGAGTTATCGTGTGAATCATATCGTATATCGTGTAAGTATAGGTATTAATCTACAACTTAAATTTCAATGATCTGAAAACTGCATTTGATAGAATGGATTAATAATAAAAAAGAAGAAAAAAATGGTACATTTAAACCATTTCCTACTCTTATGAAATTACGAAAAATTGTCTTTATCTATTATACTGAGAAATGTAAAACAATTAATGCAATTATAATTTTAAAAAACATATCTCACTTCAAAAATCAATTCAAGCACTATTTAGTGGATTTAAGAAAACGGTTTTGGAAATTATATAAACTTAAGGGCTTTCCTATTTTTAAAGAAATGTAGTGCCTGTTGAAAATTTATATGACAGACCACAAGTTTTTAAATGCTAAAAAAAGGGCAAAAAAAGAAGAAAAAATTCGTACATTTAAACCATTTCCTACTCTTATGAAATTTCGAAAAATTGTCTTTATCTATTATACTGAGAAATGTAAAACAATTAATGCAATTATAATTTCGAAAAACACATTTCAACATCGGTTCAGGATAGCTTAATAGAGCTAGTGAATTATCGTTTATCTGACATAAATTAATACAAAAATTTCAATGATCAGAAAACTGAGCTGATAGAATGGATTAATAATTATAATTATTTTGTTATATGAAGTACAAAATTATGAGAATAAAGAAGTAAATTAGAAAGACATTAAAATTAAATAATTAGTCTTAAAAATAACCTATCTGTTAAATAATTAAATTATATTAATTTATCTTTATAACTCAAATATATACATACAGAGGAAAATTTAAGCTTATCTATCAAATAGAATGTTTCAATCTTCGATTGTGATATAGCATCGTTTTAATTTCTTCTGTACTAATTTATATTTTTATTACATTAAAAATAAGGATAATTTTCATAATTTGTAACAGACCAAACAGGTCTTGAATATCTGACATAACATTTCGTACAATTTTATGAAGCCTTTAAACTTATATGTCAAAACAGACATATTTTCAGCAACCACCGATATAATTAGGAGGTAGGAGATTCCTTGAAATTGAGAAATTTGTACACATATTATATTAAGGTATGACTAAGCAAATCTCATTAAAATATTATATAAAAACATAACCGTTTTATTAAGCTCAATTTTTTAAAATATAATGGGATTTTTTAAACCTTTCCAGTGAACTAATTTTCATTTTGTTACTTTATTTTTGCCTAGTTATTCCTTAAAGCTATCTTTTGAACATATTTATGTATTATTTTTTAAATAAACTAAATAGTAAGATCATATGAAATCTTTTTATGTTTGCACACTGCATTTTCATGAATAATTTAGACATTCTTAATTTAAATTGGGTTCTAATAATCTAAATAAAATCTAAATTTGAAACGGATATACAGATTTTTTTTAATATTTATTAGTGGTGTTTGCTAAACATTCTGTAGAAATCTGTGAAAATTTAAATAGCAAGGAGCATTTTTAAATTAACATATTTTCATAATAAATAAATGAACTATTCAAAAATATTAACTGATTTGAAGAAATATTTTAAGGGGATTAATTTTTTATACTTCAATTTATGTGTATGCAAATTATCAAAACTCTAAATTATTAATGTTATAAAACACTTTAATTTGAAATGGCTTCTAAAATTGAGAGATAGTTTGAAGGTTATGTAGCTGCATTTTCCGAGGAGAAATATTCGTACTGACAAAATATAAAGTAAAAAAAAAAACGAAATTTTTCCATTAAAAGAAAGTTATTTATAACGTATTAAATTTGAATGGAAAAAAAGTCTGTCTGACAGTAAAAATTAAAACATGATAGCAGAACCTTATCCTAAAACTGTTTGAACGTAGTTAAATTTCAAGAAATTGAAGTCTCTGTTTCTAAAGGAAACTCCATCGACTTAAAGATATATTTTGTTGAAACTAGGAATGTCTTCTAGTATTGAAAGTAAAATAATTCATAAAGATTCGAAGTTAAAAATGATGCTTAAACCTAAAGTTCATCTGCTTTTGCCAAAGAATATTGCTGAAAAAAAAATGTAGAAAATTATATGGAAAACATCTAGCTGCTTAAAAATGGAAATTTGTGGTGATACTCAATGTGACATAGACATATTTAAGTCACTGCAACCTAAAAAGGTCATTTTTCTATTTCTCAACTGGCGGGAATGACCGTATGAAAGGGCTTCGTACAGAAATTTTCCCCAAAGATATTCATGATAGCTGCAGGATATTTGTTAGAACGGCATTAAAAATGAAAAATCAAAAGAATCTCAAATAAAGCCAAAGTGAATTCACACTATTATGAGCAGAATATTTAGAACCAGTTTTTGAAGGAATCCCAGCTTTATATGGAAAGGACACAGGTAAAGTTGAGTTTCACACAAAGCCTTTGATAGCCAACGGCAGACACGTCGGTTTTCTTTAAATAACCGTGCCAAAATTCTTTGGAGTGCAAGGATTAAAAGATCACGAAATATAAACAATTTTGTTTCTTTAGTTTATATTTCCTACATAAAAATAACCTTTAATTAAAATTAAATGTGCTTTTCGCTTTATAAAAATGTATTTTATTTTCGAATTTTTTTGTAATATTGATATAGTATTAATCCCTTCCCTGTTTTGCCCGTACGGCGTACGGGCACTGCTTTTGGGCCTTTTTGATTTGCCCATACGGCGTACGGGCAATCTGATTTCTATTTCGCTTGCACTGTTTCGGCCTTATTTTTTCCAATTTTAGTAACAAATTATTCGTATTGATGGTCCAGTAAGTGATAGTTTGCAGTTTATTGTATTTTCTACTCTGATTGGTTCATAAAAGGGTTTTTTCGCCTCTTTTGTATCAGAAGACGAATTGTTGTCTTTCAGTGTATAGCTTTTTGGTTATATTTTACTAACCGACTAATAATTTTATTGATGTAAGAGTTTAATAACATATTTTTACTTTTAAATAATGGATAATTCAGAGCGTATGGAGCTAATTTCTTGTGATTCGGAATCAGTAACTGAATTATCTGTAAATGATAATAGCGAAAGTTTACTAGATGACCTGGATAGTAGTGACTCTGATTGTAGTACAGATAAAATCAGTCAAGCAAGACAATTTTTTTAAATTAATTGTGATAATACTTCGGATCCACCTCCTAGATTTGCTTTCAGTGGAATTGCAAAAATTAACTTGGATATCGATGAGACTAAAGGTAAACTTCAGTTCTATGATGCTTTCATAGAAAGAAAAAAAGTTGTAATAAATGCTTAAAAATATTAGAAATGTTAATTTTAATAAGATATCTTTACTTAAAAATATAAAATGAACAAAAAAAATGCAATAAAAAAATCTGACATTTTTTGACCGAATTCTGGAAAATAATGAAACTGTCAAAGGGTTAAACCTTTTTATCCTGACGATACTTATAAGTGCAGCTTCAATCAAACACCTATATATTCCTAATAAAGTCGTTTTTCCTGACGGTACTCACAAGGACATGAACGATGCAGTTCCTACAGCAGAAAAGAAATGACAGCACCAATCAGGAATCCTTTTTATTTGCATATTAGGGATTTTATAATTGGCGTGCTGCATTCGAAGGTCATTTTGTGGTAGAGTTGATACACGTGC
>CM063503.1:71223478-71268478 GCA_032207245.1 Pardosa pseudoannulata
TTCAGACTTAAAGCTTGCAAATCTAGAACTTAATTTAGATATTTGAAAGGTGTTACAGTTTTATTACAAATAAATACCTTACATAGTTAGAAGGAATATTTATATTTAATCCCTTAACATTTATATGCCAAAATAACTGAAATCTGATATCGAAATTTGAATATACTTCATGTACAACCCAACCTTAAATTTACTAAGAGAGAAGTCTGTTAGAAGTTCTGGATGTAGAAAAAAATATGATAAATCAATGGATTGATTTACCATATTACCATATAAACTCCCAAGAAAAATTTAATCTGCCCGAGCAGAGTACAAGCAAAAATGAGGAAAGCTTAAAAATGCTCTTATTTACCCGAGAAAGTCGTTTTACAGATTTATTTATTCTTTAAAAAGTTTTCTTATTAATATATATAGCATTTATACTTGAGACAGGAAGACATTAAGAGAGAGGACACCGAGTGAGACATCAGGGAAGTCCTATAATCAGCAAGAAGTGTAAGAGGAGATTGATTCAACTAATCAGGCTTCAGACTTTAATCTTGCAAATCTAGAACTTAATTTAGATATTTGAAAGCTGTTACAGTTTTTTTTTTCAAATAAATATTTTACATAGTTTGAAAGAATATTTACGTTTAATTGCTTAACATTTTTATTCCAAAATAATTAAAATCTGATATCAAAATTTGGATATACTTCATGTAAAATTCAACCTTAAATTTACTGACAAAGAAATCTTTTAGAAATTCTAGATATAGAAAAAATATGGTAAATCAATGGATTGATTTACTCACATAATTTGCCAAGAGAAATTTAATCTGCCCGAGCCGAATGCAAGCAAAAATGGGGAAAGCTTAAAAATGCTCTTATTTACCCTAGAAATCGTTTTTCAGATTTATTTATTATTTAAAAAGTTTCCTTATTAATATAGATAGCATTTATACGTGAGTCAGGAAGACATGAAGACAGACGACACAAAGTGAGACATCAGGGAAGTCCTATGTTCAACAAAAACTGTAAGAGGAGATTTATTCGACTAATCAGGCTTCAGACTTTAATCTTGCAGATCTAGAACTTAATTTATATATTTGAAAGCTGTTACAGTTTTTTTTTACAAATAAATACTTTACATAGTTTGAAAGAATATTTACGTTTAATCGCTTAATATTTTTATTCCAAAATAATTAAAATCTGATATCAAATTTTGGATATACTTCATGTAAAATTCAACCTTAAATTTACTGACAAAGAAGTCTTTTAGAAATTCTAGATATGGAAAAAATATGGTAAATCAATGGATTGATTTACTCACATAATTTGCCAAAAGAAATTTAATCTGCCCGAGCCGAATACAAGCAAAAATGGGGAAAGCTTAAAAATGCTCTTATTTACCCTAGAAGTCATTTTTCAGATTTATTTATTATTTAAAAATTTTCTTATTAATATAGACAGCATTTATACATGAGACAGGAAGATATGTAGATAGAGGACACAGAGTGAGACATCAGGGAAGTCCTATAGTCAGCAAGAACTGTAAGAGGAGAATTATTCGACTAATCAGGCTTCAGACTCTAAGCTTTCAAATCTAGAACTTAATTTAGATATTTGAAAGCTGTTACAGTGTTATTATCTCCATCAAAAAGCCAGGTGTTTAGGGATATATTATTTCACATTTTTCACATTAATGTAACATCTATACATGACCTAGCGAAAGAGAAAGACGTCAAGGCAGAGACACAGAGTAAGACATCATGGCAGTTCCCTATTCAATAATAATTGTAAAAAGAGGCTTACAAGACAAATCATGCTTCCAACTTAAAGCTTACATTCCTAGAACTTCATTCTGAGATTTGAAAGCTGCTACAGTTTTTTTTTTCAACTTATGGGATGTACAATTCTCTAGACGCCTCGGTTTATGTGACACTTTAAAAAGCCTCAAAATATTCTTTGGATGTACTATTTCAATGTTTTGACTAACTTTAAGAGTATAAGAAAGGATAATTCAAGAAGGGATTTAAAAGATTTGAATGAAAGATCTCTGCTTAAATAAACACACACGTGCACGTTATAGATTAAAATGTAATACATACCGTCTAGTTAAATGTATTAGTTGAATATTACTACTAGTTAATTCTATTAGATAAAAATTACTACTAGATAAATCTATTAGTTTAAAATTGCAACTATTTAAATATTTAAATTAATCACATAAAACTTTTAAAATTTCTCTCACAATATATTTTCTAGAGCTTCCAAGCATTTGCTTCTTTCAATACGGGAGTTCGCAGGTTCGAATCCTACTGATCGCAAAGAATTTTGTAGCCATCAGGGGGATCATATATTCGGGATCAACACTAACCTATAGATTCCAATTTAATTAGTTCTCTCGTTAAAAAAATGGATCGTTTGCCCCCAACCAACAAAGAATGTTTATAATTTGCTCAAATTGTTCACTATCGATATATTTAAAAAGTATTATTTAAAAATGGGTGTGTATTTATTATATATAATTCTGTTAAACATATATTCTATTTTGCTTTAGCGATAAGACTATTTGGTAGAAAAAGAAATGTTAATTTATAACCCTTCTCTTTGTTTTATGACATTAAGTTCAACTTTTAATGTAGACTTAAATTATACTTTTAATTATCCTAATTTTTTATAAATTCATATATATATATATATATATATATATATATATATAATGATATTTTTATCACTTTCGGTTTAAGATTCTATTTTCCCGGTAATTTTTCTCGTGTAACCCTAGCGAATATTCTCGAATGTTTGCTAGTAGAAATCCTTCTGGTTCCATATCTAAGAATAGAATTTTAACTCGTGGATTACATCACCCACGTGACTTTAATAATAGCAGATTGGTCGGCACAAAAGACTATTTATGCAAATGTCTGGAGTTCCCTCACAGTTTCGATGGAGTTTTGATATTGATAGAGTTTCGTATAAAGTTTCATGATGATGCTTTATTATGCCGTTAAATAAACAAAGGTAGATTGAACTCTTGAGTGTCTTGATTGCGTTCTCATCCAAGACTGCAGGGTGGTGATAACAGGAACCGCACTTCGTAATGAGACAGACACACACACACACACACTATATATATATATATATATATATATATATATATATATATATATATATATATATATATATATATATATATATATATATTTATATATATATATTTATATATATATATATATTAAAACTATTATATAATATATTTATATATAAATATATATATATATATATATATCATTTTTATAATTATATTTTAATATATTTTTAATATATAAAATATATATTGAAAAAATATATATAAAAATATATTTATTTATATCATATATTTAAAAAATATTAAGCATTAATATTAAATAGCTTAAAACACAACATATAATTTTCTCGCAAACAATAAAAAACTCAAGCATCTAGAAACCCTTCCTTCCACTGTAATTTTTCCGTATCTTTAAGGAGACACATTAACTTTCGAAAGGAAATGGCTTCAATAAAGTAAATTTTGAATCAATATAAAACAAAATGATACTTTTATTTTTGGAATTTTTTTAATAGATCATGTTCTCTTATAATAAAAACAATTTAGTTCTATTATATGATGCTTAATATAAAAATACATATATTTCAGGTAAAATGAAAAGAAATTCACTAGCTTAAAAAAACACTTTTGAAATTTGTAAATTAGAAACTAATTTTTATATTAATTATAAGCTTATTATTATTTTTATCCTGTGAATGTGAGATATATTAATACGTTTTATTTCTACTTTCTGGACCTGCCAAGGTATGTAAATGAGATAAGTATAGTGAGTTTCAATTATTCTCATATGTTATTTTCATTGCTTGACCTAATAATTTGTTTAATATTTCATGACTATATAATTGCTCCTAATTACACGGTTTAGTGTAGATCTGTCTTTTACGGTTGTTCATTTTTTAATCTTCTCTATCAACAGTCAGTCATTAGGCAAAGTCATTTCCGTTCGAAATCTTCAATTTGATAATAATAAAACTTGAAAATACAATGATGCTTGAATGTCTACTATATAGACAGTTAAAATAATTAAGTTATATTGTATTATTCCCCAAAACAATTGCTTATACCAAACTGAATGCTATCTTTCAGAATCTTCGTCACCACTCATGCGTTCATGTCAATATTCATTAACGCAACCGGTAAGTTCAAAAAGGAATTTTTTAACACGCAAAGTGCGTGTTAGTGTTACATAAATTAAATATTTTATAAGAGTTTGCTTTAGTTAGTACTAGTAAAATTAGTAAAGCGCATCTAAAATTTCAAATTCTTTTTGCACTTAGATTCATAGAAATTTATTACATACATCACAAAATGAAAAAAAAAAACCTGATTGTTACAACAATAAATAAGTTTCATTAATTAATAAATTACATTTTATTTAGTGTTGATACAAAAGTAATGTTTATAGTTGTTGATAAGCAATTTTATTTGGTTATAAAAAAGTAAGTTATAAATTTGATTCGTGTTTTGAACTCAATTGTTTTAAGATTAGTAAAGAAATAAAAGCAAACCTAGTGTGATTAAGATATATAATTCGATTAAAATTTGTTATAATTATTTACTTAATTTTTTGCATGAATTATGTTGATTTATATATTAATCATGTTGCGTTTATATTTCTAATATATTTTTGCCAAAAGGCATCATCATTCCCAATGCCTATAGTAAAACAGGTATACGTTTTCTATCTTCTTATGGATATTATATCTTTCCTTAGTAGACATGCCCACTATATTAAGGATGTAGAACTGACCATAAGCAAAGAGGTTTCAGGCACTACTTTTCAGCAAGTTGGAATAGTAGACTTATCTGTGATACGGTCACTCCTTCTTTAATCTTTGTTGTTCAAAACAAAAATATAAGCTACCCACTTTATGTTACAGTCAATCTTTTCCTCATGAGTAACTTACATTGTGTGATATACCCAATCCAGCAAAAAATCCCACAATATGTTATTGATTTGAGGATCAGAATTAATTTCTTGTGCTTATACCAGGCACTGTAGTGAGAAAAATTGTTTAGTATTAAAGCATATAAGATTGACCATAGTCCGTCGTAAAATAAATGTGAGGTAAGCAACCCGTCTTAGACAATCTTGCTGTTAACAGGTGTAAAATTGATCTGTCTTGCATGATGTACCCAATCCAGTGAAATATTGCACGATATGTTAGGTACTTTACGCGGACTAATATTTACTTCTTATCTCGAACCCAGAAACTGAAGGAGAAACATAAATATATTCAATATCATATCTTATATGACCAACAGTACTCTAACAGGTTAAGTCTTAGCTCTGCAATCTGGATGATCTTTTCGTTTCATTAACAGGTTCAATTTTCTTCCGAAGTAAGATCTTATCAAGCAAGCTGTTTTGGGCTTTATTGATTACCCACACGTATAACATAAATTTGAGCTCACTACTCATACTAGATCTCAATGAGGTAACCAATGCCCCAGACGGTAGCAATTTCCTATTCACCCCATGCGGGGCACTCAGCTCTACAGTTAACCAATGAACAAATCTACAGTCATAGATTTACTTGAATGAAAGATAATCTCTCAGATCGTTCCATTGAAAAAACATATTATAGTATAATAGTATAGACTAAGATTTACTTCTTATCTCGAACCCAGACACTGAAGGAGAAAAATAAATATATTCAATAACATATCTTATATTACCAAAAGTACTCTAACGGGTTAAGTCTCAGCTCTGCAATCCGGATGATCTTTTCGTTTCATTAACAGGTTCAATTTTCTTCCGAAGTAAGATCTTATCAAGCAAGCTGTTAACCAATGAACAAATCTACAGTCATAGATTTACTTGAATGAAAGATAATCCGTCAGATTTCCATTGAAAAAAATATTATAGTATAATAGTACAGACTAATATTTACTTTTTATCTCAAACCAGACACTGAAGGAGAAAAATAAATATATTTAATATCATATCTTATATTACCAATAGTACTCTAACAGGTTAAGTCTCAACTCTTCAATCTTGATGATCTTTTCGTTTCATTAACAGGATCAATTTTCTTCCAAAGTAAGATTTGAACAAGCAAAGTTGTTGTGGGCTTTATGAATTACTCACATGTGTAACATAAATTTGAGCTCAATACTCATACAAGATCTTCATTGAGGTAATCAATCAACAGACGGTAGCAATTTCCTATTCACCCCATGCGGGGCACTCAGCTCTACGGTTAACCAATGAACAAATCTACAGCCATAGATTTACTGGAATGAAAAAATAATCCCTCAGATCGTTCCATTGAAAATAAATGTTATAGTATATGAGCCATAAACAAAGAAAAATGAACTTTAAAATTTTCAAAATGGAAACGAATTCTAAAATTTTCTCATGTTACACCATGTTAAACGTGTATATTTCTAATGATATTCTACTATTTCACGAAAAGAAACCTTTACCAATTTTCATTAGATTTTGAATTTTTAAAATAATTGTTTTTCAGAAACATTTAACTCAAAGACTGTAAAGAACTTTCTATCCCTTTCTAATTATCCCCTATATAATAATAGCCTAAGTTATCTGTCCGTCTGTCCTTGAATTTATGAAGCGGTTGAACCTGGAATGGCTAGAGGTATCCATATTGGATTCTTTAGGAGTTAGAGCTAGCAAAATTCAAAGCGAGTAAAGTTTATTTTCTCCTAAACTATTGATCCGATTCTAAAATAAATAGGTATAAATATGCTTTATATCACAGCTACAAATACTTTATTCTTTAAAACGTTCGAAATCCACCCCTTTCCTCCTTTTCGAGCGTTTAATGCTATTATTTCAAGCACTATTTTCCCAAGTTAAGAGCAGGCTATTAAGATTATTACATAATAAATAGGTAAAAATAACATTTTTTTCTACCATTACGACGTCATTTATTTAACCATCTCATTTAATCATTCCTTATATTAAATTGTTTAAATATAGTCTGCATGATTGTCATACTTTTTATCACTGAACTTAGATATTACGTAAATAATTTTCTTTATATTTGGCTTAAATAATAGATTAGGTACATATTTGATAATTTAAAATTTAATCATCGATTATCTTTTGGTGTAATGAAAATTTTATCACAGGTATTAACACCAAATTCTTGTCATAAATGTCTAGGAGTCTATTTACCTGACTAATGAATATCGAGCTTTTAAGTTATATATCTTTGAAAATTAAGAAGTTCGTTTGTATGTTTGTTTTTTATACATAAACACAATGTTTGCAATCGATTCGCTAAATTTTCGTCATCATTCATATACCACAAAATAATCACTGTCGATATTAAAACCTCTGCTGTCCATCCTATCACTTAATAAGACAAGATAAATTAAAGTTAGGAACTAATATATGGTCAGTAAAGATAAACAAATTATTGAGCGTGTACAAGATAAATCTCAGCCAAAAAAAAAAAAAATTATTTTACCTGCGTCATAAGGTACTTTACAATTCTGGAAAATTAAAAATTTTACTGATCCCGTCATATAACGAGCTACTTGCTAGTTAAACAATAAAAGAACGTGTACAATAGAAGTGAGGCAGACTATTTCTTAATTTCGATTTATTTGTTCAAGTTTTAATTATAATTATTAAAGGTAATAAATTTTTCATTTTCCGAATTTTAATCTTATAGTCTTGATTTATGCACATAAAGGTATATTAATTAAATATACTAGTATATTAATTAAATAATGAAAAAAATCCGTATTTAGAACTTCTCATTTTCCATAGATTATATCACGATTGTTTGCTTTTAATTTTTTCATCCAAAACCTTTTGTCAAGATTAAAAAAAATATATGTTTTATAATTCTTTTAATGAATGCAATTTCTTATCTTTTATTATCAAAATGGAAGTATGAAGAAAAGTAAATGTTTTATAACTAATTCCATTAAATACTATTACATTTTGGATTATAAATTATCTCTTTAAAAGTGCCATTAAACGATAAAGGAAGAATATCTATCAAAATTTACCCTCATTTATTTCATCTACTAATACTTTTACTCAGTTATCTGTTTTATTTATCTATTTTCACTAATGTGAACATTTATTTATCTTGATTCAGAGTTTCAGAGAAAAAAAATGGCGCAATATCCTTTCACTTGTGTAAGAAAAAAGCCATCTTTTCTTCTGTGTGTCAGTTCTATTCATAATTGATAATAAGAATACCTTCATTGTGTGATAAAAATGGAGCTGCCATTCTTCGAAGCGACCTTGCTTTTCGGCGACATCAGCTGTTTTTCCTTACAAAAGAAAGAATCAAGCTAAGAAAAAGAAAAAAAAAAGGATCGGGAAATGGGCATAAGTAACGTGCTTAGGGATATAAGTTTTCCTGTTAGAAACCGCAACACAAGAGGGGAGGGATACTCAGGTTAAACGAAAATGGGAGTTAGAAGAATCTCGTTTCGGCTAATTTCTTGTAGACTTGATTTTCTCCAAAGCGTTTGATTTTTCATGAGAGCCATCAAATTGCTCATGGATGGCTTTCTAATGTATCTCAACAGACGTTACACAAAGGCGCCGTTTATGATCGGAATTCTTCTTGCGGTCATTGAGAATCAATTATTTTATTTATTTGTAAACAAAATTATTGTTCTTTCTTTATTGGCATCGAGGAGAGATAAGAAGGAAAATATACCTTAATGCATAACGCGCTATCTTATGTTTTGCTTTATTTTTCTTATATCACTCAAAATAGGATGATTTTGTAAAGATAAATACTTATGACACTTTGCATTAATTAGAGAGTCTGAAACCATGAATATGGAGTTAAATCAAATTACTAGTTTATGAAATATTTTATAATAAATAATTAATGTTAAAACCAAATAATAAACTTTGAATTTAATTGTGGATTAGACAGCAATTCTTACTTCACTTAAACTCAGTTCTAAGCAACCCTCTTTCAATATTTTTGCAAACTTTGTTAATCTCAAGATTAAGGGCTTGTCTCACCAAAGTAGTTTAACGGCTAATCGCGATTAATCGCTGTTTAAATGGAGAATTGCATCCCACCATTGGCTGGCTCCATGAGTTAATAGCGGTTAGCAGCTAAACGACTTTGGTGAGACAGGCCCTAAAGCTTCCTTAACTAAATAAAAACTTGTTTGGACAAATCTTACTTTTTCAACATTTTCTCTAGTCACCAATTGTCAATATTAAGCCATTCAACCACTTTTACAGTTACAGGAGTAGTTGGTATGTTGAACTAACAGATTTTTTTCCTTTTGTTATAGTTATGGTAAAAGAAAGTATGTCATTCTTATTTAACTGTCTTTATTTGTTCGGAATCTATAATTTTGGAAATGTTGTTCATTTCTTGGGAGTAATACATAATATCATAATGTCTTAGATGGTATCACCGGCAAAACTTATATCGGACAAATCTCCCTTTTTCAATATTTTCTCGTGTCACCAATTGTCAATACTAAACCATTAAATCAGTCTTATAGTTACACGAGTAGTTGGTATATTGAAGTAATATTTTTCCTTTTGTTATAGTTATGGTAAAAGAAAATATGTCATTCTTATTTAACTGTCTTTATTTGTTGGGAATCTATAATTTTGGAAATGTTGTTCCTTTTTTGGGAGTAATAAATAATATCATAATGTCTTAGATGGTATCACCGGCAAAACTTATATCGGACAAATCTCCCTTTTTCAATATTTTCTCGGGTCACCAATTGTCAAGACTAAACCATTAAATCAGTCTTATAGGTACACGAGTAGTTGGTATATTGAAGTAATAGATATTTTTCCTTTTGCTATAGTTATGGTAAAAGAAAATATGTCATTCTTATTTAACTGTCTTTATTTGTTGGGAATCTATAATTTTGGAAATGTTGTTCCTTTTTTGGGAGTAATAAATAATATCATAATGTCTTAGATGGTATCACTGGCAAAACTTATATCGGACAAATCTTCCTTTTTCAACATTATTTTAGTTGCCAATTGTCAATATTAAACCATTAACAGTTTAGAAAAAGTTTGGTATGTTGACTAATAGATTTTTTTCTTTGTTATAGTTATGTAAAAGAAAATATGTCATTCTTATTACTGTCTTTATTTGTTCGGAATCTATAATTTAAATGTTGTCCTTTCTTGGAGTAATACATAATATCAAACTTAGATGGTAAATCAACAAAATTATATTAAAAATTCATTTCAATAAAATGTAATGAAAGTAATTCTGTATGTATTGAACGATATATTTCTATCAAAACGGTAAAAGTAACAAGATATTAATATACATCCATATTACTATGTTCATTTCATGCAATATGATTTGTAAGAGCATAAATTCAACAAAGTGCATTACACAACCTATTATGCAAGGCTTATGAGTAAACCTGGTAAAAGTAAAATATATGCATTGACAGGATATGTGTAAACTTTGTGTAGTCCCTAACCATATTTAGCCATTTAATTGTCATTGCAACTCAATTAAAACGAAGTATTTCAATAAATAACAGAATTTATCAGTTTAAAAAATTAGAATGGGGAATGTGCAATTGGTTTACTGTATTAGAAAATATACTGGTGGAATTATCGTTTCATTGCATTAAGATGATAGCTGTTTAATTTTATCATGTAATAGTGAGTTGATTCAATATATTAAAAACTAGAATATAACCCGTCATATGACGGGGTAAGTAAAATTTTTAATTTTCCAGAATTGTAAAGTACCCTATGAGGAAGATTAAAAAAATGGTTTGTTTTTTGGCTGAGAATTATCTGGTACACGCTCTATAATTTGTTTTTCTTCATACTCCTCTAAAGTCTCCCGATACTGTGAATGCAGTTAAGAATTACGTTGACTTCATTTAGAAAGGTAATTCAAAGTTTTCTTAGCAACGTCGAAATTATCGTTAAGTTCTTCCCGATTTTTTTGCCTCAAAAATTAATTGAAGTAAAGGAATGACACTATCATTTCCACTACACCCTAGAGGTATACAGAATTTATTGTTAATACCGGTGATAAAATTTTCATTGCAACAAAAAAATAATCGATGATTAAATTTAAGATTATCACATATGTACCTAATCTATTATTTAAGCCTAATATAAAAGGAGATTATTTACTTAATATTTAAGTTCAGTGATAAAACTTAGGAAAATAATGCAGACGATATTTAAATAATTTAAAATAAGAAATGATTAAGTAAGATGGTGAAAGGAACGACGTCATAATGCTAGAAAAAGAATGTTAGTTTTACTTTTATTTTGTGACAAATTGATAAATTTAATCACCTGCTCTTAACGGGGAAAAGTAAGGCTTGAAATAATGGTATTAAATGTTAAAAAAGGGGAGGAAGGGGTGGATTTCGAACTTTGCTAACCTTAACTCATCAAGAACCCAATATGGATGCCTCTATCCAATCCAGGTACAACCGCTTCATAAATTCGAGGACAGACGGACAGGTTTGGTTTGGAGTACTACGGCCTACTTTTTGCAACACGAGGGCTAATGAGACCGGGACCTACAGCTTAAAGCCGATTCCGAACGGCTACGAACATCCATGCCACTGTGGGATACGAACCCACGAACTCCGGTACCGGCTAGCACCCTAACCAATCGGCCATCGTTCGGCACGACAGACGGACAGATAACTTAGGCTATTATTATATAAGGGATAAGAAGCAGTAGATGGAATTAGTAGTTAAATGATATTTGCACGCAGTCCTTCGAATACGAACACTTAATTTAAAACTATACCCCAAAAATTTTCACGAAAATCAAATATTAATATATGCATGCTTTAATCCAAATTTCATAGCCTTGTGATTAAAATTATTGTTAAATCCATAATTCAGACTATAAAATGTCCGTCATTTTTTTTAGTATTCAAGACGAATTCTTATAACTCATTTCACCCAGCGCTCTTCTTGAAATCTTGTTTGTATAAAAGTGACTGATATGTTGTCTGATGAAATTTGTCTGTCTTTGTTCTTTATTCACCGTCATAACTTTTCCTCCTAATTTTTTTTAAAACTTCACTTTTGGAGCGTAACAGTTTTCTTTTTGCATCATTCTGCACACAGCCGTGTGATTTCATTAATCGGGAATCTAATATTTTTTTATGTCTAGAACTTCTTCAACAGATTCAAGATGGGAATCAGGAGAATAAAATAAGTTAAGCAAATGAAGGAGGGACAATAGAAGATTATAAAATTCCGCTGTCAGGGAAAAGTAAAGGATAAAAATAGAGCCACAAGGGATATTGCTGTAATTTTGTTAAAGAATGTCTGGTTCGTGCCTATCAACACCATTAATTTTTTTTTTCTAACGCAATATACATATTGTTCGAGTTGAGTTGTTATGAAGCTGATCAGTTACTCTGAGGCGTCATCTAATCTTTTCCAGTAGAACAATCTCTCAGCAGTCATTAAGCAATAGTTATTTTTATAATGCCTTGTTCAATCATACAAAATTATAATATTAATCGATTTATTTAAATTAGGATATTTTGATTGGTTAGTTAGTTGATAGCTATAAAATTTTGTATCACTGTTATTTATTTACAATTCCTTAAATAGATCAATTAAATTAAACTTATACCTGGAAAATTCAACTTGTAGACTAATTTTGGTTTGGTTTTGGTTTGGAGGGCTACGGTCTACTTTTTGCAACACGAGGGCTAATGAGACCGGGACCTACTGCTTAAACCAATTCCGAAAAGCTACGAACATACATGCCATAGTGGGATTCGAACCCACGAACTCCGGTACCTAAGGGCAGCATCCTAACCAATCTGCCATAGTTCCTCTTGTAAACCAGACATGAATATATGTATGTTGGATGCCAAGTTTCATAGAGTTATGATTAAAGTTATTGTTGAATAAATAATTGAGGCTATAAAATATCTCCCATTTTTTTTTAATATTCAAGACAAATTTTTATAATTCATTTCCCTCACAGAGGCATATATGAGGGGGGGGGACATTTGTCCTCAGACACAGCATCAACGGGGTGCCAAATTGATGCTACGAAAGTTTAGAATAAAATGTTTTTCATTTTTGAATGCACTAAAAAGTAAATAAAAGCAATCGCATAGTCAGTCCATCAATAGGAGGATATCTTTTTCCTGTGGTTATTTCTTTTAAAATTTATTTATTTATTTATTTATTTATTATGTGTTTCTTTTTGATTTCGAAGCCTGAAGCACGGAAATATAGCTCAGCGTGCCCGAAGCACGAGCCTAGTGCTTCGAGCTATAGTACACTATTTAGACTATTTCCTAGTATAGAGTCTAAAAGTATATTACCGTCTATGGACCATGCTTTTGTTAGTATTTGACAAATGGAACTATCTTGACAGCTGACAAAACTATTAGGAGGAATGAGAGAAATTGATGTCGAAGAAATTTTTTGAAATCTAGAACGTTGACCCTATTTATTGTGTTATAGTCGACTTGAAATGTGTTGTATTCTGACCATCCATATCAATGGTCATTACTACATTATTCCTTTAGTCCACGAGTATTTGAGCTTAACATAAGGTCATTAGTCAATGTAGTGTTATAGAAATTCGGTTCAAAAAACTGTTTGCACTGTAATAGCCAGCAGGCATTGAGCTAATTGCATAACAAGAGGCAAAGGTTAAAGAGCCTACCATTGGACGGGCGCTACTGTCAAAGCCTTTGGTCCACGAGTGTGTGTGTGTAAAAGAAGGCGATTAGTCGATGTAGTAGTATATAATATTCGGTTTAAAAAATTTTTTGCACAGTAATAGCCAGTAGGCATTTAACCAGTGGTATAACAAGAGGCAGGGGGTAAAAAACCTACCATGCCACGGACGCTACTGTCAAAGCCTTTGGTCCACGAATGTGTGTTAAAGATGATTAGTCGATGTAGTATTATAGAACATTCTGTACAAAAAGCTATTTGCAAAGTAATAGCCAGCAGGCATTGAGCCAATAATATAAATAAAGACAGGGGGTAAAGGGCCTACCATGCCATGAGACCTACTGTCAAAGGGGAGACAAATGGTGTATTCTACATATTATATTAATAAATGTTTTACGTTTGGTTCAGTTTGGAGCATTACAATCTATTTTTTTCTACACGAGACCTAATGCGATCAGGATCTACTGGAGTTCTATTTCGAGTGACTAAGAGATACGAACCTGCGTACTCCGGTATCGAAGAGAAATACCCTTCTATTCGGAAATCGTTCAAAGGGTGCTAAAAATGTGCCACGCCTAAGGCACCAGTATGGTTTGCTACACCTCTGTTCATTAGAAGCCCTTCTTGAAATATTGTTCGTTTAAAAAGAGATTGATATGTTGTCTAATGAAATTTGTCTGTATTCATCTTTATTAGCCATCATAACTTTTCTTCCTAATTTTCATTCATAATCTAACTTTTGGAGAGTAACTTTTTGTTTCCTTTTATCTCATTCTTCACATAGACACGTGATATCATTAATCGAAAATATGCTATTTCTTCTGTTTAGAACTTTACCAACAGGTTCAAGATAAGAATCTGGTCAAGAAAACAAGTTAAGGAAATGAAAGATGGACAATGAGACAATATAAAATCTCAGTTTCAGTGAGAAGTTAAGAGTGAAATTTGAACCACAAGGGAGAATGCTATATATTTTTTAGAAGTATATCTCGTTTGTGTCCCTCAACACCATTAAAAACCTCACGTAATATACATATTGTTTCTGTTGAACTATTATGTAGCTAATCACTTATACTAGTGTTTCTAATATTTGGTAGTAGATAAATGTGTTATGAGTCATTGAAGAGTTAATAAGAGTAAAAATGATTTATTTCTACAACAAAGTAAATTGTGATATTAATTAATCAAAATAATGATTTTTTTTATTGTTAATTGAAATTTTTAAACTGTTTTATCACTGTGATTTGCATACAGTCCCTCCAATACGACCATTTAATTTAAACTTATAACCTGAAAATTTTTCTGAAACCTCAAATAGGAATATATGCATGCTTGAATCCAAATTTCATAGCTTTATGATTAAAACTATTGTTCAATCCATAATAATTCCGACAATAAAATGTCTCCCATTTTTTTTTAGTATTCAAGGCGAATTCTTATAACTCACTTCACCCAGCGCTCTTCTTGAAATCTTGTTTGTTTAAAAAGTGAGTGATATGTTGTCTGATGAAATTCGTCCGTCTTAGTTCTTATTCACCTTCATAACTTTTCCTCCTAATTTTCTTTTAGAACTTCACTTTTGGAGAGTAACAGTTTTCTTTTTGCTTTATTCTGCACACAACCGTGTGATTTCATTAATCGAGAATCTAATATTTCTTCTGTCTAGAACTTTTTCAACAGGCTCAAGATGAGAATCCTGAATACAAAATAAGATAAGGAAATGAAGAAAAGACAATAATAGATTATAAAATTCCGCTGTCAGGGAGGAGTTAAAAATAAAAAAGAGCCACAAGAGAGATTACTGTAATTTTTTTAAGTGTGTCTGGTTCGTAGCCCTCAACATTATTAAGAAATCTTTTCCGATTAATATATATATTTAGCTCACCCCTTGGAACTCTAGAAATAACTGTACTGAGTTTTAACATTAAAATTAAAGTACATTTTCATCAAGCATTAATTTTTTTAAAACATTATACCCAATCAAAATTTAATTTAAAAAGAAATTCAATTTTTAAAATTTTTATCTACATATATATATATATATATATATATATATATATATATATATATATATATATATATATATATATATATTGTGTAATATGTATTGATACTATTACTATTAAATCTTAATATGCATTTTATATAACTTGTTTTCTAAATGATGTGTTAAAAAATAGAGAAATAAATAATGAATTCCTATTCCCTCTTTAGAAACTATATCCAAACTACTGTCCTTATATATTGTTTGTGTTAAGTCGTTAAGTAGCTGATCAGTTATACTGGTGCTTCATCTAATCTTTGTCAGTAGAACAATATCTCCGAAGTCATTAAATAAGAGTTATTTTTATGGATAACGTCTCTATCCATCATAGTAAATTATGATATTAATTAATCGATTTATTTAAATTATGATATTTGGGTTGGTTATTTAGTTGAAAGCTTTAAGCCTTTGTATCACCGTGAGGCAAACATGCTACAGACACTAAAATTAATGTGATATTTACAGAGAGATATAAAAGGTTTTGTTGATTATTGCTATCCTGTAGCAGCTCAATTTTTCCAATTTACTCGAAGAATACGTTTGATACTACGCATAATTTTTCTATCAAATTTTCATTTATAATTTGACGGGACGCAAATGAGTAATTATTACTCACATTAACGTTGCATTTGTTAAATAAAAAATAAAATGTGGATGAGTCAGCAGTACACTTCTTACAAGGATATTTTAAAATTTTTATGCTTAAAGTAAAGTACAATGCTTATATACAATTTATTTGTAGAAAACGCATTTTTCTGCAAATAAAATTTCATATTTATGTTTAAAACTTTAAAAAATATTTTTCGATTTTAAAATAATGTATTTAATTTTTTGATAAATTGTTTTTTGAGAAACAAATTGTTAAATTTTTATATTTTTTTATTTGATGTACAATTATACAAGGACATCATATTCAAAGTTCATTTTGTATAGCTAAAGACTCTCCTGCTAGAATAAAACTCAAAACAATATCTATGACACCAGATCTAAAGCTTTTTTAGAGTGACACCTCAGGCATACATAAGCTTTGAGTTTGAGAATAGTAAATGTAGAGAATAGGTCGCACCTCGAGATAAATAGAAGGTCAGTTCTTAGATTCTGGGAGAGATGCAATGATGAAGGAAAACAACTTAAATTTTAACTTATAAATTTATTCGTGTGTTTATTAATAATTTCACAATTTTTAGCTGACGGTATTATTGCATCCTTGCTTACGGCCCCCTATGCTTATCTAGGATACGAATGTTCTCCCCAATCAAGTTTATTGAAAAAGCCTCTGCTTAGAACAGTATAACTAATTATATATAAAAAAGCAAAGGTGTCACAAATTCCCCCGATTTTCCAGCTGTGGAAAAAATAATTCAACATCTAGTTATTAAAGTAAGGATAACAGATATAGCTTTTTCAGTCATCAATGTTAGCAGCAAGGCAATGATTAAGCGAAATTCACCTCTTCACAATTAAAAATAGAAATTTAAAAATCTCTTATCAGATATTAATTTAATTTTAAAAATTTACAGACCACTATTATCCCACTGTATATTATGTGTTACATACTCTGCTATTTTTTTTTTTTTAATTTTACAACAAAATCTGCATCTATACCTTTCTGAAAAGAGTAATAGCTTATTCCAGTTAGTTTTCTCCATATTCGTGTAGATAAATATAGATTTCTTTTGTTAAGTACTTTACCCTTTTAGAGCAGTAGTTTCATGTTTTCACTACATACAAGGGTACGCAGAATAGATGGAGGGAAGGAAATTTCATGTGTGGGCCAAAAATCAACCCCACAAAAACTGGAGTAATAATAGTTTGGTTTGATTTTGGAGTGCTACGGTCTACTTTTTGCAACACGAGGGCTAATGAGGCCGGGAACTACTGCTTAAAGCCGATTCCGAACGGCTACGAACATCCATGCCATAGTGGGATTCGAACCCACGAACTCCGGTTCCGAAGACCAGCACCCTAACCATTCGGGAATCGTTCGGTTTGGAGTAATAATAGAAGTGATTGATAAGGAGATCCTGACTCTCTCCATACGACAGCAGAACAGTAAACAATGGGGGGATTTTTTTTGATTTGGTATGTTTTGGAGCGCTACGGTTTACTTTTTTGCAACATAAGGGATAATGAGACAGGGACTTACTGCTTGAAGCCGATTCCAAACAGCTACTAACAACCAGGCCATGGTGAGATTTCAACCCACGAACTCTAATACCGAAGATCAACATCTTAACTATTCGACCATGGTTCGGTTAAGCCGTGAGGGGAGCGGATTATTTGGTGCATATTTTGACCAGGCACGTATGTTTGAAGCTTGCTCTACTTGATGCAATACTGACCAAAAGGTTAAATAAAAATCCTGAGCAAATAATCATCACCATCTTGAAAACAATTTTATAATTAAAGACTAATCAATATTCTTTAGATTAAAAACTTTCCGTTTATTAATTTATCATTTGAGTGTTTCTGAAAATTTCAGAATATATTTATAAAAGATGAAAATTTAAGTGTAACTAAAATAATCTTTACTGAGATTTATAACTTATTCAAATATTTATAAATTGCAGCAACTTATTAAAATACCGAAAGCAGTTGCTCGATTTTTTTTTGTTATTTGTATAAAGTAAATTTAAATTTCTTTATTTTGTACAAAATATTTGTCCTTCATGTCTAAGAGGTAGGGGAAGTAATTTAAGCGGGTAATTTAGATATACAATTATTATAGAATGTAATTGGTATTAATTTAAAATCAATCATGTTCATTCATTTGCTCTCTGACTTACACTCACTCTTTCACTAAACGAATACACACACACGTGGACAGGATAAGATGAATTATTTAATGACAGTCGTAAGAATGGGAATTATAGAAAAATATTGAAAAAAAAATGGGACGACATTGGATATTTTATTTGTAATACTTTTGTTTTCAAATAAATATAATAGTTAAAGTTACAATCAGAGGTAAAAAATTACTCGCAGTTTGAAAAAGTATTTACAAAGAAAAATAACTCCTCTTTTCTAAGCTATTATACTCAAACCCATATTTTTTTTACAAAATTTATAGTTTAAACTTACATCTTAGGTGTACTCTGCTACTACTTTGTCTCCCACTTATCCCAGTTTTAAAGAAAACTGCCTTACATCAGTTATTGTAGTAAGAATGCAAAAGTAATCTTGTGATAAATCTTGAACTAGGACAATTTACTGACCACTGCGATAAGAATAGGCTAAGATTGACGCGGTGGAAAAAGTCATAAGTTTTCTTAGCTTAATTTTCTTTTTTACTTTTATGTAAGGATGTACATTATATGAAGTCAAAACATCCTTCGTCTTTATTATACTGACATCGACAACAAAATACTGTCATTTTTGAAACAGCGTTAAAGAATCAAAGCTTAAATTTTGCAGTGATGTTTTATGCAAGAAGTTTTGGGATAAAAGAGTTCAACAATTTCAGATTTTGTCGGAAAATTAACACATTGTTTGGGGGTACATTTAGCAGCGGAATTGTGTCGGGAGCGGGCGTTTTGCGATTTAGTTATTCAGTTAAATCTCAATAGATCGAAAATTATTTAATTTTTTAACCAACTTTTCTTATTTTATATTGAAATATATAAACAAATATATAAATAGAAATATATAAATAACAACCATAAGATTTTTGTAAACAAAAATATATTTTTTAGTGGATAAATTTATAATAGTATCGTAAATATGAAAAATCAAATAAAAATAGTTGTATATAGTTTTAATTTTTTCGAATTATGTTATATATAAACATTTTTACATTATAAAAAAATGAAAAGAGCAATCATAAAACTAATAATGTAAAAACTAGTTTTTATTTGTCTAAATTTTTCCAGAATGTATGTAGTAGACAAGAAGATTCGGCTTCGTTTCCCTGTATATACCGTTATTTTTGTACCCACAAGCAAACCATGTTGTTACACTAACCCGTACTAGTACGTATCCTGCACTCAAGTACCAATCGTCAGAAAACGTGCTAATACGTGACCTTGCTCAAGTATCAATCGTCAGAAAACTCACTTGTGTCCCGCATACAATGTGTTAATAGAAATCTACAGTTGAGTGTGTAAACTACATGTCAAATTTCATTTTTATATCTTATGTTATATCTTATAAAGATATAATATAAGATTCTTATTTATATCTTATATCTTATTTTTATAATTTTTAGTTTCATCACGAGGTTTCCTAGGCACACAGACGTAATTTAAAAAAGACTTTTTTTCTGATACAGGAAATTTAATAGATTTCCAGAAATATAAACTTTCCTAAATCTATATAAGATATGCATGCATCATACATGGGAAGGGTTTTTAAAAAGCTCTAAATTTATTTAAATTAATCATGTACTGTCAGCTGGGCAAAAAATAATTTGAAATTTTTAAATTTTTTATTGAATTGTAAAATGTAAATAAAAGTGTGGAAAAGCAAGTTTTTTTATTCCATATTTTGTAATAAATATGACTCTAAAGATTTCTTCAAACAATTGGTGAAAACAAGTTTTCAATTTTGTGAATACTTGAAACATCGCAAAGAGATTTCTGTTGGTCACATCCCGATGAATTTTCTTAGCTATGAACTTTAACCCTTTAGCGGACAGTGGTTTCGTAGTAAAACCACCTATTCAACATCTTTCTTTTAAACTTTACTTTTTGGAGTACTTTACTTTATCTTTGCATAATTATTTACAGCTCCAATCCCATACATCTGTGGTGTATGGAAACCAATAGTGTAGAATCAAGAGCTTCTGCAATTAAAAAAAAAAACTTTTTAGAGACATGGATGATTTTTCGATTTTTTTTAAATGTTTTTGACATTTTAAATTTACAGCAGATGATAGCTCTACATTTAATTTATTTTTTCTTTTGAAATATATGTATTTAAACTTGCTGTACCTGAGAAGTCAGTAATTTAATTTATCCTTCTTATGACCCCAAATAAAAGTATTTATAGAAACCCCACTTATAAATTGTTAAGCTATTTATTTATTATATCATTTTAAGGATTAATATTTATTGTTCTTCTAGTATAGTTAAACTTTTAAAAAGTATAATGTTCAAGCTGTACAAGGGGAGGGGTTAGTCAGTTAAACAACTCTTCAAAACCTCCTTGCCTAACGATGGTCGATTGGTTAGGGTGCTGGCCTTCGGGACCGGAGTTCGTGGGTACGAATCCCACTGGGGCATGGATGTTCGTAGCCGTCCGGAATCGGCTTTAAGCAGTAGGTCCCGGTCTCATTAGCCCTAGTGTTGCAAAAGAGTAGATCGTAGCACTCCAAACCAACCTAAGGTAAACCCTCCTAAGGAATGTAAAGAAAACTTATCATATATTTTACATTTACAAGGTTCATAGATAACATTTATAAATTAATTACACTAAATTATAATGAATTTATTTTGGCGACTTTTAAAGGGTTAAGGCATATAAATTAAATCTTACTTTAATACGTCTCAAAATGCAGAGTCTGTTAATTCTCTACTTAATAAGAAAACTATGATAGACAACTTGTAGAAAAGAAAATATGTGTTTACTGTTAATATTACATTACTTTAATGTTTCATTGAATTTTTGCAATAATAAGTCTTAACATATTAAAGGTACATATTAAAGAAAACAATAAGGTTAACATATTAAAGGAAACGTAAAGTAAATGTTAACATATAAAAGAAAATGTTCATACTAAGTGTAAATTGGATGTACTTGGTGTATTTTAAATATAACTACTTTAAAGAATAAATAATAAATTTTTAGGCAAATCATGTTTTACCAAAATATTTTAGCTACCTTATCATAAATGCAATACTACGTTGAATTTTCAAAGAGGTTGTTTAAAAAATTATTAGTTTTGGAAATCCAGTCCCATATAAAACAACTCTAATACATCTCAGTTTCTTTGATTTTTTAATTTATATATTTCGTAATTTGTAGATACGAACCACATTGACAAAAGTGTGATCCATCTACACCCTGTTACACTTTAAAACTCCTGATTTCTGATAAACTTATTTGAATGTACGCTGTATTCATTAAAGTTCAGCAAATTCATAACTGACCATTAAAGTTGAAAAGGAAAAACATTAATAAAAGTAACATATTTCGTTTTATTGTGAATAACTAAAAGAAGTAAAAGTTTCCAATAAATTTTAAGTTAGTACGAAATGTTGATAAAATATTGCGCTCTTAAATCCTTTATTGTTAATATTTTAAAGGAAGATATCCTGAATAACATAAATGGAGATACTCCCCCAACACAGAGATCAAATAGTGAATCTAAAGCATTTAGTTCTTTTTGCACAAGCATATTGCCCCGAAATACTCGTACCAATTTAAGTAATGTAAAATGCTTTAGGGTGTCTGCACTTTTACAGTATACAGCTGATAATTTATCTTATCTCTCTTATTTGTTTATCCTTACAGTTCGATTTTTTATTACTTATTTTGATGCTTTTTAGCTTCTTGGATATTGAATAAATCTTTAAAATTTATCAAATTTCTGCATCACTGCTAACAAAAAATAAAAAATAATAAAAAAGATGCGAAAAAAGAAAGATTCTACCATACATTTTACTTTGCATTCTTGTGTCGGTGCACCGATGCTTCCATCCAGATCTTTGGCACTGCTCCAGAAGAAACTTCTCTTTTTTTGTTGTTGTGGGAGTGGGGAGGCTTCTAGTAGATTTTCGAACACATCGGCGAATCTTGAACCGCGTCCAAAACGGAGTATTGTGGGGCCTCAGCAAGTTTGATGGGGTTGGCCTCAGCCCCCTTCTTATCAATGCCCTCCCCCATCTTTGCACTTTCGACTTTCATTCGTTATACCTCGAATATTATTTATTAATCGGAAGCTTCTATCCAGTAGGCGCCATGAAATTTAATAAAGTACGTTTTATTTTCTTTTTATCAAGATATTATCCACAATCTCTTTTGGGATACTCTAAAACAAATAGTGCGTTGAGGCGGTTTCTACCACAATAGGCAGATGGTAGAATCTCTAAGACTGGTAAATGGTAAAAGCTGTTAGAATCATTAGAATTTTTTACGATATTAAATTATTTTGTGTTATACTGATCAAATTTCTATTTAGTAACTACACAATTCATTAGAGATATAAAATTTTTTAAGCCATTTGAAAGAATATTTTTGATTTATTGTCGGTGACATAATTATGTCCATTCATGATTTTAGAGAATGACGACTTTGAATTTAGCCCCCCTTTTTCAATGCACTTCAATATTTTTTTCCCTTTTGACTTTCATTCTTTACACCTCGAATAATATTTATTAATCGGAAGCTCCTATTCAGTAGGGGCAATAAAATTCAATAAAGTACGTTTCCCCCTTTTTATAGAGGTATAATTTCCAATCTCATTTGGGTAACTTCAAAACAAATAGTGCGTTGAGGGTATTTCTATCACAAGAGACAGATGGTACAATTTCTAAGACTGGTAAATGGTAGGAGAACCTGTTAGAATCATTAGAGATTTTTACGATATTAAACTATTTTGTGTTATACTGATCAAATTTCTATCTGGTAACTACACATGTCATTAGAGATATAAGAAGTTACTTTTTATGCCATTTGAAACAATATTTTTGATTTATTGTCGGTGGCATAATTATGTCCATTTATGTCTTCAGAGAATGATGACTTTGGATTTAGCCCCCTTTTTTCAATGCATTTCAATATTTTTTTAACTTTTAACTTTCATTCTTTACACTTCGAATAATATTTATTAATCGGAAGCTCCTATTCAGTATGTTTGGTTTGGTTTGGTTTGGTTTGGTTTGGAGTGCTACGGTCTACTTTTTCCAAAAGAAACTCCTATGCAGTAGGTGCAATAAAATTTAATAAAGTACGTGTCCCCCTTTTTATAGAGGTATAATTTCCAATCTCAGTTGGGGAACTCTAAAATAGTGAGTTGAGGCGATTTCTACCACAACAGGCTGATGGTAGAATCTCTAAGAATGATAACAGGAAAAACAGCTGTGTTGGGGATTTTGACAATGAATAGACAAAATTATTTTACCCTATATTAATCTAATTTCTACTTTGTAATTCTATACTCCATTAGTGATATTAGAAGTAACTTTTAATGCCATTTGAAAGAATATTTTTGATTTATTGTCGGTGGCATAACTATGTTCATTCATGTCTTTAGAGAATGATGACTTTGGATTTAGCCCCCTTTTTTCAACGAACTTTAATATTTTTTTCCCTTTTGACTTTCATTCTTTACACCTCGAATAATATTTATTAATCGGAAGATTCTATTCAGTAGGGGCAATAAAATTCAATAAAGTACGTTTCCCCCTTTTTATAGAGGTATAATTTCCAATCTCATTTGGGTAACTCTAAAACAAATAGTGCGTTGAGGTGATTTCCACCACAACAGACAGATGGTAGAATCTCTAAGACTGGTAAATGGTAGGAAAAGCTGTTAGAATCATTAGAGATTTTTACGATATTAAACTATTTTGTGTTATACTGATCAAATTTCTATTTAGTAACTACACATTTCATTAGAGATATAAGAAGTTACTTTTTATACCATTTGAAAGAATATTTTTGATTTATTGTCGGTGTCATAAATATGTCCATTCATGTCATTGGATGTAGCCCCCTTTTTTCAACGCACTTCACCATTTTTTCCCTTTCGACTTTCATTCTTTACACCACGAATATTGTTTATTAATTGGAAGCTCGCATTTTGTAGGTGCAATAAAACTCAATAAAGTACGTTTCCCGCTTTTTATAGAGGTATAATTTCCAATCTCATTTGGGTAACTCTGAAACAAATAGTGCGTTGAAGAGATTTTTACTACAACAGGGTGATGGTAGAATCTCTAAGAATGATAACAGGAACAACAGCTGTGTTAGGGATTTGACGATGAATAGACAAAATTATTTTGCCCTATATTAATCTAATTTCTATTTTGTAATTTTATACTTCATTAGTGATATTAGAAGTAACTTTTAATGCCATTTGAAAGACTATTTTAAAGTTGTAGTGCATGGTAAATTTCTGTATTTTGACATGAGTTGGATAATTACAATAAGGTGTTTTAAAACTTAATTATTAAAATAGAAATTTCTTTAAATTACAAATTAATAATGAATCATTATGCTTGGAAATAAAATATGTATTTTAATTTAAAAGTTACATTATGATGTATCACCAGCAAGTTTTGAAGCATTTTCCAAGCATTGAACCTGAAATAATTTATTCTGATAATGAACTTGACATTCAACCCTATTGTGTTTAAATTTACCTGCTCTTAGAATTTTAACTGTGTAATGACTGCTTTCAAAACTCTACGCTTATCGATTGAAAATATTTAACTAATGTCATTGTTTAATTCAAAGGCTTATGCATGTGATAAAAATCGGAAACTTGTTAATATTTGCCTGAATCAAAACAGCAGTCATTTTCAAGGACTCTTCAAAAATCAAGAAATGACATGAAAAGAATGAAAAAAAATTCCCAATGTGAATGCTATTTATTGTTTGGTACATTATTAAAAGAGAATAGAAAAATAATTATTCACTTAAATAATTAAAATATTGCTTTCGAGTCAAATCTGACTTAAAGAAGAACATGTCCTTATTTCTCATTTTCCTCGTTCAGAAAACGTGAAAAATGTCTAGAATGCTTGTATGAATTTTTATGCTTGTACGAATAATTAGAATTTAAAGACCTCCAGACAGAATTTTCTACTTGAGGAAATACTTTTCTACGTTTTAAAAATACTTCAGTATAATATAATATTGAATTACTTGCCATGTCTGCCTTAGTCAAAAATAAAATTAAATAGGAAACCGAATCATCAGTATCTATTGTACTTTAAGGAACCACTATACTTTATTTTATTTATAATTTCGAAAGTTGTTATAGATAATATTAAGGGGTGATGATCAAAACTAACGAAAGATATTTATAATGTATATGGTAACATTACATTTTGCAATAGCAATGCTGTAAAAATCATTATTAATATTTTTAAACAGGAAAATATTGCTAAGTGAAATTCTAAAACGATTAGAAAGATGTTTCTAGTATTTCACTATGACTTCATACATGCTATTTATCACTAATGTTCTAAAAATATTTTTTTAAGTTATGACAGTAAGTTTCATAAAACAGTCTATTTTAATCCAGTGTTAATTTAGTAATGTTAGGTAATATATAACTGAGAGCTGTCGAATTCACGGTATAGCACCCTTAGTGCTGTGGAAGCTAAACTAATCTACCAATATGATTCTGTAGAGTAGAAAATATTTGAAGCAAGTTTCAAGTATTACCACTGAAATGTATGAAGACTTAATAAAGACCTAAATAAAGATTTAAGGTTTTATTAGATGTTAATTATGCCTCATCTGAAGATATTTATTATCATATAAATGAACCACTTAAATTATAACTATTCCCTCAGCTTAAAGTGAAAATTAAAATTCTATATATTTTAAATATTATGTCTATTTCTAACATATATATTAAAAGCAAAATAAGTTATAAGTGTTCCTTCAGTACAGTTAACTAAAAAGTTTTAAATTTTAATTCGAATCTTGTCCCTTCACCGCTCTACTTAATATCGCAATATCAGAGGTATAATTTGTGACTATCAATATCACACTTAAATCTGATTTTCTGTTGTAAAACATCTTTTTTGGGGATCTATATAAATATTTTTCATGAGAGAAAATATTTTTCGTAGAACCAAAATGGAAAGTAGAGCATATGTAATTTTCTTTATGGTAGTCTTTAACTTGTACGCTGAAAAATAATTTTAATAGTGGTATAAAGATGAATTGTATGTCATGTTTGGTTTCACAAATAAATAAATAAATAAAAATTAAGAAAAACATTTTTACTTTCTGTTATACTTCAATTCTATCTATCTACTACACTTTCTTTTGTTCCAAATTTTGAAATGAATGGAAGGACGATACATAAATAACGGGAAGTATTAATAATGTATATTACAACATTCTACTTTTGTGTTTAATGGTAATGCTATAAATAATATCAGAAAGTTTTTAACTTAAGACAAGTTTTCAAGTTAATATTTCCTTGCAGTTTTAAATTATTGTTTATATTTTCTACTCTAAAAGAAACACGTTCTTAAATAATGACAATAAGTAGTGCATAATAGTCTAAGTTTATCAAATATTGTATAAGTAACATAATTCATTAATATTGTATATTTAATTACTAATATGTATAAAAAATGGTAAATTTACTTCCTTACTAAATGTGTTAAGTATTATATTAAATTATTTGAAAGGCAACGAAAAAAAAAGTTGTATCTTCTTTCTTATTTTAAACTGTTGAAACTTTTTATAGAATGCTTGTAAATATAATCACTAGTTGTAAGGGTATAAAGTGGATATTTGGGCATAGTATTTTTAAGTAACTCTTAGCAATTCAGATTTTAAATCTCTTTAATAGTGACGAATTTCAGCTATGTATTTTTAGCTTTATATATGACTGTCTCTTACCGATTCTTCCTATTATATGTATGTAATATTAAAATCCCTTATTTAATATTTTAATATTAATTTAATAAATTTAATTTGGGGGTTTACGCCATAATTCTGATTTTTCCCTCCACACACGCTATAGACTCAATTCAGCCTCTGTCTGTACTACTTTAGCCAATAGTTAGCGTGTTCTCTTTAAACATGGGTATTTTTTTAATCATGTGATCAATTGTGTTTAGGGATAATTCGTAGTCTTTTTACCTGAGAAATCCCTACTTGAAAAGTGTGTGTGCAGGATCACATTGTCTGGGGGTGCACGATGCTGTAAAATTACTTGTCTGTTGTATGGATTTCATGTATCTGACCAGAAATAAACTGTGTTGTGATTTTGAATAAGTCTCGCCCATATATATATATATATATATATATATATATATATATATATATATATATATATATATATATATATATATATATATATATATATATATATATATATATATATATATATATATATATATATTGGATATGCTATACGTTTATGATTACCCTGAATCAAAATTATTTATAATGTAACCGAAGGTATAGTCTTGAATCATTGATTCCATAAATATTTAGCTAGATGTATCAGTTGGTCAGGCTATTTCCACTGGATTATATTATATCAGAATTTGTAAATTTGGTATATTTATTTTTATACCATTATGTACATCACTGCTTTTCTGGCCATTTACTAGATAGCTATTTCTTCAGTAATAGCAATTGTACACAAATGTTTTATTTACATTGCAGTCTATCACATTAATTAAATGTAAAAGTAATGTAGTGAATAAATGTTTTATATTAGATATCTCAGTAGTTCATTACTGGAAAAACATAACATCAAGTAAGGATTCTAACAGATGTTTCAACTGGGAATAGCTACCATTCTATTATGTAGTCAACATCTAACGATCAGAAATATCTAACAAAGGGTCACCCACTGTAAATTACTAATATAATACTTTATTCTTTTGGTAGTTAAATCATTTCATATTCCTCTTAACGGGAATAACAATTTTTCATAAAAAATAGTAACTCACAATTAGTATTAGTATAAGCTAGATGTCGTTACATATATATACCCAATCCAGCGATGATTCTTTATTTATATATTCAATTTAAAATAATATACTAAAATTTATCAATTCAACTGCGAAAAGGGCAGATTTGATTTATAATTTTTAATGCATTGTTTTAAAATAATGAACTATGAGTCCCAAATATGTTCATACATGACATTTAAAACACCACGGAAAAGTTATTAATGCAGTCTTGCACTTTTGGGAGTAAAAGGAATTGAATTAATATACTTTGAAACAGTATTTTAAAATATTGAGCTAGCCATCACGTTTCAACTGATTTATTGTTGTGTAATTTCAAAAGCAATTCCAGCAAGAATTGTATTGTCTTCATCTCAGTCATTGCAATAAACATGTGAATCTGAATTTTGAATAAACTTATTGCATGAGAGTATGTTCGTGATTAATTATCTTACGTATCAGAATATATCATCACGTTGAACTTAATTACACGTCAGAAGAATTATCAATGAGAAAATGCTACATAACTTTTATTTTGATGTATCAATAATGTAAGAAGAGCGAAATGAAACTACGCCGCTTTGTTATTCAATCAGGAAAACACAATTGCAACTTATAAATATTTTATTTTCTAGATTCAGAGAAATCTGACTTTTAAAGCAGAGAGTACCCTATAAATGTACATCAATAATTTCCAGTTGCAATTGGAGACCCCTGTGTTTAAACACGATCACGAATATTCAGAGTGGCCAATTTGGCAATTTGTTATGACCGTCTTACAGTTTTAAGCAAATTAGCTATGGAGTTGTGCGTTTGCCGCTAGAGGGCGAGAGAAGTCTATAAAGGGAAGGTTGTTTGCAAATGTCGATCAAAGATGTTAACTGCTTGAGAAGGCACGGGGAGAAAAATAGCGATTTGGAAGACTTCGAACATGGAGGAGGGGAATGAGGGTTGTAGGATCTTAAAGGAACGGAGATAGCATCAGCAAAAATGCTACGTTCGGGAAATATTCAAGAGTAGCTGTTGTGAAGCTGCATAGAGACTAAACTTATCAGCCAACGAACAGGGTCTACCTGAGGTTGTTATCGGCTATGAATGCTCGAGTTGAAAAAGAATTTTCAGGAATTACGCAGGATGACAGTAGGATAACAGTGCATCAAATTACAACTCTTTTTAAACAAGGACCATCTATTCCGAAGCACGCTGGCTGATTGAAGTATAGTCTTCAGAGCCTTCAACCCTGCACCCCGTAAACTGATTTATATGATAGCTTCTAAGAATGTAAAGGATAGGCTTTGTGCATGAAGACTCACTGTTAAATTGAAAATCTTGTTCTTGAGTTAGTTTAAATGCATCTTACAAGGCAAGCAAGGCAATGCATCTTACAAGACTGTTCTGAATATGTTAGCCTTTCAATGCATATAAAATCTTTAAAACAAATATTTATAATACATACATTTGAAATTATCTTTTCTTAAGTATCTCGTCATAACGTTATATAGATTTTAATTTAATTTTTTTGATTGTATATTTTATATTTTTATTACAGATTTATTTTATCCAATTTCTGATATATTTGATCTGATTAAGATAGTTTTGGATTAATTTAAGCTTTTCATAGGTAAAATCTCTGTTAAAATCTTTAGCATTAGATCATCACTAAGACTTTTTCTTCTTAACCTCTTCCCTTACAAGGTTTTTTGAAAACAATTGTAAAAAATCACCACATTTTTTTTATATTATTATTAAATACAAGGAAATAAAGCAATACAAAATATGTACGTTTTAAGTTGAATTTTTCACTTTTTACAAATTTAAAAGCATTTAGTTTTAATATTAGTTTACTATCCTGAGTTGTCTCTGGCAAATGGAAAAAAAGGTAAATATTAGTCTTTTAGTGATAGTACAAAAACAACACAAAATGATACCAGGCATTCTGTACACTATTATCTGATCTCTTTTCTTATTGGCTTTCCTCTGAAATCTGTTTTACAGGACCACAAAATACACTGTCTCGTTGGATTTGATTTTTGTTTTCAGTACCATATGGAAAAGGCCTGGAGGTTAACCTGAGTAGTAGAGAACTAATACTGGGTCTTCCTAATGTGACAAAAAACTCGTCACAACGATTTTCTGAAATTAGTTTTTAACTAGTGGAAAACAAGTGATCAGTCCTGCCAAACGAACCACGAAACCAACAAAACTTGACAAACTGTCAAAGTTAAATATTTCCTTTCATTTACTCCAGGCCGTGTAAATCTGTGATTAAACAAATCGTACTGATACATTCTGCTTTGCCCGAGTTTTCTCGGGATAATACTTAACTGCAATATATATGAACCCGAGATAACTCGGGTTAACCAGGAAAGAGGTAATAATTGTCAAACTTCCTGAGCGTATTTTTAACGCATTTCTTCTCACTTTTGTGAACTAGAACCAAACCTTGAAAACTTGCAAATACATGAAATGTTTACTTTGTACAAACACAGATACAAATATCAAATACTGTTTATTCTCAATTTTTAAGCAAAGGTTTAATGTATCTTTGGTATTTATATTTTACCTGAACATGTTTAGGCCTATGAATATTGACAACAAAAGTAAGAAGCCTGTTAGATTATGGCGGATTTTTCTTTCATTAAAATAATGAATTTCGAATAGTGTTTTTTTTCTTCTGGAATCCTTTACAATGAAGATAATTACATAAATCCAATAAAGGTGCGGAAAAATAAAAACAAAGAATAAAGAAAAATAAGGTAAGGACCTGATGTCACAAAATATGACATGGTTCATAATTCGTTAATTGTAGAAATACAGGCTTCATCCCCAGTAAAATTAATGGATGTTAGACAATTAAAATCTGAATGCTAATTATCGAATTCAAAGTACTTTTCCGAAAAAGTAATTAGTCTGTCAATTTTAACACATCTTTTTAAAAAATAATCCATTTAAAACTGTCTTTCTAGAAAAAGGTCCAAATAATATACATAGTGTTACAAACGATAATACGCTTATAAGGGGATTATAGAACAGTTTAATTACTAATCTAATCATTGAAATAATTAAAAGCGCTCTTTGAGATACGGCTGAGTCAGGCTTCGAATTATATTGAAGGTTATTTAAAAGTATCTAGGACTGAGAAATCCAGTGTTTAATCAAGCTAGAAAGCTTAAATTGAAAAAAAAAAGCATTAATACCCAATAACAAATTTTACAGAAAAAAAGAAGGCAAGCATTAAAGTATTATTTTCATTTATTCTTGACAAAATAAAATGAATAGTTCGAAAGAAAAATAAAGTTAAAAATTTAAAAGGTAAAATATTTTCTCGGCTTCGTAATAAAAATTACGTTTCTATACACGCTCTGTAGTGCAATTTATTACGATCTCCGACTGATAAAAAATTATTTTATATACAGCTGTAATGATTGAAAGATACAATCTAAACAACTATAAAAAAAATTCCAGGTTACTACAGTTATTGCGTTTAAAGGTAAGTTGTTTGGCTTCTTGCCAAGAGCCACAGCATTCACGTATGAGCTACAAAGGTAAATACGAAGAATTCTGATTCAGCACTGGGGATTATGCGAAAAAAATTTTCCTGCCCTTAAAAAAAATTTAAATCTCCCATTTCCTCCTTAAACCATCTTTTTTTAGTTATTAATTATTTAAAATTATAAAAAAGATTAGAAGACTTAAAAGAGGATTTGAAACATATTTTAAAATATTCCGAAAAGGGTGTTTTTTCTCTACATTAATTAACGTTTAATTTATATTTTCCTTCTAACCGCTAATCAGAGTCAATATAAGGTCAGTTAAGGTCACACGTTAACTTGTATACGATGAAAAAACAACATATTTAGTTTAGGATTTCTTTACCTGATATAAACTGAAAGAGCATTTCGTGTTATAGCTAGAAATGTTCAGATTAATTTGGTTCAGGTTGATGTGTATTTAGGTTTTAACCAGCTGAAAATATTTCTCTGCCATACTAAAAATCCGAGCATTCTTCATCGGGAAAAGAAATAGGAAACTGAATTCTTATTTCTTTTCCTTTACTTGATATAAATTGAGAAGATAATTCGTGTTATAGTGAAAAATGTTTAACCGATTAATTTGGTTCAGGTTGATGTGTAATTAGGTTTTAACCAGCTGAAAATGTTTCGCTGCCATACTAAAAATCCGAGCATTCTTCATTGGGAAAAGAAATAGGAAACTGAATTCCTATTTGTTTTCATCTGCTTGATATACATTGAGAAGGTATTTCATGCTATAGCAAAAAAAGATCAACCGATTAATTTGGTTCAGGTTGAGGTGGAATTATTCTTTAACCAACTGAAAAGGTTTCTCTGTCATATGAAAAAACCGCGAATTCTTCATCGGGAAAAGAAATAGGAAACTGAGTTCCTATTTCTTTTCCTTTACTTGGTATAAATTGAGAAGGTATTTCGTGTTATAGTGAAAAATATTCAACCGATTAACTTGTTTCAGGTTGAGGTGTAATTAGGCTTTAACCAGCTGAAAATATAGCTCTGTCATACGAAAAATCCGAACATTCTTCATAGGGTTTGATTTGGTTTTGGAGCGCTATGGTCTACTTTTTGCAACACGAGGGCTAATGAGACCGGGACCTACTGCTTAAAGCCGATTCCGAACGGCTACGAACATCCATTCCATAGTGGGATTCGAACCCACGAACTCCGGTTCCGAAGGCTTGGACCCTAACCATTCGGCCATCGTCGGCATTCTTCACAGAGGAAATAAATAAGAAACTGAATTCCTGTTTCTTTTCCTTTACTTGATATAAAATTGAGAAGATATTTCGTGTTATAGTGAAAAATGTTCAACCGATTAATTTGGTTCAGGTTGATGTGTAATTAGGCTTTAATCAGCTGAAAATGTATCTCTGTCATACGAAAAATCCGAATATTCTTCATAGTAGAAAGAAATAGGAATCTGAATTCATATTTCTTTTCCTTTACTTGATATAAATTGAGAAGGTATTTCGTGTTATAGTGAAAAATGTTCAACTGATTAATTTGGTTCAGGTTGATGTGTAATTAGGCTTTAATCAGCTGAAAATGTATCTCTGTCATACGAAAAATCCGAATATTCTTCATAGTAGAAAGAAATAGGAATCTGAATTCATATTTCTTTTCCTTTACTTGATATAAAATTGAGAAGGTATTTGTGTTATAGTGAAAAATATTCAACCGATTAATTTGGTTCAGGTTGATGTGTAATTAGGCTTTAATCAGCTGAAAATGTATCTCTGTCATACGAAATATCCGAATATTCTTCATAGTAGAAAGAAATAGGAATCTGAATTCATATTTCTTTTCCTTTACTTGATATAAATTGAGAAGGTATTTCGTGTTATAGTGAAAAATGTTCAACTGATTAATTTGGTTCAGGTTGATGTGTAATTAGGCTTTAATCAGCTGAAAATGTATCTCTGTCATACGAAAAATCCGAATATTCTTCATAGTAGAAAGAAATAGGAAACTGACAATGAATTCCTATTTCTTTTCCTTTACTTGATATAAAATTGAGAAGGTATTTGTGTTATAGTGAAAAATATTCAACCGATTAATTTGGTTCAGGTTGATGTGTAATTAGGCTTTAATCAGCTGAAAATGTATCTCTGTCATACGAAAAATCCGAATATTCTTCATAGTAGAAAGAAATAGGAAACTGACAATGAATTCATATTTCTTTTCCTTTACTTGATATAAATTGAGAAGGTATTTCGTGTTATAGTGAAAAATGTTCAATTGATTAATTTGGTTCAGGTTGATGTGTAATTGATTGTCAGGTTGGTGATAAAATTCTTCCTTGGGTTTTATAACTGCTCCACAAAAATATATATTTTAAATATATTCTTTATAGAAAAAAGTTATAAAGAGTAGTTCAATGTGTCACACCCGTTTCTATGGAATGGCCTGAATAACGCTACATAGTGAAAATCCTTTCAGCAGAACGGAATAATTGGAGGAATGGAAATTCGCAGGCGAATTACTATTGTTCATGATGTGTGTTGCAGCTGAAATTTTCGAGGGAGCTTCTCAACCATTCCTGTCTGCAGTCCTGACATGTACCCCTGCGATTTTTTTGTGTTAATAGATTACAGGAAAGGAGATTTTGCTCGGACAGGATGAAATGTAAAATTGGCTCTTTTAGCAAAGGGGGCTTTCTATGCCAGGGAAATACTCGCCTCTTTTAAAAGTGGGGCAAATGTTTTATACTTCAAGGTCACTATAGTTGAATACAAATAACGGACAATAAATGTCCCAGATGCGCAATGCTCGCTATTTATTGAATTATTTTACATTAAATTCTGCAAAATATACCTGAATATCTTTGAAGAAATTCAAATAAATTATGATTCGAGAAAAACCTGAGTATTTATTGTTTCTTTATTCTAGTTAGTCTTATTAGTCAAGTTAGTTTCTGGTTCTCTATTCGATCTTAGTCCAGTAGAGACTGAATTTAGAGAGTTCCGATCAAATTTTTGTAACACAAAAGATAATTAAATCACAACCTACTGTTTATAGCCGATTCGAAATGGGCTCGAACGTCTACACCAGCAGCGATATTCCAACCCTTGGTCTCTGGTACCAAACTACAGTGCCTTACTCATTTGGTAACCGATTCTTTATTACAAAGGAATAATTGAAATAAAATCTTTAAGAAATTTCAAATTAAATATGAAATAGAAAGACTTAGCTAGTTTCAAACTGAATTATGAATGCACTATACTATCCTAACCAATTTTATAATTAACAAAGTACTGATTGTTAAGTTCTTTAATATGAACATCAAATGTCGAAACAGAGGAAAAGAAATTGAGGTTAATAAGATGCTAACTTCCTCAAAGTTCTGGAAATTACTGTTTTCCTCTAACTGTCTTAAATAAGTTTAAGAGACTTCACCTTAAGCAATTGTTTGCAGAGATAATTAAATATAAGTTTCCTGCTTTGAATAAGGGCCTAACTATTTCTTCGAAGTGCATGCCATGAATAATTTTTCTTCTATCAATGATTATGAAAGTGTATTTTTTAGTTAACACACAAAATCTTTATTTTCTGGTCATATATTTACTTTGCTTGCACCATACCAAGTTGCCGAGCATCAGATTATATACACATACACACACACACACACATATATATATATATATATATATATATATATATATATATATATATATATATATATATATATATGACATGTCGTGATCCAGAGTTAAGGCGAATGGAAAACAGTCTTTTTGATAATAATAAGTTTATTAAACTATGGTTAAAGTAAAACTTGCACCATTTTCACTTTGTCATCAAAGACACGCGTAGAGTGTTGTTGACAGCTCAATGTCCACGCGCTCGCTGAAAACTTATTTGTTTGCAAGCTCATCAAATTGTTTCAAAATGCTTCCGCCTGGCCGGATTGTCCTAAAAGCTTACGCGAGAGTGGGTCTTTTTCATTTATTTTATTATTATAAAAGCGTTCCCTTTTTAATATAGCTTTTAACTCACATAATTTCCAACTACCTCTTTTTTAGACCTGACACACATTATATATATATATATATAATATATATATATATATATATATATATATATATATATATATATATATATACTTGTGTATGTAATACATTAAAAATTATCTTGTTGTTACTAATCTAAGATTGTCTAGCATAGCTAGACAATCTCCATAAATCCAAAAATACACACACAAAAAAGAAATATTGACACGAATTGAAAAAAATATCCTAAAAGTAAGTCATTTTTTCCCAAAATTAAATTCTATATCCTGATGAAAATAAAAAGTCTAAGAGCACAATTACTTCGTTTCTCCTAGATTAAAATCCTTAAACCAATAATATTTTCCATTTTCTTCGATAATCCGTGTGACTCAGTCAAACCTAAAACTGTGACACAAACCTTAAACTCTGCTGAACTGTGATGATTCTCATGGGAATGATTTCTCTCACCTAAAGACGGTATTATGCTTTGCTAATTAAGAATATTTTCATATCTTTTTTTTTAAAGTTGTTTTAGACCACAACGGTATCGTGCTTTTCTACCCAAAAGCTAATAAGACAGATACGTACTGTTTAATGCCAACTCTGAATGGCTACGAAGCCATTTCATACCAGCATATGCATACCATCAGTGGGATTCTAACCGGTTGACTCTGGAACCGAAAAGCAGCACCATACATATTCATTTATTGAGAAATTCACTTTACTGTTATACAGATTTTCCAGGATCGTAGCAGTTTTCTCTCCGTATTTTGTGATGGTATAGTAAAACGATGTATTAAAAATGACTTCTGTACACTATTAGTTTTATGATGGTAAATTTAATGCCATATTACAACTGTCACTATATTTTGCTCAGTCTTTCACAAACAAATTAAAAATGGAGTAGATCTTTCCGCCAGAAATGCCATGTTATACCAGTGTGACATCCTGCTTTGTTGGCTTGGACTTCCAGATATGGGGTTCCATAAACTAGATCTCAAATGAATTCTTTTTTTCTGTCAAATTTTACAATTCGTAAAATTCGGAACAATTTGAGTGGCTCAGCTATCTTAAACTTCAAATTAAGTGCGATACATAACACGTAATAAGTCATACAGTTCGGGTTCACTTCCATAACTTTTCAAAATATGGCGTTAGAAAGACAGGTATTAACAGTGTAAGACTTATAAATTTAGGAACACTGCAGGACAAGCCCTGAGAACCGAAACTAAAGGGGCACAACCACGTCAGAGTGCGTCTAGTAGAAAGCTTATATGTACAAAGAGTGGTCCGAGAAGTAGACATATACTAGCGGCAAAGTACAGTTACAGTTGCTTACGAGAGAGCCTTAGGCCGTAGGTATTTTGAACTGTCATTCTCTGTGTAAAACACTACTTTAAGGATTTCTTCTCTTGTTGGACTGCGTGTATGTGACGCCCATTAAACTTTAAATATCTTCCCTACAGTCCATATCTTTCATCGGATAGCTGTTTTCATTCCACTGAGTAAAAATGTTCATGAAAATAATTAGAGCATTTCATTATATATATATATATATATATATATATATATAATATATAATATGTAATAGATGTATACATATATATATATATATACATATATATATATATATATATATATATATATATATATATATATATATATATATATATATATATATATATATATATATATATATATATATATATATGTGTGTGTGTGTGTGTAGTTATACTATCTCTCTCACACACACATACAACTAAACGAAGCATTTCATTGCAATAATTCTGTTAACACATGGCTCTTTGAAATAAAAACGGTTTTCTCGGCAATGATAACGAAATCGAATGGAATATATTTCTTGGCCATCTCATCTAACTTGTTAAAGATTTCGCAGAACTGAAAACGAGTGTACGTGACTACTAAAATGATCGAGCAAAGAATGGCAATTACGTTGACCTCGTTCTAAATCTCGATTGCTTTTCGATCGGTCGAAGAGCAGTAATTAATGATCCCGCATTTCCTATCAAATATTCATCGTTTGTGTGAATTTGCTAAAGGAATTCTATTCTGCTCTACAGTTTCGGTGATCTATTCGAATCAAGCATTTCCTAGGCAAATGAGATACTAGTAAAATACACCAATTGCCTTTGAAAATGTTGACGTTGTGTTTAAGAAGTCCTGATAAGAGGGCCTAATACTAGTACAGCAAGAGATAGGCATTGAAAATAAAGTGCGTTTAGAATAATGCATTACAGCTGTAATATTGGAAGAACATATTCACGAGTTATAAATTCCAAATAATAAATTTGATGGAATGTCTTAGAATAAATTAAATTACTCCATTATTAACATTTAATAAATTGATCAACAAAACTAAATGACTCCAAGACAACCTAAAGTTCCAAGTAAATAACATATCAAGTCTGAAGAGTACTTTCATTTTGAGGCCTCCTTTACTCTTTCTAAAAAACAGATACCTCTGATGCTTACCTCTAATAAGTGCAGTTGTACTTTGTAATCATACTTACCATATGATAAGCTTTAGTATTCGTTAGTATAATATATCTTTTATAAATAAAACCAGTAAGCATCAACTATCCTAAAATTTTAATAAAATTAAGAATAAACAATTGAATTCTACTTGAAAAAGCAGAAACGTGGCTAGCTGTAACACCCCAGCAGTCAAGCAGTCCGCTATGTTTTCCCTTTTCATACGATTATAATAGTTTATATAACAATCCAATATCTTCTATCATTATTAGTAAAATGTAACAACAAAATTTAAAATTTCCTTGTCGAATTTCAAAAATTACTAACAATAGTTGAGTAGCCACATACATTCTGTGATAAAAAATCTTTCTCAAGTAAGATAATATATTTGATTTCGGTGATCCGTAGGATTATGGAAGGTTTTTATCCCAGAAGAATGTGTATGGGGTTACTTGCCTTTCGACCTGTGAGGTGTCATGTAGTTCTGATGGAAATTTACCAAGCCGTTGGAACTTACACCTGGCATGAACGGGATAAGTTATAGGAATAGACATACCAGTCGCATCTGAAGGTCACCTCTAGACACAGAAAGATGTACAAATTATTCTCCATGCAGTCACCGACGATTTACCAACCTGAACAATCACTTATTCGCATGTGGACTTTATGGCTTCTCTGTACCACTAAATTTTCCTCAGCTGAACCATTGGAAACGGACTCACACTAGGTAGTGTCCAACAGTTCAAAGGTGAACCCAGGAGAGACACGTAACTTTGTGCATTGCACTCATCAAAGACACTTGACTGGATCTTTGCATTCAAATACCCATACCATGGACTGAACTACTATACACAGTTTACATACTGATATTTGTATGCTTCAATATTGAAAACTGTAGGAATTTGGGAGAGTGTTGTACATATATCAAATGAAGTGACTTGATTAAGCCGTTGATGGTCACGTTCCTTCAGGGAATATTTCTTCCCGCACATCTGTTGTTGGTTAATATTTAAGAAGGATTTTTGCGATAATCGTGAGTGAAAATACAAATTTCATCTAAAATTCCAATAAAATGTGCCACATCTCATGCAGGCTGACAACTAACCAACTACGAAGAAATCCAGCTACTAACAAAATATGTTAGACTATGAAACTCATTCTTGTAAACACAGATATAAAACTAATACCTTATATAAATGCTGCCGGCTTTCTCGAAGTATGTTAACTAGCTGCATATATCATTTATTTGTATATTCGCACCCGTATTAATTTTTCTAACACTTTAGCTAATCCAGATATACGGCAGACATTTAACGCTCTTCGAGATAAAATTCGTATTGCTTACTTGATGTTATTCTACTAGACTTCATCACAATTTATGAAATATAACATGGTATTTTTCCAAAGTCAATTCGAGATAATCTCGTGTTTAGCTATTCTCTCGATTGTAAATGAAAATGTGTACCATGAATAAATCACCAATTCTGTGGAAAAGAATAAAAATGTTTTAGTAATTTTACAAGGCGGGTGACATTTTGATTGGATTTGATAGATTATTAATTACTTATCTTCCACCGATCAAACGGCAATCGCAATTTATAATATTTAATAGACAACATTCACATAATTGCCATTTCTTGTACTATTATTTAAATGGTTGCATACAGGCAGTTATTTTCATTGCGAAATTATATCTTCAACAAGGAAGATTAGTAACTTAAAAAAATATTACGTCTTTGCTTTTTTAGACTTTGAAAACGAAAGCAGTTTTATTCCAAATCATGCCATATCAGTTCTGTTTTAATGAAATTTTCCGTTTCTTTGTATATTATAATATGAACTGCATATATACATAAATATATACACACATATAGATACATACACACACACACACACACATATATATATATATATATATGTAATGTAAAAATTTAATACTTTAATCTTAAATTAAATTACTAACTCCTCTATTAAAAAAACACTAAATCGGCAAATTCGTCATCTTTTTAGTGGCCTCTTGGCGTTAAACTCTTTTGACTCTTTCATGTTGGCGAGATTAACTCGCCAACCTATTTTGCTGGTTAAGAGCATTTCTACATAGCTGATTAAACAAATTCCTTTCTCACATCGATGGCATTCCCAAGGTTATAAAAGGTCGCGCGACAATCCTTTGTTGGATTTTTGCTGTAGACGTTGTTAAATAAAGATGAAAAAGTTTCCTGAAAAATCGTATTCTTTTTCGACCAAGCTACATACTCGAAGCATGGCAGGCTACATGTTTTCCTATATATAACGGTAAAGTATCTGACTATAACGAATTATCATTTTTAGTTTCAAATCTATTGAACAAGTCTGAAAATTTCTTGATTGAAATAAATAGTTATAGTGTATATCTAATATTATGCCATTTAAATAATTTTATATAATTATTACTTATATGAAAAAGTGTTAAAAAGTAAGGAATATGTAATCCGAAAATGAACGTTTTAACTAGATTTTCAGACTTTTCCGAAAATTCAACAATTAAGAAAGAATAAATGCAGTAAACTAATTGACTTTTTAATGGAAGTTTCCCATGGTGATAAATTAACTCTTTAAAATGTCGAAATTTTCTTTCTTCTTAAATCACTCAAGCCATCCAAAGTTACCGAAATAACATGCGAAATACTTCCATTGGCTGTATATAAAAACAAAAATATGGAAAATAAATTCCTTGCCTGTTAAACATTCTTTACTTCACAAAGGCTTAAAGTTTCATTTTACTTCCTAGAAATGTTTAAAAAGACAAAAAAAATATATGTGGACAGATTTTTTTTCTTTTTTATCTCTTTCGTGTATGCTGTGTAAATAACCTGAAGCTAAAAAAAATTGTCCTTACAATGCTGCAAAATGTTTATCTAGAATTCCTAATATAAATGAAATTCTGTAGAAGTATCCTGGTCTCATATTTTGCTTTACGTTTTTCTAGCCTAAAGGCTTTCAAAAATCAGTTGTCATTTTCCCTTTTTATAGGCATTATCAGCTGCTTCTGTTAAATCTTGTTGATATGTATCATGCCATTCAATCTATACACTGATCGAAGTTCTTTTTTCTCTTTGACGGCTCTATTTGATTTTTGCTAACGACAGCAAACAAGTAGAAAATATAACTGTGGCCGGAAATTTTATTTCCGATGCTCGAATAAGATCTCTTGGACGAAAAAAGGAGAAATATATATAATCTTTTGTCTTCGCTTGATTAGGGGTAAAAGAAGCTATAAATCGAACTGGAACTATCATAAGGATTATTAAGAAATATAGAGGTATCGTTTTTCTAGATAAGTTTCTAAGATGTTTCCTAGTAACGGCTTATCAGCATAGAGATACAAACGGCGCAGCTTATTGCTTACCATGGCAGAAGCAATTAACCATTACGTTTGCTAAAAAGCATCGTGTGTTGATAAGAATCATTCATTGGATCCCTGAAAACTAAAAAGGTTTTTCTTTTCTGTAACTGACGATGGCAACCACTCAAGTTTTTCAAATTTTTAATCAGTTTTTTTATACGTAAAATGAACTTTTAAAAGTAAAAATCATCGTATATACAGGGTGTTTAGTTTAATCCTAAAGAAGCATTTTTCTTTGCAACTGATAGACTACATTCCTCGCTACAAAAAAAAATAATAATAATCAGATAAACGATAATTTTGTTGTATTTCTAAAATCAAAAACTCAATTTTTTTAAAAAGTACAAAGTTAAAATTTTAAGACTTTTAAACTATTAAAATTTTTAAACTATTTTTAAAAATTTTGAACTTTTATGATTTTTTAAATAAAAGTTTAAATTCAATTTAAAAACCTATATAAAAAAATTTCCAATTATCTGTATAAAAAGTGATATTTAGATACAAACCTTGCAAAATTTACAAGATTACTCTTCATTGAGGGGTTGTTTAAAGAATAATTACTGTAATTTGAGAGTGAAACCAGATTGTAACTTTCCTCTTATGTCATATTCAAGGTATGAAATGAATTATAAAATGTGAGTTTATTGGTAATAAAGATGATATGCTAGTTGAAAGCAATCGCTCGACATCTAGTGATTACAGATTGAATTTATTAATTCAAAGACCTAAACAAAGCAAGATATACAAGAATGCGTCAGATGGAAAGTAAGAACAATTAGTCCAGCTAGATATTTTGATACAACCAATTTGGCAACAACCCACTTCCTATGTTTTTGTCGTACTTAAAAATAGAGGCTATCGTTTAGTATTTAGTACTGATTTTGCCGCTTTTAAGCTTAATTTCTTCACGATACATAATTGAAGATTAGTATTAAAATATCTGCTTTCATTTCCCATCTTTATTCGGTTTTTCATTCTATTCTCTGCTGTTGTTATTGTGAAGTATTACACTTTTGAGTAAGTCCCTTTTCTATCTGTAATCCTATAACTCTTTAGCTTTTTTTATTTTTTGAAGCTTTAACATCACGACTGTCATTGTCATCTGATTTTTTGTTGATTGATATTTGTTATATCATCTAGTTCCTGTTTTACAATTTTTTTACAATAATTCTATTATAATTGAGTTTTCTTTCTCCTGTGATAAAGCTGTTTACATCTGTTTTTTCCCTAACGTATTTTCTGTTTTGACATTTTTTCTATTTTTTTTTCACTTGTTTTCTATACGTTTATAACTATCTTACTTCCAATTTTTACTGTTTAGCATGATTTATTTTCTTTCTCCTCTGATAAATCAGTTTATATTTGTTATTATCTCACTCTCTTCCCTGTCTCGCATACTTTTTCTATTGCTGTTTAATGTATTTCATCTATAGACGGACGTATATTTATAACAACTTTATTCCTATTTTACGGTATTAGCATTATTTCATATTTGCTTCCACTTTCCTGCGGTCAATTTCGTATTTTTCTTTTAACCTGTGGTCGATTTGTTAATCACTATCTCTTTCCTGTTTTAACTATCTTGACATTGTTTCTGCTAATATAGTTTTGTTTCATTTTTTTCTTTCTCCTCTGATCAATCAGTTTATATTTGTTATTATCTCACTCTCTTCCCTGTCTCGCATGCTTTTTCTGTTGCTGTTTAATGAATTTCATCTATTGACGGACATATATTTATTACAACTTTATTCCTGTTTTACGGTATGAGCATTATTTCATATTTGCTTCCACTTTCCTGAGGTCAATTTCGTGTATTTATTTTAACCTGTGGTTGATTTGGTAATCACTATTTCTTTCCTGTTTTAACTATCTTGACATTGTTTCTGCTAATATAGTTTTGTTTCATTTTTCATGTTTACTACCTATTCATCTGTTATTAGTTTTACTACCTTTTTTTCTTTCATCATACTCTCATTACTGATTTTTCTCGTAAATATCTTCTACACTGAAAAGCAGGTAAGAACTTACAAGAGCAACAAAAAATAGTAGAGTAAGTAGGAAAAATTACTACGCTCAAAGGAACACCGATATCGTAAACGTTTAGGTAAAGCCCTAAATATACTAACAATTTCTTCTAAACTAATTTTTTCGAGAGCAAATACTCAAATACGCATAAGATTGAAGGATTAATCCAGAATTCATAGTAATTTTACACCTATTAGGCTCATTATAGAGGAGGGATTATCAAACGTTACAGAAGGTTTTTATCGGAGGAGGGGGTATTGTAGAAAAATTCGCAAGCAAATTTTTGTATGAGATGCCCTTGCCATTTCGTCATATAATATATGATACAAATGCGTACTATATTATAAATACAGTCTACTATTCTACAGTGGGTACTTACTCCGATGCAAGAAAAACCACTTTATTAGACACATCAACAACATTATTTCCATATCTTTCCAGACTATAATGTTTAAAACTTTCGCCATGGAATGACGTTAAGCTGCAGCTGAACTGTTATTTTAAAGACTGCATCTTGCAGCTATCGGTAGTCTTCGACTGGTGGCCATGTATTCCGTTCGTGACTACTGAGACATGTACCTGATGTACAGCCCATGTAATGGAAATGCCTTACGAACTGTTAGGGAGTATGTCCGTTGATATCCGTCCTTCGGTTCATATACTGCTGTTGATATGTATGTATGTATATATATATATATATATATATATATATATATATATATATATATATATATATATATATATATATATATATATACACAATATATACAATATACAGGGTGTCCCAAAACGACCGTATAGCTCTGCACAGCTAGATACCTCGTTGGGAGTACATAAAAACTGCCCAAAGAAGCGTTACTGTACGATCCACAGTTTAGGTGAAAAATTCTAAAAACAAAGTATGACGTCACTTCTGGTCAAGTAATAACACTTTCTTGAACATATCAACAGCAGTATATGCAGCAGCAAACTCCCTAACAGTTTGTAATGTATTTCCATTACATCGGCCGTGCATCAGGTACATCTCGCAGTAGTCACGAACGGAATACATGGCCACCATACAGAAACTACCGGTAGCTGGAAGATGCAGCCTTTTAAATACCATTTCAAAGGCGGCTTAACTTCATTCCATGGCGCTCGCGCATGCGTGACACGATATGCGCGGCAAACGTTTTAAATATTATTATCTGGAAATATATGCAAATACTGTTCTTGGTATGTCCAAT
>CM063503.1:71273478-71345978 GCA_032207245.1 Pardosa pseudoannulata
ATCGGAAAATGGAATGTAACTAAAATTTAAATTATGATATTGTGTCACCTTTTACCTGTCATCCAGAAGAAACGAGGAAAATGATTAAATGAGGAATACCTTAAATAACAGATGGGTTCCTTGATGAATCTTTCTTTTAGCACCAGTATTAAAAGAAAGAGCAAAACCGTAGACTCTGAAAGAACCAGGATCGGAATTTCCGGGTTGCGGATAATCCAGCAGGGTTCCTCGAAAAATGAATTGGATGAAACAAATGAAATTCCTACAGAAGACGATGATAGTACTGATTTGCAAAAAAATTCTTAGCAGATTTGAGAAAGGTAGATTGTTTGGAAAGTATGGACGAAGAAACAGTGCAGGAATGGATTAACGAAGATACGAAAATGGAATGTAAAGATATTTTAAGTAATCGTGATATTGTGTCACCTGTCACATGTGGTCCAGAAGAAACTAGCAATGCTACTAAATGAGGAGTACCTTAAACAGCAAATGAGTTCCTTGAAGAATCCTTTTTTATCATCATGATTATAAAAGCAGCAAAAGTAGACTCTTGAATAACCGGGATCGGATTATCTGGGTGTGGATAATCCACTATGGCTCCCCGAAAAATGAATCGGAGGAAGAAATTGAAATCCCTAGAGAACACGATGGTAGTATTGATTTGCAAAGAAAATTCTTTACAGATTTGAGAAAGTTAGACTGTTTGGGAAATAGGGACGAAGAAGAAGTGTAATAATGGATTAACGACGATTCGGAAATGGAATATAACGAAATTTTCAGTAATCATGATAGTGTGTCGCCTGTCAATAGTGGTTCAAGAGAAACGAGGAATATAACTAAATGAGGTTGTTTTACATAGCAAATGGGTTCTTTAAAGAATCTTTTCTTTTTAGCATCAGTATTAAAGGATATCAAAACGATAGATTCTTATATGATCGGGATTGGATTGACGGAATTGCGGATAATCCGGTATGGCTCCCGGAAAAATGAATCATTTGAAAAAAAAATGAAATTCCTATAGAACACGAAGGTGGTACTACTGAATTACAGTGAAAAACATTAGAATATTCCAAAAAGTTAGTCTATTTGGAATAGGTTACCGAAAAAGCTGTTCAAGAAAGGATTTGAAAATAAAATGTAGCAAAGTTTTAAGTGCTTTTGATATTTTGTAGGCTGTCACTTATGATTTCAATAGAAACGAGAAAAACCTTAAATAGCAAATGGGTTTCTTGATGACTGCTTTCTATTTAGCATCAGTATTAAAAATGATTATTAAAGTAGACTCTCGATTAATCGGGATTGTATTATCCGATATGTCTCACTGAAAAATTGTTCGAATTAAGGATATTAAATTTCTACCGAAGACGACAGTAGAACTGAATTGCAAAGAAAGTTCTTAGACTATTTAAATAGGTTAGAATATTTGGAAAATATGAATGAAGAAGCAGTTCAAAAATGGATTAACGGAGATTCGGAAATGAAATGTAACAAAATTTTGTGCGACGGTGATATTGTACCTCCTGTCACTTGAGGTTCATAAGAAATTTCGAAATATGTTCTAAAAGTGCAGAAAAAATCTTTTAAAGCATTGAAAATTAAGTTATGACGACGCGTTAGTACACACTGAGGTATTACTTAATTTTTGGAGCAAAATTATGATATCACACCTACTGAAAAAAATGATGCTGAGATATTTCAGCAGTAAAATTTAGCGAAAGAATAAATGGAAAATGAAAATAGACTTATCTCCTTACATTTACACAAAACAGTGAGGTTAACTACAATTCTATTTTTTATTGTATTAATTAGGAAATTTCTAAATACGATTCAAATTTATAATATTTTTTTTCCTTTTCTAGTATTTACATTATTAAGATGCTATTGTATAATATTTGTAAAATTTTCAGACAAATTTGCATATTCGATTATTTGATATGACATCCTCTCATCCAGACGAGGTAGTTCTCTTAAATTCCAGTTAATCGTGAGTCTACTGTACTAAAAACATTGCATTTGGTTTTGGTTTAATGTGAAGCCGTATTGTCAAGTTTTTTTAAACAAGGAAATATTAGACCAAGGCGTTTCATTCTAGACTTTTACAAATATATCCCATAACAGTAACATTTCAAAACAGGGAGTATGGTACTGAAAAGTAGACTTGTAAAAGTAGACTGCTCGGTCTATCTCATTCTCATAAACCTTAAATAAAGCTTCTAATTTAAGTAGTAAAATAGTTTAAAATAAATTTTGAACAAACGTTTATTTTAAGCGTTATTCTCTTGTACATCTAGTTATCATATGAGGTTTTAAATCTGGTTTAGTTTTCTAAAAACGCTGGTAGAACAGGACTAAAGTGTTGATGTTTCATAAAAGTCAAAAAAAATTTAGAAGCAAAATATTTTGTTTATTCCTTGATATTATCTCCTTACTCCGAATATTTTTGAAGTATGATTTATAATATTGTCAAATTTAAATAAAAGTGCATAATAAATTATCTAAATGCTGATAAAAGTTTCGTTTTATTTTCAGTCCCCCTCTTTGAAAGATATTCAAGCCTCTTATGAGTCTCTTTGAATTTTACTTAATATTATCAATCTGAACAAATTATTTTTTCTAGATAATCTATAATACTATTTTAAGTATAGCAGAAACATTTCAAAACAGGGAGTATTGTATTGAAAAGCTGACTTCTAAATGATCGGTCTTTCTCATTATCATAAACCTTATATAAAGTTTATAATTTAAGTCGTAAAATAGTGTAAAATAAATTTTGATCAAACGTTTGTCTTCAGCGTTATTCTCCTATACATCTAGTTACCATATGGGGATTTAACTTTGGTTCAGTTTTCAAAAAAGTTGGTTGAACTGTACTGAAGAGTTAATGTTTCATAAAAGTCGAAAAAAATTTAGAAACAAAATATTATGTTTACTCCTTGATATTTCCTCCTTACTTCATATATTTTTGAAGTATAATTTATAACATTGTCAAATTTAAATAAAAGTGCATAATATATTATCTAAATGCTGATAAAAGTTATTTTAAAGTTATTAGTTAGATTAATTTTCAGTCCTCCTTTTTGAAAGACATTCAAGCCTCTTATGAGTCTCTTTGAATTTTACTTAATATTATCAATCAGAACAAATTATTTTTTTTCTAAATAATCTATAATACTCTTTTAAGTATAGCAGTAACATTTCAAAACAGGGAGTATTGTACTGAAAAGCTGACTTCTAAATGCTCGGTATTTCTCATTCTCATAAAACTTATTTATTCCTTGATATTGCCTCCTTACTGCGAATATTTTTGAAGCATAATTTATAACATTGTCAAATTTAAATAAAAGTGCATAATATATTATCTAAATGCTGATAAAAGTTTTGTTTAATTTTCAGTCCCCCTCTTTGAAAGACATTCAAGGTTCTTATGAGTCTTCTTGAATTTTTCTTAATATTATCAAGCTGAGCAAATTATTTTTTCTACATAATCTATAATACTATTTTAAGTATAGCAATTAAAGTTTTTCTTTTGTTTTGATGTAATAATTGAGCAAGAGTTTTGGAAAATATTTTTATAAAATTTTGTTTTTCAGTAGAAAAATTCCTATTTATTAGTAACAGTTACATTTATCATCTTGTAGTTCTTCTTTGAACATTTAAGATTTTTAAATACTGATTTTAAAATTTATGAGTTTTCCCATGCTGAAAAAAAAAATATTAGTTATCAGACTAAATTTTATTTATAAATTTTAATACTTTAAAAATAAGTCTGTATTGAAACACCAATTAACTAGTTAAATATTTTATATAACCAATAGAAAATGAAAGCATAAAAAATTTTCTCGTTAAGAAGTTTTTATGGTCTGTAACATGACTCAATATTTTTACCTCAAGCAGGAAGTAAATTTTCAATGTTAAAAAACAGATGAATAGAAACTTTAAAATTAAAATAACATTCATCTTTTTTTCAAATTCTGTTCAGTTTCAAATTGAAAAGAAGATCAGGTTGAATGTCCTTGAGCAGTTCCTAATTGGATCACTAGTATGTCTAAATATCTGATGAATTCCAGTCAGCCGACTGTTTGGGCAAAGATTAATTCTTTATCCAGGTTTTGCGCACCAATTAGAAATACAGGTACCATAATGCACCTATGCTTTACGTTAAAAATATATTTTTATAAAATATATATCTGATGCATACCATTTTCCTTCGGTGGGAATGCAATTTTCATGAATATAATTACAAAGCCTGTAGCAAAGTATGGATGTTTTTGCATTTAATAAGAATCAATTAATAATTTTTTGAACTAGGCAGCTAGTAATTTTATATTTAAGGTAGCCATTCAAGTTAAAGACCTAAATTTTAATAGGTTTGAATAAAATTTTATGCTTTTTACATTAAAAAATAACTGGCTAGTTTACTTTTGAAAACTCTATGAAGTTAGATATTTTTCTTGAACAGCGTGGAATTCCTCAATATAGAATATTTTCCCTTTACATTGCGGGGTTCCATAATATAGAATAATAAGGCAAAAAATATGGGGATAGCTATACAAACCCCACTTAGGTTAATAACATATACTCCTGAGCAATTCAACGAAGAACTTCTGTATAACATGCTTTCATATATTCTGTTGGTATTAAAACTTTTGAGTCTCAAGATTATTAAATCCTCAATTTTTTTAAATTTTTCTAAAATAAACTAAAGTTAGAGTAGACATTAAGCTTGACGACTACATTAAAAGACAATTTTGTTATCACTAATAACTATTTTAAACAGATTTTAAAATGAAATGTTTCTATATTTGTAAGCATTGGAAACAATTCAGGTAGATTTCGAATTGTCATATACCTTCGAAACATATCCACTATTTATTTTTTCGAGTATGAAATAGAAGTTTGTTAAAATTAATATATTTCGCACAGCTGAAATCTATTTATTTTAAAATTAAAAGAATCCTCAAACTTGGATCTTTTTGAAAGTAACTTTTGCCATTTTTCTTCTTTATTACCAAACCAAAACATGACATCATGATATCTCAAACTATATACCTTGCAATATTTATCGACAGATTCGCCACCGACATTGAGACAGTTGACGAAGTGTGCAATCACTCAGATAAAATTAGACGCCCTGGGATGCAATCAAATTATCATACATCCTGCTCCACTTCTAAACTGTTTCGGAAGAGTACGACTTTCAATGCAGGGAACAGCTGAAAATCCGATGGGACAATTCAAGCTATAGCCCGGATGATCCAGTGTCTCTCAACCTTTCTGTGTGTGGTTTCGAGTTCCCGTACAAATCGCAACTCATATAGGTTTGGTTTGATTTGATTTGGTGCGCTACGGTCTACTGTTTTGCACACGAGGGCTAATGAGACCGGGACCTACCGTTTAATGCCGATTCCGAACGGCTACAAACATCCAAGCCATAGGATTCGAACCCGTGAACTCCGGTTCCGAAGAGCAGAGCTCTACCATTCGGCCATCGTTCGGCGCAACTCATATAGGATAGCAAGCATTTCCATTGGCGACAACGTTGTAGTACACCAATGTCTATCATCGTAAATCGTACTCTACTAACCTTCGGCATGCCGGTCTATATGTCTGGTGCTACCCTCTCTTATTCAGCTTTCTGCGCATGTTTCATTCCTGCTCCATGGACGCTTCTTCCGTCGTTAAACTAGCAACGGTTGTGTATTCTAAAGGTGAATAGCATATAGCCCGTTATAAGACGGGATCAGTAATTTTTTTTTATTTTCCAGAATTATAAAGTACCATATGAGGAATGTAATAAAAATTAATTGTTTTTTGGCTGAGAATTATCTGATAGATGTTCAATAATTTGTTTATCTTTATGGACCGCATGTTAGTTGCCAACCTTAATTTTCCTTGTCATATTACCTGATAGTATGGACAGCAGAGGTTTTAATATTGACAGTGATTATTTGGTGGTATATATGAATGGTATCCGAAATTTAGCCAAGCGATTGCAAACCGTGTGGTTATGTATAAAAAACAAACACACAAATGAAAAAACCTCTTAATTTTCAAAGATATATAACTTAAACAGTAGGCATTTATTAGTACGTGAAACAGACTCCTAGACATCGATGACTAAATTTAAAATCATCGCATATGTACCTAATCTATTATTTAATCCAAATATAAAAGAAAATTATTTACGTAATATCTAATACGGGTTCAGTGATAAAAGGTATGAGAATAATGCAAACGACATTTAAATAATTTAAAATAAGGAATGATTAAATGAGATGGTTAAAGGAATGACGTCATAATGCTAGAAAAAAATGTTATATTCATCTACTTATAATGTGATAAATTGATGATTTTAATAATCGCCTGCTCTTAACCGGGGAAAATAGGGCTAATAATGGCATTAAAAGATCAGAAAGGGAGGGGAAGGAATGGATTAGAATGCTTTTGAATTCGCTTTGAATTTTGCTAACCCTAACTCACCAAGAATACGGATATGTGGATGACTCTATACATTCCAGGTCCAACCGCTTCATAAATTCAAATACAGACGGACAGATAAATTAGGCTATTATTATATAGGGGATTAAAAACATTCTTACAAAGAGATGACGAAACATATTTTCGTGTACACTTTTACAAATTTTTTTTAGCTGTTTTTGTTTTAACTGGCTGTACTCAGAGGGACCGAAAATAAAAGGGCTGTAGACCTAGGTTCAAAATTGTGAATAGTAGTACATTTTCAAACTTAAATTTAAAAAAAAATCCTGCATAATAAATATTTAGTTTTTAAACACGAATTTTAGTGTTTTAAATTTTTATTTGCTTTTTTACTTCAATATTTTTGCTCAATATTGTTTTCTACAGTAATTGAAATATGCATAAACTTACTTTTATATATATATAAGATGGTTAAAGGAATGACGTCATAATGCTAGAAAAAAATGTTATATTCATCTACTTATAATGTGATAAATTGATGAATTTAATAATCGCCTGCTCTTAACCGCGGAAAATAGGGCACGAAATAATGGCATTAAAAGATCAGAAAGGGAGGGGAAGGAATGGATTAGAATGCTTTTGAATTCGCTTTGAATTTTACTAACCCTAACTCACCAAGAATACGGATATGTGGATGACTCTATACATTCCAGGTCCAACCGCTTCATAAATTCAAATACAGACGGACAGATAAATTAGGCTATTATTATATAGGGGATTAAAAACATTCTTACAAAGAGATGACGAAACATATTTTCGTGTACACTTTTACAAATTTTTTTTAGCTGTTTTTGTTTTAACTGGCTGTACTCAGAGGGACCGAAAATAAAAGGGCTGTAGACCTAGGTTCAAAATTGTGAATAGTAGTACATTTTCAAACTTAAATTTAAAAAAAAATCCTGCATAATAAATATTTAGTTTTTAAACACGAATTTTAGTGTTTTAAATTTTTATTTGCTTTTTTACTTCAATATTTTTGCTCAATATTGTTTTCTACAGTAATTGAAATATACGAATGTTAGTTAAATTTTTATACATACTAAATATATAAAAATAATAAAATATTTTCATCATTCTTTTCCCATATTTTTACTAAACAATTTCAAACTCATTTGTAAAATTTTTAAAAGGAATTTTCATTAAAAAATGTACTCCCATCCAATTTCATACATAATATTTTAACATAATGGCGAGTTTTTCCTTTATTTGCTTGCAACATAATATTCTAACGAAGGTTTCTCTATTGTTTACAAAAATGTATTTGGTAAACAACTTGAGAAATTTGTTTTTATAGCATACAAACACATTTTTCTGAAATTCTCAGTAATATGAAAATATTGTAATTACAAGATTATTAAACTCCATTTTGCACCATCATTCTATGAATTTTACTTGTGTGTATCACATATTTAAACATAAAAAGATATTCAGAAAACTACATGCACTCGCGTAATATGGTGGAATAAGAATTACTATAAATGTGTGTTAGAACGGTTAACTATCACTCTAAATAAGGTCAAATTTGCTATAAAGGTTATATTTTTCAAATTTAGTTTCTACCAGTAAACGGCAAATTTTTTAATTCACACAAACGTCGTTTAATAAAATTCTGAAGAATTAGATAATGTTGCAAATACAATAGTATTTATATAAGTTTTATATTTTCATGTAATGGATTTTACTCATGTATAATCCGTATTTACACGTAAATATTCAAACATATAAACTATAAAGAATTAAATTTTGTAAAATATTTTATGCAAAAATTTTTCTAATAAAAAAATTGAGTTAAAAATTTGAGCCAAAATGCCTCCTCTAAAACTTTCCTCCCCGGACAAGGATCTGGTTTGCTCAGCCCTAGAATAGCTCTTGAACGTGGTTTTATAAAATTCCTAGCCATTTACATCATTAGAAATAGAGAAGAAAAATCATTATAGAGATTACTTTTTCCATATTTAACATCTACTGGTAAACTTCTTGGAATATTTGTTACTGGTAAAGTCATTGGCCTTGCTTGTCTATTTTTCAATATTGCCTTTGAGAAGACCATCAGAGATGCTGGAATCGTAACTTGAAGCATGATTTTTCAGAGATCCTTAGAATTACGAGCATTGTCTGATGATATTGATATTATCGGCAGAAGGATAAATACAATTGTGGAGAAGTATTTCTTTGGAGACCGCTGCTAAAGCCATCGGGCTGACCATTCATAACCAAATAACGACCATTAAAGACCAAATTTATGGTTGTTTCAAAGAGCTCCTATATCTCCCTTCCACTGAAAGTGAATTCTTATACATTTGAAAATGGAGACCAATTAAGTTATCTATGTACGTTTTTTTTTTTTTTTTGTAGAGATAATGATATTAAGCAGGAAATTGAGACTAGACTTTTTAAGGCCAATAGGTGTTATTATGGCTTAAAGAACTTATTAAATTCTAAAGTCTTGAAACTCAATACAAAATGAAATCTTTATACTACCCTAGTTTGGCCTATCTTATTGCACGGTCGTGAAAGTTGGATACTAACTAAATCTATTGAGAACAGACTCTTAATTTTTGAAAGGAAAATTCTCCTTAAAACTTTAGGTCCAGTTAAGGAAAATGATACTTGGAGAGCTCTATACAATCATTAGATTTAAAATAAACTTAAATGGTCAAAAATTTCCCAGATCATCAAGTCATTTACGTTAAGATGTGTTACGTTAAGATGTTCGCTAGGATATGTTTTCAGAAGTGATGATTTGAACCCACTTAAGATTTCAACTTTTAGAACTGTTCAGGGTTCTGGGAGGAGAGGAAGACCTCGTAGTAGATGATTGGACAGTGTTGAAGAACATCTTAAAATCCTAGGCATCAATAGCTGGCGTACCGTGGCATCTAACTGAGTCTACTAGATGAAGCTTGTTGAAATGGCCTTGGCATATGACAGACTGTAGTGAATTTAAAGGAGAAGAAGATAAACTTCTCGGCATATTTGCTTTGCTTATAGGCATTAAGCCTATTAACATAGCAAAATGACTCTAGCAGTTTTGCCACTACAGAAAGAAATGCAAAATCCCGCCCCCTTCTGCAGATGAAAAAATTTTACTTGGTTGGCATTTCAATTAAATGCAATAAAAAATAATATAAATTAGCTATATTCCAGGCTTTCAAGCAATAACAAACTATATTTTGCAAAATATTTTATAGAAATATTTCCTAGTAAAAAAGTTACAAATTGGAGCCAGAAACCTTTAAATTTTGTCGTTCCAGACAGGGATGAGGTTTTCATAACCCTGAGTTTGCTCCTGATCATAGTTTCGTAAAATTCTCAATAATATTCTATAGTTTCAGATTAAATAAAATTTTACACAATCAAGTAATGAATATTTTTCATGTGTACTTTATATTTGCGCTTAGAATTATTTTCAAAAGTACACATACTCGTGTTTTTTATTGATAAAGTTAACATGAATGTTCCATATTAATTTACATCACTATTAGTAAGGGGAAAAAACTATTATAGAAACTACTTTTTAGCCGATACAAATTCTTTTTATGGCACACGTGCACAGCTTTATAAAATTCTGTATAACATAACAATAATTTCATGGTTAAACTTGGCTTTACACCATCATATTATGAATATTTATTATGTATAACAGATTATTTACCCGTAAAAAATTATTTTAAAAACTGCTCTAACTCGTAAAGTATTATGATATAGGGAATTTATATCAAAACATCTCATAATATAGTTTCATAAAATTCTCAGTAATATAAAAATAATCTCAAGATTAAACTCAATTTTACACGTTATGTATACTTTTCACGTATACCGCATATTTATAGAAAAAATAGGTTCACAGCCTGTTGAAGTATCATGCTATAAATATTTCTCATATATATTGCATATTTACCCAAAAAAATATTCTTAAAAGTACACACTCTCATGAAGTATTATGATGTAGGGAGTTAACGTAAAAGTGTTTCATAACGATTTACATCACTATAAACAAGGCGAGAAAAATCGTTATAAAGGTTATTTTTTTTCCACATTTCGCCTGTACCGTGAGTCCGAAACAATTCAAAATATAATCACTTGTCTCTAGATAAATATAATGCTTATCAACGTACGTGTTAGAGCTCTTTAGCAGTCTGTAAAGCTAGGCGCTAAATTGCTTTCAGGATCATCCAGCGCCAGTTTATCCTACCACATTATTTAGTATACGCAAGTGTAAAACTCCCCTGCCACATTATAGTGTGAAAGGGTCTTGACTCATCGTAGGCCGCCGGTCTCAGGTATCTCGGCATTAAATTGACCGTAAAATCGCGTCATAAACGACCGCGAAATGGCGTACCGGTGTATCATTAGCATAAAGAATGAATCATGGCCACAATCAAAATAAGCCCGAGAAGAGGGGAAAAAATCGCCCAAGTTACGGCCCGAGAATCCGATTAAGCTTTCGCCCTGATGAAGAAGAATAGACCAGGCGTGCGCCGAGTAGCCTTTTGGCGAACAGAGCGTCAATAATTCACGCTCTGCCTCTGTTCAATATTTCATGGACAAAGCTATAGTCCTCCTGCTCCTCGAACCCTTTCTTGGGGATGGACTCATAGTGCGGCACCATTAATGGAAAGCTACAGCCAGCGGACTTCCTTTCACACAAAAAAGGGGGAAAGCAGAGTTATCTTTTTCTTTTTTTTATTAATGTAATTCGGAGTTTCTTGATCTAATCTTCCCGCAAACAATTGTTCCTATTACAGTCCCTACGAGTTGTCGCTTTCGGGTAGGTCCCTTCGGAGTTTCCCTCCTTTTCTAATGAAAATTATATATTTCTCACTTTCTTCATTTCTTCGACGGCCAAAACTGAAAATGAGTTTTTGAAGTATTGCGACGAGATAAAACCCCCTCTTCCCCCCTCACTTTCATTCAATTTTTGCTCGGCATAAAAGTTTATAGACGAGATTCCAGCTACCTCCGGGGATTCCTATCGCTGACTTCATGTTGAAACCCTCTCCGATAAATTGATACAAAAGAGAGTCTATGCTATTAGATTTGTAATAATGATTATAATTTAAAGAAAATTTCAAGTGTTGTACTCATAATCAAACTTACGATTAAAATATCATTAAAATGATTTTTAAATGGGAGGAAATGCGTACATCGTAAATCATTATCAGTTTCTTATATAAATAAAAAGAACTTACATAACAAAACTTATATAACAAACTTGTATAACAAAATTTTTTTGCATAATAACACATTAAATATATCTGATAATTGACAGACATTAGATTTAATAATTAAAAAGTTACAATAATGTAAGTTATTAATATTACAATACCTATTTAGATTCCTTATTCGGATTTATTACTTATGCTTTTATATAAAAAACCTAATGATATAATTAAAAGAGAATTTTAAGTATTTTACTCAACATGTTGCAATTAATATATTAAAAGCATGATTTTTAAAGGAGAGGAAATGAATTTATCATAATTTATTATCAAATTCTTATACAACTATAATAAATTCTAATCATCCAAATAGAATTTTTCATAATAATATATTAGAAACATCTTATAAAAATTGAAAACTATATTAATGTAACTTATTGTTATTACAATACCTTATCTAATAATTGTTAGAAATTTTATATCGACGTTTTTTTTTTATTTAAATAGTGCATTTTAACAGTTTAAACATGAAAATACAAGAAAGAAGTTTGCTATGAAGATATAATTAAAATAATTTATATTAAAATTCTTCTCAATAACGTCATCTGTGCTATTAGACTCATGCCGAACGATGGCCGATTGGTTAGGGTGCTGGCCTTCGGATCCGGAGTTCGTGGGTTCGAATCCCACTATGGCATGGATGTTCGTAGCCATTCGGAATCGGCTTTAAGCAGTAGGTCCCGGTCTCATTAGCCCTCGTGTTGCAAAAAGTAGACCGTAGCACTCCAAACCAAAACTATTAGACTCATAATGATATGATTAAAACAACCTTTCAATTTTTCAATGTATAAACAATGTTGCTTCATAAATGAAAAAAACCTTCGTGTTATAACAAAACATTTTATGCATAATAACGCATTAAATATATCTGATAATTCACTGCCATTACACTTAATAATTAAAAAATTACAATAATGTAAGTTCTTAATATTGCAATACCTATTTAGGTTACCTATTCAGATTTATTACTTGTGTTTTTATTAAAAAAACTAATGAGGTAAATAAAAGAGAATTTAAGTATTCTACTCACCATGTTGCGATTAATGTATTAAAAGCATGATTTCTAAACCAGGAAATGAATGTACCTCGTTTATTATCAAATATATAATAAATATCATAATTAATATATATCATCATAACTTAATATATATCATAATAAATATCATAACTTATTATTAAATTCTTATACAACTAACAAATTCTAATCATCCCAAAAGATTTTTTCATAATAATATATTAGAAACATCTTATAAAAATTAAAAATTATATTAATGTAACTTATTGTTATTACAATACCCGATTTAATAATTGTTTGAAATTTTATATCGACGTTTTTATTTAAATAGTGCATTTTAACAATTTAAATATGAAAATACAAGAAAGAAGTTTGCTATGAGGATATAATTAAAATAATTTTATATTAAAACTCTCCTCAATAACGTCATCTGTGCTATTAGACTCATAATAATGATATGATTAAAACAACCTTTCAAGTGTTCAATGTATAAACAATGTTGCTTCATAAATGAAAAAAACCTTCATGTTATAACAAAACATTTTATGCATAATAACGCATTAAATATATCTGATAATTCACTGCCATTAAACTTAATAATTAAAAAATTGCAATAATGTAAGCTCTTAATATTACAATACCTATTTAGATTACCTATTCAGATTTATTACTTATGTTTTTATTAAAAAAACTAATGAGATAATTAAAAGAGAATTTAAGTATTCTACTCACCATGTTGCGATTAATGTATTAAAATCATGATTTCTAAACCAGGAAATGAATGTACCTCGTTTATTATCAAATATATAATAAATATAATTAATATATATCATAATAAATTAATATATACCATAATAAATTAATATATATCATAATATCATATATATCATAATAAATATCAATTTATTATCAAATTCTTATACAACTAAAATAAATTCTAATCATCCAAAAAGAATTTTTCATAATAATACTTTAGAAACATTTTATAAAAATTGAAAACTATATTAATGTAACTTATTGTTATTACAATACCTGATTTAATAATTGTTAGAAATTTTATATCGACGTTTTTATTTAAATAGTGCATTTTAACAGTTTAAACATGAAAATACAAGAAAGAAATTTGCGATGAGGATATAATTAAAATAATTTATATTAAAACTCTTCTCAATAACGTCATTTGTGCTTTTAGACTCATAATAATGATATGATCAAAACAACCTTTCAAGTGTTCAATGTATAAACAATGTTGCTTTATAAATGAAAAAGACCTTCATGTTATAACAAAAACTTTTATGCATAATAACGCATTAAATATATCTGATAAATGACTACCATTAAACTTAATAATCAAAAAGTTACAATAATGTATGTTCTTAATATTAAAATACCTATTTAGATTACTTATGCGGATTTATTACTTATGTTTTTATTAAAAAAACTAATGACATAATTAAAAGATAATTTTAAGTATTACACTCAACATATTGCGATTAATATATTAAAAGTATTATTTTTAAACTGGAGGAAATGAATGTATCATAATTTAATATCAAATTCTTTTACAACTAATATAAATTATAATTATTCAAAAAGAATTTTTCATAATAATATATCAGATACATCTTATAAAAATTAAAAACTATATTAATGTAACTTATTGTTATTACAATACCCGATTTAATAATTGTTAGAAATTTTATATCGACGTTTTTATTTAAATAGTGCATTTTAACAGTTTAGACATGAAAATACAAGAAAGAAGCTTGCTATGAGGATATAATTAAAATAATTTATATTAAAACTCTTCTCAAAAACGTCATCTGTGCTATTAGACTCATAATGATATAATTAAAACAACCTTTCAAGTGTTCAATGTATAAACAATGTTGCTTCATAAATGAAAAAACCTTCATGTTATAACAAAAACTTTTATGCATAATAACGCATTAAATATATCTCATAATTGACTGCCATTAGTCTTAATAATTAAAAAGTTGCAATAATATAAGTTCTTAATATTACAATACCTATTTAGATTCTCTATTCGGATTTATTAATGTTTTTATATAAAAAAACTAATGATATAATTAAAAGGGAATTTTAAGTATTCTACTCAACATGTTGCGATCAATACATTAAAAGCATGATTTTTAAACGAGAGTAAATAAATGTGTCATAATTTATTATCAAATTCTTATACAACTAAAATAAATTCCAATAATCCAAATAGAATTTTTCATAATATATTAACAGTATAATAATAATATAATGTATTTTCATAATATATTTTTCATAATAATTTGCTATCATAACAAAATCGCTTTTCTCATAATCCATTAAATAATCTGATAATTAAATCCCAGACTTAATTATAAATAAATGTCATTAGACTAAATGATTAAAAATGTTATATTACGTAATGTAAATTCTTAAAGAAATGTAAATAAATGTAAATTCTTAACATTAAAATAATTAACTTGTTAATTATTACAAATTTAATACTGATGTTTTTTTCAAAAGAAATGTATTATAACAGTTTAAATATAAAAATACAGTAAAAATATTCACAAGAATATTATTATTAAAATAAATTCATATTAAAACCCTTCTATCAAGCTGATAGAAAATATTTCGCTGTTGATTCGTAATAATGATATAATTAAAATAAAGTTTCAAGTATTCCACTACAAATAATGCTGTCATTAAAATATTAGTTCAATTATTTTTAGGTTAGGAAAAAATTTATATATCCAATTTATTATTAGTCTGTTACATAAAAAAACAATTTACTATCATAAGAAAATCGTTTTCCTCATAATCCATTAAATATATCTGATAATTAAAGGACAGATTTAATTATTAAAATGCTATAATAATATTAGTGTTAACACTGCGATACCCATCTTTGCATTTAAGATTTTATTCTTATGTTTTAATTAAGAAAAACTAACGATATAATGAAAAGAAAAATCAGATGCTTCATTTATAATCTAGATTACGATTAAAATATTAATATCATGATATTTAAAAGGAAGAAACTGTATGAATCATAATTTATTATCAGATACATAATAAAATAAGTTACTATTATAAAAATAACTTCACAATTAGATGAAATCTATCTGGTAATTTATTGTCATTAAATTAATAATTGAAAACTATATTAATGTAACTTGTTGTTATTACAATATCTAATTTAATAATTGTTAGTAATTTTATTTGACGTTTTTATTGAAATAGTGCATTTTAACAGTTTAACCATGAATATATAATAAAGAAATTTTCAAGGAGGATATAATTAAAATAATTTTATAATTGAAACTCTTCTCAATTACATCGTGTGTGCTATTAGACTTATGATATTATTAAAACAACATTTCAAGTGTTCAATGTATAAACAATGTTGCTTTCAAAATATCAGTAGAATGTTTTTTTAAAGGGAAGACTAGTATGTATCGTAATTATCAGACACTTTAATAAACAAAAGACTTTCTATAATTAATATAAAATTTTTTTATATCATAATATATTAAATATATCCAACAATCAATTAACGCTAAATATAATAACTAAAAAGTTATATAATGTTATTTCCTAATATTGCATTACTTATTTCTAATATTATGAATATTGAAATCATATTTATGCTATTATCTATTATTATGCAGTTCTTCCGAAAAGCATCTTTTGTATTTCTGTTTGGCAAATTATTAATCAAGACTCACAATGAAATGCAAAGGGAGATTTGGTGTAGATAAAACTTCTTAATAGGGAAAATATTTAAAATAAAAACTTGTTATAAATTAATATTATAGATTACTATTAGCATATAGACCATCATATGACGGGATCTGTAAAATTTTTAATTTTCCAGAAGAACCCTATAAGGTAGGTAAAAAATAGTTTGTTTTTTGAATGAAAATTATTGGATACACTCTAAATAATTAATCTTTACTGATCACACATTAGTTGCTAACTTTAGCTTGTCATATTACGTGATAGGATGGACATCAGAGGTTTTAACCCCTTCCGGTAAAATGACGAGTCTAGCTCGTCATTAGTTTTTCATTCCATACCGCACAATGACGAGTTACACTCGTCATGCGATTAAAGTTACTGTTAAATATGATAATTAATTTAGTTTAAAATTTCTAGTGTACTGAATTTGGCAACACTTTTATCACTTGTGAAAATCACAAGTCACTATTGCATATTGTTTACTTAGAATTTCTTGGTACAAGTCATTGCCAAATTAATGAGTCAGAATAAAAGAAAACCTACTAAGAAATGCCGTGTGTATTACAAGAATCAAATTAAAAGTGAGACTACTTGGCGGTGTAAACAATTAAGAATTCCTTTGCACTTTGTTTTGAAAAGTACCACTAGCTTGAAGACTATTATCTGTATACCTTATTAATGTTTTGCTTTGATATTTTCTTAATTTTATTGTTTCTGATATTATTTAACACTATGTAAAAAGTGGATTTTAATTAAGAATATGCAAGAATTGTAAAATGAAACAAGTTTTTTAAATAAAAATTAAATGGTTATTTCATGCACAGTTTTTCATTATTAAATCATACCGGAAGGGGTTAATAATATTGACAGGGATTATTTGGAGGTATATATGAATGATGTCGAAAATTTAGCGAATCGATTCCAAACCATGTGGTTATGTATAAAAAACATACACACAAACGAACAAACTTCTTAACTTTTAAATATATATAACTTAAACGCTAGAAATTTATTAGTCTGTGAAATAGACTCCTAGACTGTTATGAAAAGAATTTGTTGTTGATACCGGTAATAAAATGTTCATTGCAACAAAAAAAAAATAACCGATGATTAAATTTAAAATCATCACATATGTACCTAATCTATTATTTAAGCTAAATATAAAAGAAAACTATTTACGTAATATCTAAGTTCAGTGATAAAACTTGTGAAAATAATTCAGATGATATTTAAATAATTTAAAATAAGAAATGATTAAATGAGAGGATTAAAGAAATGACGTCATAATACCAGAAATTTTTTTTATTTTCATCTACTTATAATGTGATGTATTTAATAGCCTGCTCTTAACCGAGGAAAATAGGGCTTGAAATAATGGATTTAAAGGATTGAAAAGGGGGGAAGGGGTGGATTTCGAACGTTTTAAAGACGACAGTATTTTTTTTGCTGTGATATGAAGTATATTTATACCAATTTATGTTAGAATCGGATAGATAGTTTAGGAGAAGATAAACTTTACTGGCTTTCAATTTTGCTAACCCTAACTTATCAAGAATTCAATATGGAAGCCTCTATCCATTTCAGGTCCAACCGATTCATAAATTCGACGACATACGGACAGATAATTTAGTCTATTATTATGTAGGTTTGGTTTGGTTTTGAGTGCTACGGCCTACTTTTTTGCAACACGAGGGCTAACGAGACCAGTACCTACAACTTAACCCTTTAGCGGGCAGTGGTTTCGCAATGAGACCACATTTAATATCTTAATTTTTTCTTTACTTTTTGTGGACATATGAGTGATTTTTTCAATTTTTTATGTTTTGACAATTTAAATCTTAATATATGACAGCACTACATTTAATTTATTTTTTTTTCTTTTGAAATATATGTAATTAAACTTTCCGTACCTGGAAAGTCAGTAATTCAATTTTTCTGACTTATAACTTCAAATAAAAGTATATACCAAACAACACTTATAAATTGTTAAGTTATTTATTTATTAAACTATTTTTAAGCTATTTATTTATTGTGCTATTTGTTAAGCTATTTATTTATTATACTATTTGTTTAGCTATTTATTTATTATACTATTTGTTTAGCTGTTTATTTATTATACTCTTTGTTAAGTTTTTTATTTATTATGCTGTTTATTAAGCTATTTATTTATTATGCTATTTGTTAAGCTATTTATTTTTATACTACTTGTTTAGCTGTTTATTTATTATACTGTTTGTTAAGCTATTTATTTATTATACTACTTTTAAGTTATTTCTTTATTATACAATCTATTAAACTATTTATTTATTATACTATTTGTTAAGCTATTTATTTATTGTACTATTTGTTAAACTTTTTATTTATTGTACTATTTTAAGGATACTTATTTATTGTTCTTACAATATAATTAAAATTTTAAAAAGTATTATATTCCCGCTGTACAAGGGGAGGGTTTTATCAGTTTAACTGCCCCTCAAACCTTCCTAAAGGTATACCCCTGTAAGAAATGTTAAGAAATTTTTTATATATTTTACATTCATAAAGTTCATAGATAACATTTATAAACTAATTTCATTAAGTTTTAAAGAATTTATGTTAGTGACCTTCAAAGGGTTATAGCCGATTCCGAACGTCTAGGTACATCCATGCCACAGTGGGATTCGAACCCACGAACTCCAGTACCGAAAAAACCAGCACCCTAAACAATTGGCTATCGTTCGGCCTATTATTATGTAGGGGATTATAGATATAGAGATAGAACGTCTTAATAGGTCTTATAAATAGAACGTCTTAAATGGTAAAACCTCTTAAGCAGAGCTTATTCATCGTGTTAAACTGTATACGTTATTTTCTATTTAGGAAAATAGGTTGAAGATTTTTTACGCTAGCTTCAATTTATTATATTCATTGCTTAGTGATTTATTTTAAAGAAATCTTAAATTACAGTTGAACAAAATTTTCGATAGTATAAAATATGCCGTTTTTAAAAGATAGAATTGGCATGTTACAAGAACGTTATTATTCAAAAGGAAGTTGTACATTAAGGAAATTATTCCTCTTAGAACTGTTATATTATAGTCTTCGCCGATTATTTTTTATTTAAAGCGAAGAAATTATAGCTATTTAAGTTTATACACACATAAAATATTATACATAGTGGAAATTTTATTAAAAACTATAGTTGGAAATTTATAAAATAATATTGAGTTCTATTGTAAAAGAAAAATCGTGGCATATCGAATTATAAATTAGTAGTTCTCCCATAGAAACCTTTTGGAAAGACATCATGAAGATATCATGAAACAAAAAAAGATAGAGTGGATAGAAATTTAACATATTATATTTTTTCATAAAATAATATATATATATATATATATATATATATATATATTTATATAATAATATATATATATACATAGTGGAAACTTTTATTAAAAAGCGATATATGGGGGAAAAATTTATAAAGCGTCTTTATAATATTGAGTTCAATATTGTAAAAGAAATATATCGATATTTTTCGCGCATATCGAATTATAAATTAGTAGTTCTCCCATAGAAACCTTTTGGAAAGAAATCATGAAGATATCATAAAGACAAAGAAGATAGAGTGGATAGACAAAGCGTTAACCCTTTGAGGGCGGGTGTAACATTTTTAAGATGCATACATAAATATATATGCATAGTAGAAACTTTTATTGAAAAGCGATGTATGTTGGAAATTTTTATGAATTGTCCTTATAATATTGAGTTTGATTTTGTAAAAGAAAAATATCGATATTTTTCCCGCATATCAAATTCTATATTAATAGTTCTTCCATAGAAATCTTTTGGAAAGAAATCATGAAGTTATCATGAAAACAAAAAAGATAGAGTGGATAGAGAGAGCGTTAACCCCTTGAGGGCGGGTGTAACATATTTAAGATGTTATAATATATACATAGTAGAAACTTATTAAAAAGCGATATATGTTTTAAATTTTTATGAATTGTCTTTATAATATTGACTTCGATATTATAATAAAACATCGATATTTTTCGCGCATATCGAATTATAAATTAGTAGTTCTTCCATAGAAATCTTTTGGAAAGAAATCATGAAGATATCATGAAGATAAAAAAGATAGAGTGGATAGAGAGAGCGTTAACCCCTTGAGGGCGGGTGTAACATGTTTAAGATGTTATACATACATAAATATATATACATAATAGAAACTTTTATTAAAAAGCGATATATGTTGGAAATTTTCATGAATTGTCTTTATAATATTGTTTAGGTTTGGAGTGCTATGGTCTACTTTTTGCAACACGAGGGTTAATGAGACCGGGACCTATAGCTTAAAGCCGACTCCAAAAGGCTACGAACATCCATGCCACTGTGGGATTTGAACCCACGAACACCGGTACCGAAGGCCAGCACCCTAAACAATCGGTCATCGTTCGGCCTTTATAATATTGAGTTCAATATTGTAAAAGAAAAATATCGGTATTTTTAAATATATCAAATTATAAATTAATATTTCTTCCATAGAAGCCTTTTGGAAAGAAATCATGAAAATATCATGAGGAAAGAAAAAAAAGAGTGGATAGCTTTAACACTTTGAGGACTGATGTAACATATATGCAACAATTCCTACATTGACTAAGGCAATTATCTTGTATTGACAAATCCCAATATTACACACATAGGGCCACATCTAATGGCAATAAAAATTCTAAAAAAAGATTCCATGCAAAATATATACGGCATACTCGTCTTCTGAATCAATTTTTAAAATTCATTGCCTATATGATACACCTGCTCCTAGTTGATTAACCCCGGAAAATCAAGCTTTATTCACAACTAATCATTTTATGATTTTTTAACAACCCACTAAACTATCACTCCTAAACATTACAATGAGAAGAATCCTAACTAACAGAAATTCCCCTCTTGTACTGTAGAGTTACAAATCATCTCAGCAATGTTTCAGAATTTTATATTCGGCTATAAAAAATAATTATTTATACGAAAACTGTTGATCCTTAACCTAAATTTTGTTCGGTTAAATGGAGGAAGCACAACTTTACAACGAACTTTATAATTATTTTATTGATATGATTATACAACATTCTGTATAGTTAGACAATAGTTATACTATGATAATATAGTTATAATTCTTTATATTCTTTATATATATGTATATATATATATATATATATATATATATATATATATATATATGTGTGCGTGTGTAACCCGGCATACATTAAACTCCACCGATCGAAGCATATCCCAAGGATAAGCCTAACCAGCTAGCAGTAATGATATTTTGCAAGTGGCAGTGCAACGTGAAACTTAAACATTTATTTAAAAGCTAATCAAAAGAACATGTTTCTCAGTCAAAGGCAGAAAAGAGAATGATGCATTGAAAATATAAAGTCGGCCCCACAGCGAGACATGGAATGAAATCTTCCCAAGAGAGAGGAGCTTACTCAGCGTAATTACAAATCAGACAGGTGCTTAGATCATTGCAGGAGTGAGCTATTTTATTGAGACAGCTGTGAAATGAGACGAATGGATAGAAAATTAGAATACATTTCAGAGTTAGCTTTGGGAAAAGGAATCAAAGAATTCAAGTAGCGAACACTTCTTTTAAATAAGATATTAGATGGACGGGAAAATGAATTTGAAGGAATAAGAACGGGAAAGAGGAGAATTTTTAAGAGATAGTGAAGAAATTTCTGTTATATCTAACACTTGTATAAAAATTGCACACTTCTTCCTTTTATTCATGTATTACTTATAATTATGTGTAGTTTATTTAAATATAGCATTTTGCAATCGGATGATTCATTTTGAAAAACTTTGCATTTTGATAGAAAATTTTCAGGGAAGTTTTCATGGACAAATTATACTTTTCATACATGATGTATACTAAATCTCCAGAGGTTTGGTTTGGAATGCTACGGTGTTCTTTTTTACGACATGAGGGCTAATGAGACCTACAGCTTAAAGCTGATTCCGAACGGCTACGAACATCCATGCCACAGTGGCAAAATCTCCAGAAATGTACAAAGTTTAAAAGAAACCCTTCTACATTTAGAGTAAAAGCTGGTAATAACAATTCTCTAAAAATATATAACTATAGTTGATAATTATCTCATTTTTATTGTAGATAAGAAGTGCAATATTTTCCTAAATTTTCCTGTAAATAGTAAACTATATAGATCTACAGAAAATCGAATATATAGAATTTAATTATTAGTTCAACAAATCTTACTTGATAGTCATTTTAGCATTTTTAACTGTTTCCTGGGAAAAACAGCACCTAAATGTAAAATAATTAACAAGCGTCTTTCTTAAATTATGATGAGATATAATTTTAAATTTTCTTCTTAATCCATTTTTCAAAAGCTTTTAAATGATAAGCTCTCCTCTCGTAAGAGAGCTGAATTTTTAAAAATGATTAAATGGTATTGTAAACTTTATTTTCTTTATCAGATTATTCGATGTAATAGTTCTTTTTTGTATGTTTTAAATAATAATATGAGTGCTTCATACTTTTTAAACGAATTTTTTTCATTGATTTTCTCTGGTATTTTCCCTACGGATTTTAAATTACAATAATTATTCCACAGCTTAAAATAACTTTCCCGTTTAGTTAGAACATATATTGAATTTTCGTTGATAGTTTGACATTTTTTATGTGTCTGTATGTAATTTATTTGGTACGGAGGAGAATCTTGATGAGTTGAAAAGGATTTTATTTAATTTGAAATTAAGATATTTGGAATTAAATGGTATATAGAATTTTTTTAGATATTCGATGAACAAATGCTGAAGCAGTATTTGTTTAAATACTATGAATTGTTTTAATGCGAATATTAAAAATGAATGTGGAATTAAAGGAAACTAAAACACCTTTGATGTTATTATTAATATTTTTATTTGATGGTTTTTGCCATTACTATAATTGAACTAAATACAGCTTTCTAATAGGTTAGTAGTGACATAGCTTAAAGTTCGGGATCCTTATTACACTAATAATATGAATCGTTTAAAGTTTTGTTGGCCTTAAATAATGCGAATATTAAAAATCGTTGTGGAATTAAAGCAAAATAAAACACCATTGCTATTACGTTATTATTAATATTATTTGATGGTTATTACCATTACTATAATTGAACTAAAGACAGGTTTGTAATAGGTTAGCAGTGACATACTTTATGAGTTCCGGATCCTTATTACACTAATACTATGAATTGTTTAAAGTTTTATTGGCCTTAAATAATGGACATATTAAATATCAATGCGGAATTAAAGAAAAATAAAACACCATTGCTGATACGCTATTGGGATTGTTAATATTATTGTTTGATGATTATTGTGATTACTATAGTTGAACCAAAGACAGCTTAATAGGTTAGCAGTGACATAGTATATGAGTTTGGGATCTTTATTACACTAATTGAAAATAAAATATACTTTTCTAAAAAACTACAGAGATCAAATTGTGTTTTAAATGAAAATGTAAAGAAAAAACGGAGCAAATTTATTCAGTAAGAAAGTATCCAGCAACAGTTTCCTGAGTTCTGACATGTGTCGGATCAACATAATTGTATCAAACATCAGCCGTTACTGGCAATAATTCTGGATTATAGTTAGACATATTGGGTTATTTCCTAATCAGCAGTAAAAAATAGAGAATTTTTCGGAAATAATTTTTTAAGTATTTGGTTCTTAAATGTTTAAATAGTAATTTTCATATGTTGTTCACCAAATACATGATAGATTTATTTAAGAGTTAATAAAATAATTTAAAACTATGTAACCAAATGAATTAATCTATATTTTAGTAATTTAAAAGGTTGGATTATTTTATTGTTTCACTTCTTTAACCCATTTATTGCTATCTGACAGCCCTATTTTACACCAATGGGACCTGAATCGGGGGGTAGAGATATTAATTACGTTTTTATGAATCGTGACTGAAACTAAGGTAACAGAAAATATCCCTTAACACCATTCGTTCATTGGAGTCAGCCTCCTATTATCTTGAAATTAGTGATTTTAACAACTCCAATGCATGTTCTACATTACAGTTTTAAGGTTTCATATGAAGTAATTCTGTACAAAGAAATATTTCACAATTATAGATTAAAATCTAAAGCGGAAATTAATATTAACCTAACTAATCTATCGTATGTGTTTTTATTTATTTATTCTGCTAACACTGACCTTATGGGGTAGGAGTTTGTCTTTGTTGGTATACTTTGTTTTATCCAGTAATCATAACTTGAACTGTACTTTCAAGTTAATTTTTTAGTTAAATTTAATTGTATCTAACATTTATATCTCACCTTACCTCCTAATTTAAATACAATTCAACTAGATTTTACTCTACCGTTTGATAACAAATGCAAAATGTTTTATTCAGTTTCTTTTTTTATCCCATTAAAATAAAAGAGTGAAAGAGTAAGTCTACTAACTGAATCTGTTAAAATTTCTTGATTTCTTTGAAAAAGTTTTCACTATACCTCAATCAAAATAACAAACACTGCCCTCCTTGTGAATGTTGTATTCACGATAATTTAAAAACACCACGATGTGTTAAAAGAAACTCTTGATGTCCATGCATTTTTATAGTAACTTGAAAAGAGATTCTGGAAATTAAAAGGTCAATACTTGAATCCTGAAATACCTTCTTCAGCTTTTTGCTATATACCTTATGTTACGACACAGTACATTTGTTTTATATCTTGGGCCCTTAAAGTTCGTTATGGAATAAGATACGTTCATTAGAAAAACAATATGAAATACAATATTCTGGAAACGATAATGGGAAAACCCTGACATAACTTCAATGGAAAAAGTGTATGACGAATATGGTAATTCATGATTATAAAAGATATCTAACTCTAGATATGATACTATGTGAACAACATGATGTTGTAATTTTTGTTGAAGCTTACATTGATTATATTTTAACATATTAATAAAATATTTTTCTCTATCAAAGTAATTAGTTGATTAAATCGAATCTAAAGGGTTTAGCCTCTGCATAGAATAATATCAATACATTTTCTAATGTACTGAATTAAAAATTGTGAATAAATGACTAAGCCAAATTTACACAGACATAGCGTGATGAAAAGTATAGAGAATCCAAGCGTTCTGTGGTAAGTGCAAATATTAATTCCTGCACCTGAAGAAAATCAATGAAAGACTTATCTTATGTGCCAGTGTCACGATAGACTTCCATTTATGAATCTACTATTTTCTTGCTTATACTGAATGTATACTTATTTTTAGAGGTTACAGATTTTTTTCCAATAAGATAATTAAGCTTAAATTTTCTGACATTAAAGATTGAAGATATAAATATGTATTTATTATTTCTTATAAAAATGAAGATTTATAATCTATAAAATATAGATTAATTGAGATTCTTCATAACTTGGCAATTTATAAGTGATATTTAGGCTGATTGACAGATTATGCTTTCTTCGTTTGGATTTTCTTCTGCATTTTTCTTATCAAGAATTTTGGTCAAATATTTCTCGCCATTACTTTCCTTCAGGAAAATGCTACAGAAATGTAACGTGATTACTCATGTCTAATGGATCAATCAATCAATCTTAAACATTCTGGAAGATGCATAAAAGGGCTCAGACTAACCGGCAAGCACTTTTTCCATTAGGGCAGCAAAAATGCAATGTACTTCGGGTGAAAAATTGATTTATTTCAAGATATTTCCAGATACATATACCTTAATTGTGTGGAACCTGTTTAATGGATTGGTCTAATGTACTGAAAAGAGCATGTAGCTTCTTGTCCAAGGAAATAATGCGATTGATTGTTTGATTGACTCTTTATAAAGAATGTATTGATCCCTGTGAATTTAATAGACAAGGACCAACTACTTAAAAGGAGATCCTAATGGGTCCAAAGAACCATACCAACAGCAAGATATTTCCAGATACATATACCTTAATTATGTGGAACCTGTTTAACGGATTGGTCTAATGTACTGAAAAGAGCATGTAGCTTCTTGTCCAAGGAAATAATGAGATTGATTTTTTGACTGAGCCCTTTATAAAGATTGTGTAGATCCTTGTGAACTAAATAGATAGGGACCAAGTACTTAAAATGAATTCCTAGTGGGTCCATAGAACCATACCAACAACAAGATATTTCCAGATACATATACCATAATTGTGTGAAACTTGTTTAACTGATTGGTGTAATGTACAGAAAAGAGCATTTAGCTTCTTGTCCACAGAAATAATGAGATTGATTTTCGATTAAGCTCTTTATAAAGAATGTGTAGATCCCTGTGAACTAAATACCGGGACTAACTACTGAAAATGAATTCCTAATGGGTTCAAAGAACCATGCTAACATTGAAATTTAAATTGTACTTCCGAAAGGCATAGACGCTTAGGCTACCATACGGCAGCGACTAATTAGAATACATAGTAGGGAAATTGTGCAAATTATGTAACAACCATTTAAAAATAAATAAACTAATTATATACTAGTGATTCTTAACAGAATTATGTAAAGTTAGTATTCATAAATTAAAAAAAATTCCCGCCTACCTAAAGTCATTTATAGTTTTAAAATTTATCTTAATCATGTGTAAATGCTGTTCAGCCGATAATTTCTTATCAAGAGACCCCTCTTCCTTGTTTACTCGTTGAAAGCCTGACCATTTGTTTAAAGATCAAGTTCGTTAATGGTGTTTAAATGAGTAATTGTACATCTGGTCTTATTACCTCTCCCAGCTAGGAACCGTTTTACGGAGTGATCTGTCCACTTGACAATTCTGCACATACAGCAATCATCTAAGCGACACTTCACCTGGGGTGGTAACAAGCTCCATTGTAACGTAATTGGGTTAAGTTTAACTCTCTCTTACTGCCTGTTAAACCTCGGATATGAATTAAATGGCTCGGAAAGGATGATGTACGAAATCTGCATCGGTGTTATCTTTAGATTGTGATGAGTTTGCGCAAGCTCCGATGCCCATTAGGCGATTAAAAATCCTGAATGTTGGGTAATACACGTACGCTATTCAAGATTCATTTCTAAGGAAATCCTTTAAAAATACCGAAATATTAATGTATCTTAAGTGTGCATTTCTGTGATAATATATTTTAATTTCAAGTGTTGTGAAAGGAGTTTTATATGAGATAGCTATTTAATGCTGTAAAAAGTTAAAAAATATATTAATTTTATAAGATTAAAAATTGCTATTAAATAAATAAACTGAGTTTTATTATTTAAAAAATAACCTTTTTTATTTATATCATTTAAAGCAGTATATTTATTGAAAAAATAAGTATATTTTCTTTGTATTACTATCGTTTAAAATTTGAAATTCATAAATTAAATTTCACATAAACGTTTATAGACGTTTATAAATGTTTAATAGTAAGTATGATGATATCAAACCCATAAAATTAAAAAAGAATTTTTATTAAATAAAAATTCTGAATCAGTATTTGTCTGACGTTCCGCTCAGACTTAGTAAGTCAGTAAGTAAATCCTTTAAAAATACTGAAATATTAATGTATCTTAAGAGTGCATTTCTATTATAATATATTTTAATTTCAAGAGTTGTGAAAAGAATTTTATATAAGATGGCGATTTAAAGCTGTAAAAAGTTAAAAATATTAATTTTATAAGATTAAAAATTGCTATCAAATAAATAAACTGAATTTTCTTATTTAAAAAAATAACATTTTAAATTTATATCATTTAAAGCAGTATATTTATTGAAAACATAAAAAGTATACTTTATTTGTATTCCTATCGTTTAAAAAATTCAAATACAAAATTCATAAATTTAATTTCACTTAAAATTTATAGACGTTTATAAGTGTTTAAGAGTAAGGAAGGTAATATCAAACCCACAAAATAAAACAAGGAATTTTTAATAACTAAAAGTTTTGAATCAGTCTTTCTCCGATGTTCCGCCCAGATTTAGTAAGTCAGTAAGTCTTTTAAAAATACCGAAATATTAATGTATCTTAAGTGTGCATTTTTGTGATAATATATTTTAATTTCAAGAGTTTTGAAAGGAATTTTATATAAGATAGCGATTTAATGCTGTAAAAAGTTAAAAATATATTAATTTTTAAGATTAAAAATTGCTATAAAATATATAAACTGAGTTTTATTATTTAAAAATAACACTTTTAATTTATATCATTTAAAGCAGTATATTTATTGAAAAAATAAGAAGTATATTTTATTTGTATTCCTATCTTTTAAAATATTCAAATATGAAATTCATAAATTAAATTTCCCTTAAACATTTATAGACGTTTATAAATGTTTAAGAGTAAGGTCGATATTATCAAACCCACAAAATTAAGAAAAGAATTTTTATTAAATTAAAATTCTGAATCAGTCTTTGTCTGACGTTCCACACAGATTTAGTAAGTCAGTAAGTAAATTCTTTAAAAAAACTGAAATATTAATGTATCTTAAGTGTGCATATCAGTAATAATATATTTTAATTTCAAGAGTTTTGAAAGTAATTTTATATAAGATAGAGATTTAATGCTGTGAAAAGTTAAAAATATATTAATTTTATAAGATTAAAAATTGTTATAAAATATATAAACTGAGTTTTATTATTTAAAAAATTACATTTTTAATTTATATCATTTAAAATAGTATATTTATTGAAAAAATAAGAAGTATAGTTTATTTGCATTCCTATCCTTTAAAAAAATTCAAATATAAAATTCATACATTTTATTTCACTTAAACGTCTATAGGCGTTTATAAATGTTTAAGAGTAATGACGATAGTATCAAACGCACAAAATTAAAAGAGAATTTTTAATAAATTAAAATTTTGAATCAGTCTTTTTCTGACTTTCCTCCCAGCTTTAGTAAGTCAGTAAGTCATTTAAAAATACCTACATTTTAATGTATCTTAAGTGTGCATTTCTGTGATAATATATTTTAATTTCAAGAGTTTTGAAAGGAATTTTATATAAGATTGCGATTTAATACTGTGAAAAGTTAAAAATATATTAATTTATTAAGATTAAAAATTATAAAATATATACACAGAGTTTTATTGTTTAAAAAATAACATTTTTAATTTATGTCATTTAAAGCAGTATATTTATTGAAAAAATAAAAAGTATACTTTATTTGTATTCCTATCGTTTAAAAAAATTCATATATGAAATTTATAAATTAAATTTTACACAAACGTTTATAGACGTTTATAAGTGTTTAAGAGTAAGGAAGATAATATCAAACCCACAAAATAAAAAAAGGAATTTTTAATAACTAAAAGTTTTGAATCAGTCTTTCTCCGATGTTCCGCCCAGATTTAGTAAGTCAGTAAGTCTTTTAAAAATACCGAAATATTAATGTATCTTAAGTGTGCATTTTTGTGATAATATATTTTAATTTCAAGAGTTTTGAAAGGAATTTTATATAAGATAGCGATTTAATGCTGTAAAAAGTTAAAAATATATTAATTTTATAAGATTAAAAATTGCTATCAAATAAATAAACTGTGTTTTATTATTTAAAAATAACATTTTTTATTTATATCATTTAAAGCAGTATATTTATTGAAAAAATAAGAAGTATATTTTATTTGTATTATTATCGTTTAAAATATTCAAATATGGAATTCATAAATTAAATTTCACATAAACGTTTATAAATGTTTAAGAGTAAGGTCGATAATATCAAACCCACAAAATTAAAAAAAAAGAATTTTTATTAAATTAAAATTCTGAATCAGGCTTTGTCTGACGTTCCGCACAGATTTAGTAAGTCAGTAAGTAAATCCTTTAAAAAAACAGAAATATTAATGTATCTTAAGAGTGCATTTCTGTAATAATATATTTTAATTTCAAGAGTTTTGAAAGGAATTTTATATAAGATAGCGATTTAATGCTGTGAAAAGTTAAAAATATATTAATTTTATAAGATTAAAAATTGCTATCAAATAAATAAACTGAGTTTTATTATTTAAAAATAACATTTTTTATTTATATCATTTAAAGCAGTATATTTATTGAAAAAAATAAGAAGTATATTTTATTTGTATTATTATCGTTTAAAATATTCAAATATGAAATTCATAAATTAAATTTCACATAAACGTTTATAAATGTTTAAGAGTAAGGTCGATAATATCAAACCCACAAAATTAAAAAAAGAATTTTTATTAAATTAAAATTCTGAATCAGTCTTTGACGTTCCGCACAGATTTAGTAAGTCAGTAAGTAAATCCTTTAAAAAAACAGAAATATTAATGTATTTTAAGAGTGCATTTCTGTAATAATATATTTTAATTTCAAGAGTTTTGAGAGGAATTTTATATAAGATAGCGATTTAATGCTGTGAAAAGTTAAAAATATATTAATTTTATAAGATTAAAAATTATAAAATATATACACAGAGTTTTATTATTTAAAAAATAACAGTTTTAACTTATATCATTTAAAGCAGTATATTTATTGAAAAAAAGTATACTCTTTTTGTATTCCTATCGTTTAAAAATTCTAATACGAAATTCATAAATTTAATTTCACTTAAAGTTTATAGACGTTTATAAGTGTTTAAGAGTAAGGAAGATAATATCAAACCCACAAAATAAAAAAAGGAATTTTTAATAACTAAAAGTTTTGAATCAGTCTTTCTCCGATGTTCCTCCTTATTTAGTAAGTCTGTAAGTTCTTTAAAAATACCGAAATATTAATGTATCTTAAGTGTTCAGATCAGTCAGGAAATATACATTTGAATTGTACATTTTTACCAACCCTGAATCCATTTTGACTTGTTTAGGTGTGATGTCAGTACAATATACGCACGTATCTAGCACGACTAAAAAATCATTAACCGTAGAATGTTCAAGTTTTATATTTAGGACTATTGTAACATCTAACTGAGGATAGTAACTTAACTCCACACAGATTACACTACTGCTCCAAGAAACGAAACTAATTTTGAACCTTTAAAAGAATGTGCTAATAATAATTCTGATAACGCTTCATACAATCAAAATAAAAAAGCGTGTAATTTAAAAGGCTTACAATGAAGTGTCGACATAAAAATTTTTAATACTATGTATATTTAAAAACTGGAAAAACAAAATCATGCCTTTTTAAAGACTATATACCTTAGTTTTCTTTTCAGTTTAGATATTTTTTTAGATAAAATTTAATATTAAAAAACAATGGTAGCTTCTTTACCCTGCAAATAAAACAAATTAATAAATTCAATACTTATAAAAGCATCACTGCTCTTTCAAATGAAAGTATATAAAATATTAGAACATAAAATGTGCTTATTTTGGGGTATAGGACAAGGAATATAGAAACTATTGAATGGGTAAATCTCAACCATTTTTATGCAGTCATTAATTAATAAGTATTTTGATTACTTTATGTTTTGTAAACTTTGAATTAAGCAATTTTCTCATGCAAATGTTCAAAAATCTTTTCTTAACATATATAAAAAAATCATCCCAAAATTAAAGTCATTATAAAACATTTTCATAAAATATCTCTGGAACTAAAATATTAACAATTGTTTCTTATGATAGCAACGAAAAGGTGATCATACAGAAATTATAAGGAACGTTATTACAGAAAGGTTCATAGTTTTAGGCTGTGACTGATTAGTAAACGTTTTCACTTCATGGTTTATAAATCTAGAGCCAAATTATCATAATGCAGATATTGTTTTCATATTAGCTTTTTTTTAAATAGCCAGAAAACTGGTGGCAGTAGGGTAGCGTTTTGATTTCACAGCGATACTGAGGTTTGATCGTCAAGTATCGCAAAGTTGATTCAGCCTTTCAATGTGTAGATAAACTAAGGACCAATCATGCTTAAAAACTAAACACTGGGGATTCCGTGTAAGGTTGAGCACATAATCAGAAAATGCTTTGCACCCCAGGCCCTTAGTCTCTAAAATTAAGATTGATACCATTAGCTACGCCGACCAATGGCCGATTAGTTAGGGTGCTCGCCTTCGGTACTGGAGTTCGTAGGTTCGAATCCCACGGTGCCATGGGTGTTCTTAGCCGTTCGGAATCGGCTTTAAGCTGTAGGTATTGGTTTCATTAGCGCTCGTGTGGCAAAAAGTAGACTGTAGCACTCCAAACCAAATCATTAGCCACGGTCCCCATATTGCGATCTTTTGCCAATGACTTTAGTGTTTAACTTTCAGTATCCAGAAAATATAAATTTAAAGTCAATATTTAATACACTTTCATAAAATATCTATCTAAATAAAATATAGACAAAGCCATTTTCAAAATGTATTGATTTATTAGCCAGGAAAAGGAAATAATTACTAGAGTTATTAAAAGGAAAGTTCCTACATTTAAGCAGTGAGTGATTAGTAAGCTGTTTGAATTCCTGGTTTATAAAACTAAGGTAAATCAGTATCATAATGCAGTTTTTTTTCAGTTTATGTTTCATTTAAATCTGGAGGAAAATCTAAATTTAAAGTCAACATTTATTATACTTTCATAAAACATCAGTGTCACGCAAATATGAATATTCTCAAACTATTTTGAAATATGAAAAATTTAATAATGGAGAAATTACAGTGAACGCTTCTAAAATGAAAACAAAATATATTAGAATGTACTGCCCCATCCCACCTGATAATTTATATCAGAATTTCTGATTCTATTGACTGGTGTATATGGATTTTTATCATTTGCAATTACGTTAATAAGAACTGGAGCTTATTTTCTAATCAAGCACTGAGTGTGCATTCAAAATGAGTTCTTTGTTTAAAGTACAATAGCAACTTAACACGTGTGCGTGCGGGCTAATGTGAGAGTGGAACTGCTGAAACCGCTATCACAAAGGTGAGACACATTAGGGATGCGTCAGCTGGCTTATACGCAGGGTGAAAGATTCATGAATATGTAAGCATTCACATGATTTTGAACTCGAATACGGATCAAGAATTCAAAACCTAATGTGGACTATATTTTGCGAGAGCTTTTAATATAGATCTCATAAATATTTCTTACAATGGACCTAGAATATAAATTAATGTATTGAAAAGAGTTAATAAACCTGTAACCTTTTATGTTGTCCCTCGAAACTAAATCGAAAAGATCGATTTAGACTAGTTTTGTAATTAAAAATGAGTATGTAGTGGAATAGATAAAAATGGTTTGTAAAATGCCTTTAATAGAGTAAGGAATAATTTAACAATATCTGAATAAAATAAATGCAACAGATTTGTGTCATTATAAAAATGCTTCAGTTTGAATTTATATAATTTCAAGGCTATGATAGTTATGTTATGCACATTTTAAACTCAAAAATCAATTATTTAATCGTAATCTAGCTAAACAAGCTTTGGTAAGATAGTTTCCCAGACAAACAACAGGTTATATTACACAAAAAATTGTACAAATTACACAAATCATATATATTACACAAAATGAACACATAAAAGTGATTTCAAATACCAAGATACCAAATTGTGCTGTCCGATCTCATATAATGACGTAATGATGTAAGTACGTAAATAATGTTTGAAAGTTAGTTATCATAAATTCTGATTACATTTTAAATCACTAATTTCTGCACTGCATTGATAAAAATATATTTCTCAAAACCCATAATTTAAAAAGAATTAATGTGAAGAAATTGCTGTTTGGCCTAATATAGGTTTCTTAATTTTGAACTAGTATGTAATAATATATATACCACTCAGTGAGAATGATTATTAGGGACTCTTTTTATGAAAAATTCCGAAGAGGAAGGTAAACATTATATAAGTATTCCACTCACTTTCTCTCGTGGATTTTTTTTACTAAGCTTATTAATGAAATGCAACACTACAGTTATATGATCTATTGAGACTTTTGAGAGTAATAACTAACAACCTTTTATGACACAAAACCGTTAAAAATCAAAATAAACACTCTAATATTTAACCATTGTTTTATACATTTTACCCAAGAGAAGCTAAGGATGTGGATATTTCCCCTAGGGTGCCGGGGTAAATCAAAAGTGGTAAATCTACAATTCTACTATTTTGAGGGGAAGACTTTCCTCCTTTTAAATTTGCGGATTTATATTCGTGTGACACGCGAGAAATGCCAATGAAACCCCATGCAGTTTACAGATTGATTAAACAGGGAATTCAACTAGTAATTAGGCAAAAGAATCACTTATTCAAAAATAGCTGCTCTACCTGCTGGGAAATGGTTGATCTCAAAGAAGCTTCTTTGTAGAATGGCACTTACTGCATGCCCTTAATTATTTTTGATTTATCGGACTTGTTTTTAAAATTTATTTATTTTTATCAACTTGTACATTATGTAAATATCTGTTATTATAGTAATTATTCTGAAAATAAATTATTCTAAATTTATAAATCAATAGTAGAGAAATAACATGTAATACTTCGAAATACCATACTATACCATACTATACCACAAGACCTAAGGAGTAATTTCCATTATTATCTCAGTGTCACAATTGTTTATACTTCGAATCACTGGAATACATTTTATAACACTTTTAAATTTGAACTATTATGGCCGCATACTTTCTGTGTTCTAATGGTTTGGAGTACATTTGGCTTTTTTTTTAAACACTAGGAAGATATATATCTTAACAAATATGATGTATAAAAATTTCAAACTTGTTTTATTCATAATATAAAAACTAATAAGTTTTTAAGTTTCAAAGTTTAAACCAAAGTACCAAATAAATAAACAATCATTTCTCAAAAAAATTAAATAAACTTAAATAAATTCAAACTGTTTAATAAGATCTAAAAATAACTTTTGCTTGTAAATAATATTATCTAATAACATTTTCTTCGGCATGGGGCATTTCAAAGCCCGAAAATTAGCACCGTAAATTCAAATCAATATTTCCTCTAATTTCCCAGTTTTTTCTTTTAATTTGCTGTTACAAGCATTACAAATTCGTGTATAGTATTTTTAAATAGAAGGGTTCATAGATATTATCTGGAAGGGGAACGAACGTGCATAAGTAGAAATTTTATAGTTCAGAGAGTTTAAAGTTTACAACGAGGGAGACTTGAGACTATACCATAAGATTATAAGACCTAAGTAGTTCACTTCGACAAAAACGGCAACCACAGTAAAAACTCAGAAAAAAATAAAATAATTGAAGAGAAAATGATCATTCTGAAAAAAAAATATTCCGGAATAAAAACTGAATAGTAATGTAAATACATATCTGTGTTACAAGATACCCTGTCACAAAACTATGCTAGAATCTTAGTAAACTATAGTAGTGAGTCGATAGTAGTATGTTGTTTGAACTCTTTATAATACATTTTATCCATAAATTAGTTCTTGAAATAGATGTTAAAGTAATTAAATAGAAAAAAAACCATTTTAATATAGTATAATAATTTAGTAGATATAAGGAGTCCTTAATATATATACCAGTTTAAATCCAAGCCCTGAATAGTGTTTACAAATTTGGACTTTTATCACAGTTGATTGACTGTAATGTCATTCTTGCTATTGATATGAATATAATTCTTGCTTTTATTAACTAGCTATTGATAGAGTAATTAATATTTAATATGAATGTTCCCAAATTCGGAATTGAATAGTAACATAAATGCTTGTGGACTTACATGTTTTCTGCTATACTCGAAGACCTTACGGATAATTTCTCTCTTGAACTCTTTCACAATCGTTTATCCGTAGAGACGTTTGCTTTAAACCAGTCTCTTCAGAAGATAAACCTGCAAAAAAGTACGAAAATAAGGTTAAGGAAACACTTAGACTGAAAAAGTAACAGCTCAATTAGTCAGTGATTATCAGTAAACGTTACTAAAATGTAAATCATTAAGAATAAAATAATTTTCAAGATTATTACATTTATTTATTTTTAATAGTTTTCAAAATTCCCACACTATCTCCTTAAAACATTTTAAAATTACAAATTTAAAATATAAGGATATTTTAATGTTATTAAATATGAAATAATATACACATTGACTTGTCATACGAAAGTACTCAGTAGAGTAACTGATTTTATTTTCAGTATAGGTTAAAATTACTGTAAACATAAGTATCTATGTCGTAAATATGTTGTTCATAGGCAATAATGGCACATATATTTTTAAATTTTTAAAATTCTTTTAATTTTTCTTTCCTTAAAAAACCTGCATTAAATATATTTGGCCTATTATAAAGGAATTTCCTTAGCCCTTTCTAAAAGACACTTTAATTCTAAATTCAAACATCAATTTCGTTTATTTGAATAACATTTTACAAAAAGAGATTTGTTAAGCCCACACATATCCTGTTATACAAAATATTTAAATCAACTAACGCGGCTGAACTATAATTTTATAAAATTAATTTTTAAGGGTTTTCTTTAACAATATATTTTTTTTTCAATTTAGAGCCTGGAGTAATATAATGCTTTAATATGCAATGACAGTTGTTTGTCATTGTTAAATCAAAAGATTTTATACTGCCGAATGCATTTTTAAAATTCTGAAAATAATAATACAAATTACTACTAACTTTTTGAATATGAATTTTAATAACGCATCTCCCAATTTTATGCATTTTAATAATAAATTGAAGAACGATTAACGTCTCAAGGAAAATAATTTTCAAAATATAAATAGATCTAAATTTTCCGAACACAATCTTTGATGTATCGAACAAATATAAGAGTGAACCATCTGCAACATTAATTCTGAATTCCAGTTAATGCATCAAGGATTATAACTCAGATAGTTCTAAAGATAAGCATCCTAATAAGCACCGTAATTTAAACTAAGTTAATTGAAGTAGGTTAATCATCCTGGAAATAATATGCGCAGAAATAATTCTGATTACGACTCAAGATCATAAAAGAAAAGAGGAATTCATGCACAGGAATCATTATGCAGTCTTTTGGCTCCAAATGTATCTTACAAATTTCAAATCTAATTCAATAAGAGAAGGGAAAACGTTGGATGCTGCATAGTAAATGAATAATTGGAGAATTTTACTATTTCTCTTAAAAGGATTATACGATAGTAAATAAATGCTTTACTGGCAAATTAAAACAACAGAGATCCACAGTAACTGAAAAAAGTAATGAAAAATTTATGATGATTGTTAAAGATCTAAAAAAATGATATGACTTGAACATGTATTAGATACACAGCTTCGTTCCATAATTACTGATTATTTCGATTAATAAATTTTTATAGTCCAAGAACGGTTACAGTCCGTAAAGAAAAATATATGTCTATCGTTAAATAAGTAACACTAGTTGCATAAATTTTATTTCCAATAGGTTGTGTTTAATAATAGAAATAAAAATAAACTGTTCCTTAAAATTAGAGAATTTTAATTTTGAAATGCAAATAAAATGCGATATGATGAGATTAAATTACTGAAACTCGTTAAAAGTAAATTATTAAGAAAGCGTATGATACTTTATTTCAGTGAAATGCCTCGTGCTTCAATGCATCGTTCAGAAGAGGTAATCAATTAAATCTCATCAAATTAGAAAAGAATACTTTATATTTTAATTAAGATTCTATTTAATATATGTGAGCCTTCTTTTAAAATGAAATAATATTTTGAGACAATTATTAGAATAGAGAAAAGGTAAAGGAAATAGAGCAATAAAGTAGGTTTGGAACACAGAAATTTTAATACAAAACAGAAATAATAATTAAAAGAAACATAATTTGAAACTAAACATATCACCCCATGAAAATTAATTTTATAGATTTGTTACACTTAAGATTTCTTATAAAGCTTCGTAACGCATAAATACTCAAAGCATAGTTTCGTTACACTGCTTTAAAATTTATCATTTTCAACTCTGTAATGTTATTGCAAGGTAACGAAATCTTAAATTAGATAGGTCATAAAATACATTTTGAATTCTATTTTTAACTTAAAGGGTGCCTGAATAAAAATTGATATAGTAATTGCAACCAATGAGGCTTTATTAATAAACTAATATTATTAAATATCAATAATTTTTTATATCAATCAAAATAAATAAAAATATATTGCATGAATTAAAATCATAGAGTATATTTTAATAACTATCTGGCATATTTTTATTATTTTCAAAATGTCTATATATATTAGCAATACCATTAGAAAAAATTTTGCTTCATATATACAACTTTCGTTATGCATGCTTTGAAATTGACAATCTTTTTGTTCTTTAGAATTCATCTGAGGAATATGTATTCTCAAAATTAATTAAAAAATCTTTATCTGAAAACACAATTTGACACACACACACACACACACACACATATATATATATATATATATATATATATATGTATGTATGTATGTATGTATGTATGTATGTATGTATGTATGTATGTAATGTATGTATGTATGTATGTATGTATGTATGTATGTATGTATGTATGTATGTATGTATGTATGTATGTATGTATGTATATATATATATATATATATATATATATATATATATATTGATTAGAAGTAGTGAAATTTTATCAAAGCCTTATAATTAAATAGTCATTATTAAATATAAATAACTCAGTTTATAGTGAATTGATATATACCTATTCTTAAATTAGGTATAAAATATGATATAAAAGTTACATATTAGTATAAGAATTAAATATACAACTCTTTTGATTTGAGTCATTTAAAATACTCTATAGTAATTGTATAAAAGTTTTATATATACACACAACTTTATTTTTACGATATAACAATTGTATACAACAAACATTTTGCATAAATTCTTCACTTACATTTTACAATTTATTTCGTCAATTTAAAGTCAGCTGATGTATGGTACAGTTTCAAATTAGATTTAAAATATGATATAATAGTTGGCAGAGCATATTTATAGTACCTTGATTTTATCGTCAAAACTGCCATTTCTTAAAAAAACAACAACAATATAAATTAAAAGTAGATACATTGATTAGATGTAGTGAAATTTTATCAAAGCCATATAATTAAATGGTCATTATATATAAATAACTCAGTTTATAGTGAATCGATATATACCTATTCTCAAATTAGGTATAAAATATGATATATAATACCTATCCATCAGTATAACAATTAAATATACAACTTTTGTTTTGCGTTATTTAAAATACTCTATAGTAATTCTATAATAGTTTTATATATACACACAACTTCCTTTTTACGATATAACAGTTGTATACAACAAACATTTTTTATAACTGCTTCACTTAAATTTGACAATTTATTTCGCCAATTTAAAGTCAGCTGATGCATGTATATTCTCAAATTAGATTTAAAATAGGATATAATAGTTAGCAGAGCATATTTACAGTACCTTGATTCTATCGTCAACACTGCCAATTCTTAAAAAAAAAACAGCAATATAAATGAAGACCACAATTGAAGATTTAAAAAGGAGTTCCAAATTTAGCAATGTCATAATACATCTTATCTATAATTATTTCAAGAAAGACAGTTTTATTGAAATAAATTGCACGCTAATGACTTGCTCTTTTTGTAACAAAAGAATTTTTCTTTAAAATTCTCCACTTTTTCTGAATTTCTGAATAGCTCTTTGAATAGCATCTTATTCTAAGGCATGGAATAAAAAAAGAGTCTAAGAAAAAGACTTAAAAAAAAAGAATATTGAAACTACTAGACTATTGAACACTTTTTTCCTTTTTTTGGTTTGGAGAACAGTATACAGTGAATGTCCCAAAATATTATTTTAGTAAAGAAACAAAAAAAAAACCACAAATCAAACTTTGTTTTTCTTAACTTTCCTTCACTCTGAGATATTGCGACAATAGCTTATGCTGAATATGTTTAATTTCAAAGGAAGAAATTGATTATTATTGATTGAAAGTGAAATAAAAAAAATTTAAAAATAGTATCAAAAGCAAGGGTAGTTGTATCATTCAATCAAATTAAATTATTGCGATTCAACAATGAAAAAAAATTTTGAAAATTTAAATTCTTTTGAAAAATTTAAAGAAATAACACCTATTATGACTCTTTATATGTAATTTTAAATTTTTCAGGCTAGATGTCGTTGAAATGGTCATTGGAATAAAAAAAAAAAAAAGGAATTCAATATTTGAGTCAATACATTTAGGAATCATATTTGCAGCCGTTGGTACAGACTTTAAGTAGAAAGAACTATTTTGGTTATGTATCAAGATGCAAATTATTAACATACTGTTACCCAAAGCCTAACTAAAATTCAATTGAAATTCACTTTTTAAATTTAGAACTTCTAATAAATTGAAATATGACTTCTTCATAGATGTGTGTTATACTGTACTTAATTCAAACTTAAATTCAAATATATTTTCTAAAAAAAATTTATATCACTTCTTATGCATGGTATCATGAAAGGAATGACTTATTTTTCTTTAAAAATTCACAGGTATTTTTTAAACTTTAATGTCTAAACAAAACATATACACATTAAATTATAGTGATTCAATAATGAAGAAAGAGTTTTGAAAGTTTGAATTCTTTTGACAAACTTAAAGAAATAAAGATACCCCTTTATGACTCTTTATATGTAATTTTGAATTTTTCAGGCTAGATTTCGCCGAAATTCTCATTGGAATTTACAAAAAATAAGAATTTGAAAATGTGTTTGATTCAATACATTTAGAAATCATGTTTTCAGCCATTGGTACTGACATTAAGTAGAAATAACTATTTTGGTTATGTATCAAGATACAAATTATTAACATAGTGTTACCCAAAGCGTAACTAAAATTCAATTGGAATTCTTTTTTAATTTAGAGCTTCTAATAAAATGAAATATGATTTCTTCATAGATGTGTGTTATACTGTACTTAATTCAAGTTTAAATGCAAATATATTTTATAAAACATTGTTTTATTACATCTTTTGCCTGGTATCACGAAAAGAATGACTTTTTTCTTTAAAAATTCAAGGGTATTTTTTAAACTTTAATGTCTAAATAACAATAGGAATTCTGAAAATTAATTTGTGATTTCGAGTTAACAGTTCAAACACAATTTTAATTCACCATAAGCAGTATGGCCTGATTTAATTATGTATGAAGAAAAAAAACAGTACACACTGTTCACATACACTGTTATAAAAAATTACTGACTGTAAATATAAATTCCTTTTATTTAGAATTTAATGAGAAAATTCAACTTTCTTTATTAGAAAATGTTACACCATATGGATTTCAATTTTACATCCCCTATATAATATTAGACTTAGTTGAATGTCTATCTGTTCTCGAATTTATAAAGCGGTTATAACTGGAATGGATACAGACATCCATATTGGATTTTTTATAAGTTAGGGATAGCAAAATTCAAAGCGAGTCCGAAATCCCCCATCTCCCCCCCTTTCGAGCGTTTAACGCTTCAAGTCTTATTCTCCCTCTTATTCTGTACTAAATTAATTATTGATAGTATGGCGAGGGCAAAACGTAAAATGTAAATTTCTGAACTGTTACCCTTACTCGACCCTTATGTACTCTAATTAGTTCCTTCACCATGTGTAAACTTGGGAGGTTCGGTAGAGTGTATGCCTATTTCATCGTCGTTCTTTTCGTGTTGACAGGTATGGACCCGACTCAGCAAAATTTTTCTAAATGTCTACTAAACAATGTCTACAAATGTCCCCAAAACAACCTATTTTTTAATCTGCCTCATAGGGTACTTTACAATTGTGAAAAATTAAAAATTTTACTGATCCTGTCATATGACGGGCTATATGCTAGTTTAAAAGTAATTTGTAAAACATTTCTAGGATATTTCAAAGCTTGTATAACGAAAATAATGATTTAATTTTCATGGTAATGTATAATGTGTGAGTGAGTGAGTGTAGTTTTAATGGCGCATCCAATTGGGACATGCTGCGCCAAACAAAAGGTATAAGCCATAATAAGAGCAATGTAATCGTAATGAATAAAACTGAGAAAAATACAGGTCAGAACGATAGTTATGTAAAATAACGGATTGTATAATATATAACAAATGATTCTTAAGAGTAAAAAGTATAAAATCGACAGTGTAGAATAAATACTAAGTCACCATTATTTTAAGAACGCCAATAGATTTGATAAGCAAAGAGGTTTGGATGGGGAGTTTTCCAAATCGCTCAAGTTTAAGTCAGTCATTTTAAAAAATATGAGACGTTGATTACTAAAATTGGACACTCAATTAATGTAACGGTATACTTTTCCTTACAATTGGTACAGTAGGGAGCTGTTTCATTGGTCAAGAGAATGGTAATGTATAATGTTATTTTGTGTTTATTGTTAACGTTATTGTATCAGTTCTATGAGACTTAAATTGTAGATATTACAAATTATGATATATTTTGCTATTAATATTTATTAGGGAAATCTCAAATAGCGAATCAATAATACCTGTAATAGCATGCAACCTTTAAACATTTATCTACATATCAGAAATTGATCTACAAAATATGAGTCGGTAGCTTATTAACATTGCAAGAAAAAGTGCATCAGAGATTGTATACCGAGAACAGATTTTCAAAAAAATGAAGGCTTATGTGGTTGTTTTGTGTTCAGTTATTTTGGTGGTTTGATAGATTGTAAGTATCACCAATTATAATACATTTCGATATTAATATTTATTAGGGAAATCTCAAATAGTGAATCAATAATACCTGTAATAGCATGCAACCTTTAAACATTTATCTACATATCAGAAATTGATCTACAAAATATGAGTCGGTAGCTAATTAACATTGCAAGAAAAAGTGCATCAGAGATTGTATACCGAGAACAGATTTTCAAAAAAATGAAGGCTTATGTGGTTGTTTTGTGTTCAGTTAATTTTGGTGGCTTGATAGATTGTAAGTATCACCAATTATAATACATTTCTGAAGATAAAATTTGTCTGGGGATACTTAACTTATAAATCCATACCATTAATTTCATATAAACCCGAAACCATATATCCGTATAACAGGAATTAAATTACAAGATATGAGTTCGTAGTTTTTTAAAGTGATAAATAAAAATACGCCAAAGATCTTAGTATCAAAAGGAATAATAATAACAATAATATTCATTATTTATAAGTTGAATAACTAATAGAAAAAAAAACATTTAAGGAAGTATAATTGAAACAAATAGACATTATTATTCTTTTGTGTTAAAATAACTGTGCAATGTTTAATACTCATTGATATTCATAATTCTTTCTTAATAAAGTACTAAGCTTTCAGAAATCTGCATAAACATAGTGTTGATTTTCCTCCTTTTTATGTATTTTAAATTATTTTTCACGGAAATGCTTTCAGAAAAAAAATTAGCCTCAGATCCACGTAGCAAAATATATTATTATTGAAAAAAAAACTGAGTTGTAGTTCTCTTAGAGTTAATCTCCTAGAAGAATGTGTATGCCTTTAAAAAAATCATGATAGACAATATTTTGGGGGAAACAAGAAAAAGCAGTTTTGTAGGACAAAACTATGCTTTAAAATTATATGCGCGTTTATCATTCATTATTACTTTCACATATTATAATAATAATTAACTATTTTTAACATTTAAAGTGTATTTTGAATTTTTTACGGTATTCAGAAAAGTTTACTTTATAAAAGTATTGATTTAAACGTTTACAGAATTAAAAACTGAAAAACATATAGTGTGTTAAAGGCTATATATATATATATATATATATATATATATATATATATATATATATATATATATATATATATAATATAATGTAACGTCACATAAATGAGTATGACTATCACCCATTTACAAAATATCAATATACTCCTTTTGTAAATATGTAAAAGCATACTCTATGTATTTAGCTTTTGCTTGGATTATTAGTTATTTAATTAATACAGATTAAATTACTGTTAATAACCTTAGATAATTTCAGTTGTTACAAGATCTAAAAATATATGAGCATAAGGTCTGCTGTAAACACGTTTCCTTGTTGCTCTAGACTAAATTGACAGAATCTACACTTTAAAAACAAATTTCATCCTAATAATAGTATTGATGTACAGCTACAGAAAAGTGTGTTACGTTTAAAGGCTATATATATTATATAATGTAACTTCGCATAAATTAGCATGACAATCACCCATTTACAAGATATCAATATAATCCTTTTGTAAACGTGTAAAAGCATACTCAATGTATTTAGCTTTTGCTTAGATTATTAGTTATTTAATTAATACAAATAAAAATACTGTTAATAACCTTAAATAATTTCAGTTGCAACAAATGTCTTAAGATCTAAAAATATATGTGCATGATAAGGTATGCTGTAAATATGTTTCCATGTTGCTCTAGACTAAATTGACAAAATCTACATTTTTAAAAACAAATCTCAGCCTAATAATAATATTTATGTACAGCTACAGAAAAGTGTGTTACCTTTAAAGGCTATATATATTATAGAATTTAACATCTCATAAATTAGTATGACTATCACCCATCTACAAAATATCAATATACTCCTTTTGTAAATATGTAAAAGCATACTCTATGTATTTAGCTTTTGCTTGGATTATTAGTTATTTAATTAATACAGATAAAACTACTGTTAATAACTTTAGATAATTTCAGTTGTAACAAGATCTAAAAATATATGTTTATCGTAAGGTCTGCTGTAAATATGTCACCATGTTGTGCTAGACTAAATTGACAGAATCTACACTTAAAAAACAAATTTCAACCTAAGAATAGTATTGATGTACAGCTACAGAATAGTCAATGCCTTAATAGCTATTCATTATATTAAAGATGGCTTTTGTTTAACTCATTGGTATTTTTTACGCTTTTGTTTCATGTGGGATTTACATCAAACATTTTTGAATTGAATTACTAAACTATTCATGTAAAGATGCCTTTCTAAAACATGCATTTTTATATCACTTTTGCTTTATTTCCTGTCAGAATTCATTGCAATAAATTTACATTTGAAAATGCCACAAGCGATTTCCTTCTAGTCGAGTAAACTAATATTTTTTGCTATGGTCTGGAAACTTTACTCGAACAACAAAACTGATGGTGAAAATAATATTTGTGATGAAATATTCTTTGTACATAACTTAAAGTAATGGAATTTCTTCATACAAATATTATTAGAAATCTCATTAGTCAACTAATTAAAAAGAGAGATACAAATTGAAAAACCGTACAACAGTACACGAAAACCAATCAAAATGTTCTGATGAACTATCTTAGATAATATTGCTGAAATTTAGAATTTATTTCATATTTATTTTAAGAAGACATTATCTCTCGGCTTAAAAATATTTTTATAACAATCTATTTCTGTTCAATACAAAGTAAAATGTTTTTCTTCGTTTAGAGTTATTTTTTTTCAAATAACCAAAAAAAAGTCTACGTTTATAAAAAAAAGTTTTAGCATAAATAAATATATTTTTTAAAAATCATAAAAAATAATACACTATGTAAAAAAACTAGAAATTCTCTTTTACATAAAATAACTTTCGAAATTTGTAAATTAAAAACTAATAATTTGTAAATAAGAAACTAATAGAGAACATAGTACCTTTTGAACAGAAGATTCTTCATTAAACAGACATTTTTATTCAATATAAAGTAAAATTTTATTAATTCTTTATAATATATATTACCCAAATAACAAATTAATTTGAACAAGCTATAAATAATATATTTAGTTTTTAGTTTATATGAATCAATATATAATTTTAAAGAGATAAAATACAAACAAAAAACTACATTGTTCGAGAAACCTACTCTCTCTCAAAATAACTTCAGAAATTTGTTAATTAGAGACTAATTTTTGACATGAAACTAAAACTATATAATATTTTCGATTCTGTTAAACTCAGTTATACAATAAATAAGAAACTAATAGAGGACATTGTACCTTTTGAACAGAAAATTCTTCCTTAGACAGCCTTTTTTATTCAATATAAAGTAAAATTTTATTAATTCTTTATAATATATATTACCCAAATAACAAATTAATTTGAACAAGCTATAAATAATATATTTAGTTTTTAATTTATATGAATCAATATATAATTTTAAAGAGATAAAATACAAACAAAAAACTACTTTGTTCGAGAAACCTACTTTCTCTCAAAATAACTTTAGAAATTTGTTAATTAGAAGCTAATGTTTGACATGAAACAAAAACTATATAATATTTTCGATTCTGTTAAACTCAGTTATACAACTCTGAGCAATGTATTTTATTTCATGATATAATAAAAACAAATTAATGTTTTAATGTTTCAATTTATTAATAGTTCAGTTTTTAAAATTTTAAAATCTCAAATACATTCTAAGTTTAAATTTCCAGAATAAAGCAGATATGTAACATTTTGACATAAGAATTTAATTTCTAATATTTATGTTTTAAAAAATATCTTGCGAGTAAATGCATTTTGTTTTCTTCATTTTCTGAATATTGTTTATGTTGTTTTAAAGAATATACAACTTGAAAAGAAAAAAAGAACAAAGAGGTTTATTAAAGTTACTGTATTGTTTAAGAACGTATTGTCTAAAATTAGCAGAAAATTTTATGGTATGTCTAATAGAAAAAAATATGTTATAAAGTAGTATGTTATAAAAGGTGTTATAACAAATTTTTAAGTCCCGAAAGGTACTGTGTTCGTTTAATTTGGATCTGTATCTGTGATATTAGATTCATCTTGCTGAATATAAACCCGTAGGGAATATATAATTCTCTTTGACTAGCTTGCATTTTAAGAAATATTTAAAAAAACATACAAGATAAAGCAGCAAATTCTCTAGGATGCCATTATTTACTATTTTTAAATTTATATTGCTAAATATTCTTATTTGCGTTTGAAATTGTGTATGCCAAACTTCTCGTAAATAGTTTAAAATTTAAATATTTTTTTAGATTTTTAAATATAACATACTAGGGTATTTATTGTAAAAAATTAAAAAGTAAAATTAGGACATAGGACCTTTCGAGCTGAAGAATCTTCCTAAAGTGTATAATGTATTAAATTTATTAAATTACAGCTCATGAATCATATATTGTCTTTTTCAAATTCCACCTAAGTGCCTTTCTCTTTCGGATCATGTTTCAATATTACTTATCTCGTTTGGATAAATGGTAGTTAGGAACATTATGAATAATGGTGAAATTATAAAAAAATAAAGTGTTTCTGGTTCTTGTTTGGGTTATTGTAGACATTCGTAAATATTTTATTCCCAAAGTGTCCACTAAAAGACAAAACAGTAAATTAAATATTGTGCTCTTAAATATTAATGGAAGAAGAATCCAATATAAAAAATTACAGCTCGTATTTTAGAGATTGTCAATTTAAAACTTTACATCATGAGTTTCTAATTCGACACAAGTTTCTACTCGTATATTACTTATTTTGTCAAGGTGGTAGCTTTATAGGAAAATTCTGAATAGATATGAAACTATTAAAAATTAAAGTGTTTCTGGTTCTTGTTTAGGTTATTGTAGACATTCGTAAAATATTTTAATCCCAAAGTGTCCACTAAAAAAATGGAAAAGTAAATAGGGTTTCGTGCTTTTAAATATGAATGGAAGATGAATCCAAAATGGTGAATTATAGCTCGTTAATTTAGAGAATGTCAATTTAAAACGTCATCCAGTGCCTGCCTCTTTCGACACAAGTTTCTACTCGTACATTATTTATTTCGATATCAGTTTGATAGAGAAATTGTGAGTACTGGTGAAATTATTAAAAAATAAAATATTTCTGGCTCTTGTTTGGGTTATTGTAGACATACGGAAAATATTTTTATCCCAAAGTGTGCATTTAAAAAGGAAAAGTAAATTAAATTTCGTGTTTTTAAATATTAATCGAAGAAGACGACAATACAAGAAATTACAACTGGTATTTTAGAGATTATCGATTTAAAACGTCACCCATTGCCTTTTTTTGACACACTTTTCTACTTGCATATTACTTATCTTGTAAAGGTGGCAGCTTGGTAGGGAAATTGTAAATAGAATTGAGACTATTAAAACATAAAGTGTTTCTTTGTTTTTGTTTAGGTTATTGTAGACATTCAGAAAATATCTTCATCTCAAAGTTTCCACTAAAAAATGAAGAAATAAATTAAATATCGTGCTCTTAAATATTAATGGAAGAAGAATCCAATATAAAAAATTACAGCTCGTCGTTTAGAGATTGTCAGTTTAAAATGTCACCCAGTGCCTTTCTCTTTTGACACAAGTTTCTACTCATATATTACTTATTTTGCAAAGGTGGCAGCTTGATAGGGAAATAGAAATGAAACTATTAAAAAAAGTGTTTCTGGTTCTTGTAGACATTCGTAAAATATTTTAATCCCAAAAGGTCCACTGAAAAACGTAAAAGTAAATTAAGTTTTGTGCTCTTAAAAATTAATGGAAGAAGAATCGAATATAAGAAATTACAGCTCGTATTTTAGAGATTGTCAATTTAAAATTTTACACAGTGACTTTCGACACAAGTTTCTACTCGTATATTACTTATTTTGTAAAGGTGGTAGCTCTATATGAAAATTGTGAATAGAATTGAAACTTTTAAGATATAAAATGTTTCTGGTTCATGTTTGGGCTATTGTAGACATTGGTAAAATATTTTATTCCCAAAGTGTCCACTAAAAGACGAAAAAGTAAATTAAATATCTTGCTCTTAAATACTAATGGAAGAAGAATTCAATAAAAGAAATTACAGCTCGTATTTTAGAGATTGTCAATTTAAAACGTCACCCAGTCCCTTTCTCTTTCGACACAAGTTTCTACTCTTACATTACTTATTTTGTAAAGATAGCAGCTTGATAGGGAAATTGTGAATAGAATTTAAACTATTAAATAATAAAGTGTTTCTGGTTCTCGTTTGGGTTGTTGTAGACATTCGTAAAATATTTGAATCCCAAAGTTTCCACTAAACAACTTAAAAGTAAACTATGTTTTTTGGTCTTATGTATAAATGGAAGATGAATCCAAAATGATGAATTACAGATCGTATTTTAGAGCATGTCAATTTCAAACGCCACCCAGTGTCTTTCTCTTTAGACACAAATTGCTACTTGTATATTACTTATTTTGTAAAGGTGGCAGCTTGAAAGGAAAATAGAAATGAAACTATTAAAAAATAAAGATTTTCTGGTTCTTGTAGACATTTGTAAAATATTTTAATAACAAAGTGTCCACTGAAAAACGTAAAAGTAAATTAAGCTTTGTGCTTTTAAATATTAATGGAAGAAGAATCGAATATAAGAAATTACAGCTCGTATTTTAGAGATTGTCAATTTAAAATTTTACACAGTGACTTTCTCTTTCGACACAAGTTTCTACTCGTCTATTACTTATTTTGTAAAAATTGGTAGCTTTATAGGGAAATTGTGAATAGAATTGAAACTTTTAAAAAATAAAGTGTTTCTGGTTCATGTTTGGGCTTTTGTAGACTTTGGTAAAATATTTTATTCCCAAAGTGTCCACTAAAAGACGATAAAGTAAATTAAATATCTTGCTCTTAAATATTAATGGAAGAAGAATCCAATACAGGAAATTACAGCTCGTATTTTAGAGATTGTCAATTTAAAACGTCATCCATTGCCTTTCTCTTTTGACACAATTTTCTACTCATATATTACTTATTTTGTAAAAGTGGCAGCTTAATAGCGAAATTGTGAATAGAAATGAAACTATTAAAAATAAAGTATTTCTTGTTCTTATTTAGGATATTGTAGACATTCGTTAATTATTTTCATCCCAAAGTGTCCACTAAAAAAAGGAAAAGTAAATTATGTTTTGCGCTCTAAATATGAATGGAAGATGAATCCAATATGATGAATTACAGTTCGTAATTTAGAGAATGTCAATTTCAAACGCCATTTAGTGCCTTTTTCTTTAGACGCAAGTTAATACTCGTACATTACGTATATTGTAAAGATACCAGTTAGATAGGGTGATCGTGGATAGTGGTAAAACTATTAAAAAATAAAGCATTTCTGGTTTTTGTAGACATTCATAAAATATTTTAATTCCAATGTATCCAATAAAAAACGAAAAAGTAAATTAAATATCGTGATCTTAAATATTAATGGAAGAAGAATCCAATATAAGAATTTACAGGTCGTATTTTAGAGATTGTCAATTTAAAACGTCACCCAGTGCCTTTCTCTTTCGACACAAGTTTCTACTCGTGTATTACTTATTTTGTAAAGGTGGTAGGGTGATAGGGAAATTGTGAATAGAAATGAAACTATTAAAAATAAAGTATTTCTGGTTCTTGTTTAGGTTATTGTAGAAATTAGTAAATTATTTTCATCCCAAAGTATCCACTAAAAAAAGGAAAAGTAAATTATATTTTGCGCTCTTAAATATGGTATGGTTTGGAGAACTACGGTCTACTGTTTTGCACACGAGGGCTAATGAGACCAAGACCTACTGACTAAAGTCCATTCCGAACGGCTACGAACACCCATGCCATAGTGGGATTCGAACCCACAAACTTCGGTACCGACGATCAGCGCCCTAACCAATCGGCCAGCGTTCGACGCTCTTAAATATGAATAGAAGATGAATCTAATACGATGAAGTACAGCTCGTAATTTAGAGAATGTCAGTTTCAAACGCCATGCAGTGCCTTCCTCTTTTGACACAAGTTGCTGCTCGTACATTATTTATTTCATGAAGATACCAGTTTGATAGAGAAATTGTGAAAAATGGTGAAACTATTAAAAAGTAAAGTGTTTCTGGTTCTTGTTTGGGCTATTATAGACATTCGTAAAATATTTTAATCTGAAAGTGTCCACTAAAAAACTGAAAAGTAAATTACATTTTGTGATCTTAAATATGAATGGAAGATAAATCCAATATAATGAATTACAGCTCGTATTTTAGAGATTGTCAATTTAAAATATCATCCAGTGCCTTTCTCTTTCGACACAAGTTTCTACTTGTATATTACTTATTTTGTAAAGGTGCAACTTGATAGTGACTGGTACTTGTTTGAGTTATTGTAGAAATTCTTGAATATTTTAATTCCAAAGTGTCTACTACAAAACGTAAAAGTAAATTAAGTTTTAAGATCTTAAATATGAATGGAAGATGAATCCAATATGACGAATTACAGCTCGTATTTTAAAGAATGTCAATTTCAAACGACAACCAGTATCTTTCTCTTTCGACACAAGTTGCTACTCGTACATTACGTATATAGTAAAGATACCAGTTTGATAGGGAAATTATGAATAGTGGTGAAACTATTAAAAAATAAAGTGCTTTTGATGCTTGTTTGGATTATTGTAGATATTCGTTAAATATCTAACTCCAAACTGTTAACTAAAAAAACCGCAAAGTTAGTATAGAAATTTGAGTTTTTAATTTCGAAAAGACCTGGAATTGTTTTTAAAGTTGTTAAATTTTTTCATTAAACTATATTCGCCTGCTAATTTTTTTTCTTTTTTTTTATCTTCCCGAAAAACATTTACCCATCCCTGTCTTATACGACCTTCCAAATGCATTACACACTTTGAGCACTTTAAAAGAAAACGGCTTTCTCTTTATCTGTTATCTCAAATATAAACGAATTATTTTTATGTGATATTTTCATTAATATAACTATTTATATTTTAACACAATATACTGTTATTCTTAAATGCCTTTTATATCCACTTTATCAAAACTACATTCAAAATCCTTTTATACCGTAATTAAAACCAATCCAAAACGCAGAATCCTGTGACCTAAATATAAACTGAAATATCTTTAGTTTTTTAACAATTTCACAGGATTTACCTAAAAAAGTCCAAATTCCCGGTGAAAACTTTTATTGATACTTTATTGAATCCCTAGAAAGGTATTACTTAGTCTACATCCTGAATAAACGGATGCAAATGAAGGATTTTTGATAACCTTAAAAAATAAGTAAGGCAGCAAAAAGGTCTCAATCTCTAAAAGAATTTGAACCCCAGGAAACCCTCAAGGACAGCTGAAGTTCTTCGATTTCTATTAAAAAAAGACAACATTGAGAAATATATAGAAGTATATTTATTAGCATTTAAATTAAAATTTATTTTGAAGATCTGTTAGTGGAATCAGTGAATTTAGTTTTAATTTATGTACCTATCTTAACCGAAATAAAAAATTGCAAATAGTCCGATTCTTGACAAGTTATAAAGAGTTAGTTCAATTCAAAATATAAATTAGTGTTAATCGTATATATTTTGGTTTGGAGGTGAGGTTTGCTAAGGTATACAATTTTCGTTATATACGGGATAATTAGAACTTAATGTTTAAGGTCGATTCCAAATGGATAAGTAAATCACTGTCAACAATGGGTTTCGAAAACATAATCTACGTTGAACAGTCACATTGATGTATGTCGTATGGCCAATGGTTTACACATAAAACACTTGTAAGAGCTGTAAATAAATCTCGAAATTTTTCTGTATTTTGTGCAATGTTAATTCTTGCTGCGTTCGTCTTAATGTTTTTACTACAACTTTTTCAAACTCCGGAGGGAATTATGAATAGCCCTGTATATTGAAAATCATTTTTTTCCAAGCATTTTATGAAAAATTCAGGACTGAAAAGATTAATAATACAACACTTACTTGAATTTAACCTCTTTTGTAGTATACTCCCTCAAGTAATTTTGTACCAATAATTGTTTTTCAGTCCTAGAGCTCTGAGTTACTTTCTTGAATCTGTTATTGGAACGTTGCCGGTTACATGAACGGTTAATTCCCTTACCAGGAATCGTGAATTTAGCATAAAATGTCTGAAACTAAAGCAGTATGAAACCTTATTTTAATATTAATGATAATCGTATATATTTTAGTCTGGAGGTGAGGTTTGCTAAGGTATATAATTTTCGCTACATAAGGGATAATTAGAACCCAATATTTAAGGTCGATTTGAAATGGATAAGTAAATCACTGTCAGCAATGGGTTTCGAACACATAATCTCCGTTATGAAAGAACAGCCACATTGATGAATGCCGTATGGCGAATGGTTTACACATAAAACACCTGTGAGATCTGTAAATAAATCTCGAAATTTTTCTGTATGTAAAATGAGCGTTTGTGTTAATGTAAAAATTCAGACTAAAAAGATTAATAATACAACACTTACTTGAATTTAACCTGTTTTGTAGTATACTTCCTCGGGTAGATTTATACCAGTAATTGTTTTTCTGTCCTAGAGCACTGAGTTACTTTCTTGAATCTGTTATTCGAACGTTGTCGGTTACCTTAACAGTTAATTCTTTTACCAAGAATCGGGAATTTAGCATAAAATGTCTGAAACTAAAGCAGTACGGAACCTTATTTTAAACTTTTCCTCACAACTACTTATTAACTCAATCTAAATTTCTTTAATGCTCTGAATCAACAAATACATCTCTTAAATGCCAAATGCATTTTCTTTAATGGCGTAAAACGGGACGTCAAAGCTTTAATTTCTTTTCTTTTAGAAGCATTTAAAATTTGTGTGTCCTTTTATTTAAATGATCCAAATTTCCCTCCCATTAAAACCCTTTAAAAGCTAAAATCTGTTCTACTTTAAAAGAAACTTCCCCCATTCATTATTCATGCTACCTTCTGCCTAACATTTTGCAACTGAATACTGGGACTTCCGACAGAGCACGTTGAGTCACTTTTTGATTCCATACTTCTCACCCTTATAGCTCCCCCTGTTATTTGTTCAAAGTACCTGAGGCATGCATATCTCGGTTCCTAAATGCAATGTGTACTTTCCCTTCAATTTTATTAATACGTCGATCTTATGCATAATGCATAAAAGTATTTACCGTCTCTACTCCATCGTGCTCGCTTTTGTTGAAGTACACCCGACTGGGGGCAGAATAATAAGTTTGGGAGAATGGAAACTTTCACCAAGACAACACGGATGTCAAAAATCCGAGATGTATATATTGCGTGCGTGTCACTTCCATCTAAGCCAAGCGAAGAAAAATTCGGTCCTTTGTCTTCCTTAAAAAGTTAAGTAAAAAATATTTCCTTCCTATATATAAAATGCACTCTGCTATAATTGTATTTGACAAACAAAATCCATTTTTCTCTGAAATTGGATATTTTATTTGTATTGAATATTATTTTATTTTAAAATACATTTTTCTTCCAAAAATAAAAGGGTTTTTTATTAAATCAATTTCTTTCAAATCAATAATTTAAAAATCTGAGTTTGGCTTACTCGTAACGATAGATGGAATTTCCCTAATTTGTATTAATACATAATTGGTTACTAATTAATAAATGGTAATAATTAGTAAACACAATCCTAATAATAAAAGTTTGAGAAGATCATATCGTACTTACTAATTATGGTTTCAAAGCCCTTTGATTTTTTTATTCATTGGTTATATATGCAAAAATTACATTAATAATTGGTTGGTTCTGAACCATTTGCTATTAACACTAGATTGCCCAAGGCAGTCATTTTGACTGTTTTTTAATTTCAATTAGAAAAACAATTATGAAATATAATGTCAAAATTTCTTAGAATTTGGTGACTTTTTCTATAACATATAAATGGGTTTATGAATAATTGTAGTTACTTCCGCCCTCCTTTATTATATAATATTAAAAATTAATTTTAAACAAATTTCTTTACATATTTGTTATTTTTTCACAATGCAGTCATTTTGACTGTTTTTGGGCAATATAGGTATACAAGAAATCTCGGGCAATCTAGTGTTAAAAAATCAAATAGGCCAAGCCATACTACTTAAAACTGATATTGAATGTCTACGAAAGTTCATTCCACCAGTAATATTTGAATCTACATATTTCTCAAACGAGTTAAAATGCCCTATGTTTTCGATCACTGTCTAGAAAATAAGGAGGAACTTGGAAGGGGATTAATATCTTTACTTTTAGAATATTTACTTTCAAATTAAATGCATTCAAGAAAATAATGCATACATGAAAAATACTTTTGATGCTTTGCATTAACAAGATTCTACATTGGTTGATTATATAGGTATTTCTGGCACTGAATCCTAAAAAGACATATTTTGCCAAACATAAGATAATACGATAAAAATTGATATTGGAAAAGGTAAATGTAAACCAAATTTAACATAGGAAGACTTAGCAACAAACAAAAGTTGGGGTAAAAACAAACACCAGAAGCATAAAATAAAATTTTAAGGAAAAAAGTCCATGAGTTGTGAGAAGGCAAAAAGGTTTACATGAGAAGTAAGGCCATGTAACCCAGTAAGGCTAATGGTAAGGTTGCGGAAATAGTATATCCGGAAATTTGTAAGTCTTGGATTTTCAATGAGAATGTATTTCACAGGGTAGATGATATTGCACATATTGTAGGTAGAGAAATTCAAGAGCCAAACTGGGTCCATGTGGCCGTGAGGCCCTCCAGGCTAATCCCGGTGGCGGTGGGCAGATCGCAAGTATTGGACTACCCGACCTTGCTCGAGACCCATCGAAGTACCTGACCTTCTCTCGTCGCGCCACAGGCACAATACACGAGCGAAAGCAGAAGGTGGTCGCTAGAATGGGAAGAGAATTTGGAATGCTTACTGGATGCTAAGCGACCCTCCTGAAGCCGGAATTAGTGAGGGTGGAGTGAACCACGCGGGCAGAAAGACTGGGAAACAAGAAAGAGGGAATTTTGCTCGTTGCACTCGCCCAGAATCAGGTTTTTGGAAGCGAAACGAGTATGATTTATTCTGAAACGCATGAAAAGAATATCGCGTTTCCTAGAAATTTGAGATGTACACTCTAATATACGGGGTTTTACAGAATGTAACTTGTTTTAAATTTAGATTAATTTTAAAAGGCCTATCATATTTTTAAATAAGTTATTAATCTGTTAAATTAAACCGCAATTAATAAAATGCAGCTGTAGCAACAATTCCAGAAACTTTTAAAAATGACAAGGGATTCTGGAACTAAATAAGCAAAGAATTATTCAAACGCAATATTTTATACTTTGAAAACAAACAAAAACTTACATTTCGTAGAAAGGTACAAATAATGCTTAGTAGTTTAGTTTATCTTGTAACCTGTTGTTTCAAAATATTTCTAACCTCCATAAAAAAGGAGTTAAAGAAAATTGATTTATTTAACAATCGTTTTAAAGTCGTTAAAACTCATGTGACTTTCCAAATTGTCAAATAGAACACAGATACATCTGGTTAGAATATTTCAATGTATAATAAAAGCCTATTATATATATATATATATATATATATATATATATATATATATATATATGAATGATTCGAAATCCAATTCCTTAAGTCATTTCCTCATGAGATTCCCCCCTTTTAGACAGAAAGATTCCGCCCAAGGAAGATGCGAGTTCTCTGTGGGATACTTTGACTAAATGATGACATTGCAGTATTTTCCCTTTAAAAATTTTAGGACTCTTTTCTCGAAAAATAAAAAGGAGTTGGTTTCAAATTGAAAACTTCGGACTTTTTATAATACTATTAAACAATTTTAATCATAATTACAATGACTTGGAAAAATAAGAAGCTTATGAACATATATATATACATATATATATATAAATAAATAAATATATGCATATATATATATATATATATATATATATATATATATATCTTCTTATACATGTACACACAAATATATATATATATACATATATATATATACATATATATATATATATATATGAATGTATATATATACATACACACATACACATGTATATTATGCATATATACACACACACCTGTATATAAGTTATAATATCAGGTTATCATTTTATTTAATTCCTTTCTAATGCGAAATTTAATCAATAGCAGAATCATATAGTGTTTCATTAGTTTTCAAATTTAGTATTAGAAGTATTCATATTAAAGAATCAATTCATATTAAAGAAAGCAGAAATGTAGAATAAAGTCCATTTTTAGTGTAACTACTTCAGGTTAAAATATTGATTCTTCCCAGATAAATGAAAATAATTGTTTAACCAACTCATTTATGTGAACTGTAATGACAAATAATTTTATTTATTAAATACTTTAAAATATATTTACATGAAAACCGTACTCTTAATTATTTAAAAAATTATTTTATCCTTTACACTTATTTCCCTTATTCAAATTACAGATTCAGATTGAGAAAGATGTCGAAAGTCAATATCCTAGTAAATGTACATGCATTGCTCAAAATGATGACGTAAATGAGTTATCAGTTTCAGCTGGCTGCAATGAGCATGTAAAAATATGTTTTAAGTAATGACATTTCATTGTGGACTTGCTTTGTTTAATTCCGCCACTACAGACAGACCCAATATTTGAAACTTTTTTGAGGTTAATTATTACATATTCTCTACAATTTTAACTCCTTAATTGCCTCAAGCATATATATATATATATATATATATATATATATATATATATATATATATATATATATATATATATATATTTATATATATATATATATATATATATATATATATGTATATATATATATATGTATATATATATATATATATATATATATATGTATATATATATATGTATATATATATATGTATATATATATATATATATATATATATATATATATATATATATATATATATATATATATATATATATATATATATATATATACACGCTTTGAGCTTGGAAGCATTAACTGTCCCATAATGTGTATGTGTGTATACCATGTAACAACCTGCGGGTTGCAGACAACCTCCCGTACGGGTAGCGTAGGCATTAAACGCAACCCCGGGAACACAAATTGCCCATTATGCGCCTAACCATAGTGATTAACTTTATTTAAAATAAACAATGAGAATTACAAATTGTATAAAAAGAGAAAAAAATTATGAGTTAAAAATAATATAACAAAAGGAATAATAATAATAATAAAAGTAGAAATAAAAATAACACAAACTACATTAGACCACATGATCTGGGAATGATCCCAGTTACAATCCTGTTCAGAATACAGTGAGTAGTGCTTTGGGGGGGGGGGGCTTTCACAGGGGTCCTACCCATGCTCTAGGCTCCTACCTGCTCCTTCACGGGTTAAATATGACTGTTTATATTAATTTTAAAAGGACTAGTTTTTTCAGAAAAAAACATTGTTTATGATAATACATTGCTGACACCTCCTTTACAATTACACTGGTTCCAACAGATAAAACACTAATTTACATTGTCTGATATACAATCATGGTGCCATTACGTCTTGCTTTTCCGTTAACCAAATTACAAGTGCCGTTGCCTTCTTGGCCAAAACCTTGCTGATCATCTGCTCTGCCCACAGGCTACCGGGGAATACCATCTGTATACGGTGTGTATACCATATATATATGATAAATGTTGTATAAGTGAGTGTACTTAATGGCAATCAGGACAGTACTAAGAAACGTAATGCAGGAAGACATATATAAGCCTAAAACAGTTAAAGCATTTACTGTGCAAGACGTATATATACGACAGCGGCAGTTAAGGGGTTAAAAACATTCACCAATTCGATAACAATTGGAAGTTCTTATTGTGAAATCATAAATAGATTATCTGTTATTGATGCAGACTGATTATGATTACTTTATTGATGTTACTTACCTTTACAAGATCTTCAGTCCAAAAATTATAAATACCTGCTAGAGGGTATCATATTTTTTAACTTACACTTTATGAGTTGTAAAAAAAGATATTCTATTCAAAGTAAATAACTTAGGACTATGAATTAAGTTAGCTGCATATTTTTTTTTATCTAGAATTATGTAATTTTTTTCAATGTATTCACAGTGAGATATCTAAAGTGTGAGACATAGTTAATAATTTTTTGTTTTAATTTCCATATTCTCTAGCAATTTAAACTAAAAAATATAGTATGAAATTGCATGAACATCATATTTTTGAAATGCTGCAAGAATATATCACATAAAATGTGTCATACTTCTCTATGTCAAATTGATATTTTATGCAGAATGTTTGACATTTGAGTAACAATTCTACACACAACGGGGCGGCTCCTTGAATACAAAACTGACGTTTTTTTCCCTTGTATTACTTCTTTTCCTCAACTTCTATCAAAGAACATTAGAAAGAAATGTGAATTTATTTTCATAGATCACTTACTTATAAGGTTTCTCAAAATATAAAGTTGCATTAAATGTTTGAAAATAATCCTAATAGCCTATTAATCTTCATGTTGTAAAACAATAGACAATAGATCAAACCAAATCATACTTAATAGCTTAATCTAAATTATTAGAACTAGAATAATACTGTTCCTTGTATAAATGGTGGTCACTTTTGACTCTACATTAGAAAGTGAAATAGAATGGGCATCATATATAATATCTACTGAATCTATTCATGAAAATGTATTGTTTATTACCTACAACATTTTCCGCGAAACTTACGACACTACTGAAAAATTATACCATTTCTAAATGAAAAATAATAAGATTTTTTTCAATTCTTACATTTTATTTATTGCCTTTAAGCATGTATTTCCAATAAAGGAATAAGAAGTGAGTTTTAATAAAGCTATATTTAAGAAAATAAATTGAAATTTAGCTGTACACGGGGAAGAAAAATTAACCTGCCATAAGAAATAAATTGGAAATTTAAGAACAGATTATGTTTAATGCGAATTAGACACTCTTTTTGGTCGTCACCAAGTTACTTAATACTGAGAGAGTAGGTAGTGGCTGTTATTTGGTTCACAGTGCTCTTCAGCCACTTTATTTTTGTACTTGAAAGAAAATTTTTGTGAGGGAATATAACACAAAATGAAAAGTCAACGTAAGTAAGTCCCACATTTACAGAGAAAGTATGCAGACAACTGTTTTGTTGCTTTGAACGAGGAACAATCTTTAAAAGACAGCATTCAGTGGTTAGTAAAAGCAGACTGAACGCATTTGAGTTCTTAATTTTGCTAGTTCAAAGCAACGAAACTGCTGTTAATACTTTCTATACTTGTATCTTACGTTGGCTTCGTAGTTCTATGCCTGTACCTGTTTTTTTTTTTTTTTAATTTCATACTAGAAAATTCACACAGCATATTTAGAATTGAATATTGCTTTTACTTTTAAACCAACTTGACGAAAATAAGGAATTTTTCAATTAGAAATAAGAGGCTAAATTTTCTTGAGCTTAAAGGAGCAATTCAAAAGGTACAACTACTTGGGAATTCTCCGTGAGCTTAGTGGATCAACTATTAACCAACCTGTACATGACGCTGCAATCTATCGAAGATTTCTTCGCGATCTACTAGTGGTATGGAATTGTCGGATAGACCAAGAATATCTAATCTAGACTGTCGCAACTGACGGGTCACAAAACTTAATTTAAAGTAAAAAACCCTTAAACTGTGGCTGTGGTTTAATGTATGGTTATCATAAACAAATAAATATTTTAAACTCTGAGTATTGACATAAATACGCATGCTATAGCTAAACTAATGAATTAAAATAAGGCAATAAAATAAAGAAAATAATATGTAAATTTTCAGTATTCAGTATTGCAATGTACATTGATAAACTGGTCTATGACCAGTAAATGGTTTCTTAAAAATAATAAACACATTACTATTTAATTTTCCTAAACAGAGGTCAAACCAAACTATCACTTAATGTAGATTATTCTGGTTAAAATTAAATGCGTTAGTAAACAGTGATTATTTTTAAAAACTAAATAAATATAAAGATAATATCAGAATAAAATAATGGAGTTTAATAAAAATATGAGGAAAAAAGGTTCTCAACGAATTCACCCTCTATTTCTCTTGTTATATCAAATAAATCATTTTTGAATTGTCATTCTTAAAATCGTATTTTGGATCGGAAGTTTTCCCACTGGGTACCGCACACCTTTGGGTGTGTCTTTTGTATGCCAGGAGTGCTGCGGCATTATAGAAAATATACTAAAAATTATGAAATTTTTAAAAGAGGCATAAAGATAAAATTTAAATGGTTATATCTCACACTGCACTACTGTCGAAACGTGTTAAATTTTGTCCTTGTATTTATCTGAAGGAGAGACGTCCAATACATCCGCTGCTTACCAGTGGGATGTTTCCAAGGGCACCTTGGGGTTCCGTAGCGATAAATAACAATATAAAAATCGGCTTGTTTGTTGGATGAGGTTTAGTGGCGTAAGGTCCAACGAGGACAAAATGCGCCAGTTGAAAGATAAAGAGCCGCAACATTGCAGAATAGACAACATTAGGGTAAAAGTATATATTAAAAGTTTACAAATAAAATGACCAGAGTAAAAATTACAAAACACTAAAAACAGTACATGAATGTAAAATGGGAAAAATGGCGATGAAATGAAACCATTATAAAAAAATAAAATAAAAACCAATACGCTTGAGAAAGTCAAATAAGGCAGAATGTGAGGATTTACCCAAAAGGTCATTTAAACTTGAATTGGCATTATTAAATACATTTGATAAAATCGAGTGAAACGAGGGTAAGAAGTTAAAAAATGATGGATGGGGAACTGGCAGTCGCAGCGTGGACAACAAGGAGGAGGTTCCCCAAAAGCAAATGAGAGTGGCTGAGTCTAGTGTGACCAATGCGAAGTCTCGTCAAAATAACATCACGTTTACGACCAGGAATCAAAGCCGAAGTGATGATATTAAAATTGAAACCACATATAAAGGATATATGTATGAAACATAGCGGTGGGCATACTATGCCTAAGCCTTGGAGTTCAGTGGTCGGGATCGAAATGATGTTGTGGTGGTGGAAAGAATGACAAGAATTTTCAAAGAATAATTAGCAGCAGCTTTATTTGGTGATCTTCAACAGTCAACTCTCACGAAAATTAACCCTGCGGCCTCTTATAACGTTAGGGATGCCACTAGCGTTAAGAAGTATATCTAGGTGTGGTCTTAAGAATGTTGTTGGGAGAATTTTAGAAATCTTAGTTCAGTAAAAGTAGCTTTACGAGTTCCTGTAACCAAGAGAAAGGCGATTTTATCTATTACAAAGAGTTTAATGACAAGAGGCTACCAGAAAGATAGATAAATCCACGGAATTGGTGGTTTTTTAATATAGGAGTTAGTAGTTTTAATTCTTAAGATTAAAGTTTTTATATTTTTGCATTACATGTATAGGTTGGGAACCAAAGATAATTGTTTGTTTAAATATTGTTATTTAATACTTAAATTAGAAGGCAAATATGAGGTTTAGGTGAGTGAGAGAGATAAGGCGATCACTACCGGAATTTTAGACGAAACATTTTTCCGAACAGTTGTAATTGAAATTCATGATTTTCAAAGTAAAAATAAAACAATTCCATCGAAAGAACTTAGTAGTGACGAACTCAAATTTAAAATATAAATTTCACTCTGGTCCTATAAACGGCAGAAAATCATCTATCTCTTAATAAATATTTAATGAAAAAATGCTTAAATTTTATTATTCGTTTTCTACGAGAAGAAATGTTATTTCACTATGACTAAGATTTTCATTAAATAATTTTATAAGTATTACCTAATAATTAATAAAAAATGCTTATGGTTTTTGAAAAGAAGATATAATCCTGAATAAAACTGAAAATAGTTATTGTTAAATTATGTAAGACTGTTTTATATTTATGTATTATTTTAAGCATTAAAAATATACATTAATATATTTCTATTGTTAAATAATGGGTATAACATTAAATGCGAAGAACGTAAGATAATTTTCATTTGCAATTTAAGTGTACTATTATGAAAATTTCCAAGTATTCATCAAAATAGGAATAAAGACTCTCATGAAATTTTCTTTTGTTAATATCATCTTATAACTTATAAAATAATGTTTATCCTTTTTTTTAAACTAAATATCATAATGAATATTATAATTATTGATAAATAATTAATGATAATGTTCCTGTAATTGTTATTTTCTTTTGTATTCCCCAAAGAAACTTTACATACAGTCATAAACATATTTTTCTATTGTTAAGTAATAGATGTGAACATCATATATGGACGACTGAAAATTGTTTTTAAATAATGAATATAATAATGCATAGTTTCTTTAATAATAAATATAATTTGCAGAATCAGCATACTAGCAGGTAAAACCGTAGTATCCATCGAAATATAATTAGGAATAACACTTACAGAACTACTGAAACAATCTCTACAATTGTTTAATATATCTGTATTCTTTAAGGTGTTACATATATGCATAAACATTTTTTTATCATTATGTAACAGAAGTGAATATTAAACGTGGCTGTCTTTAGATTTCCTTTTATACGTATTTTGGAACATCACTAAATTATCACGTGAATTTATCACCAATATATAATCATGAATAAAACTTAAAAGTGTTATTGATAAAAGTTCTCATTGTTAGCTTTTATATACTATATATGTGCTCTTTGAAACGTTACAAATATGTATAGATATTTTTCTATTGTTGAATTTTAGATTTGAACATGAAATACAGATGACTTATGACTCACTTCTCTAGATATTTTGTAATAGAATTGTACTATCACGTGAAACGCTAGTATCAATCGAAATAGATGTAATATGATGCATATATAATGATATGCATGATATATGATGCATATTTTCTTTAATAATAAATATAATTTGCAGAATCAGCATACTAGAATGTAAAACCCTAGTGTACACCGAAATATAATTATGAATAAGACTTATAGAACTATTGAAACAATCTCTACAATTGTTCAATATATCAATATTTTTGGGGGGTGTTACATATATGCATAAACATTTTTTTATCATTATGTAACAGAAGTGAATATTAAACGTGGCTGTCTTTAGATTTCCTTTTATACGTATTTTGGAACATCACTAAATTATCACGTGAATTTATCACCAATATATAATCATGAATAAAACTTAAAAGTGTTATTGATAAAAGTTCTCATTGTTAGCTTTTATATACTATATATGTGCTCTTTGAAACGTTACAAATATGTATAGATATTTTTCTATTGTTGAATTTTAGATTTGAACATGAAATACAGATGACTTATGACTCACTTCTCTAGATATTTTGTAATAGAATTGTACTATCACGTGAAACGCTAGTATCCAACGAAATAGATGTAATACTTGAGATTCCTTTTTCAAATAAATGGATTTGTTAGCTGTTTGTCTATTGATTACATTCCTCCTGAAGATCGATGATTGCGCTGTAAATCACAGCTTCTTCTAATGTCAAGCAGCTAAACAGAGAGAAAATTTTCTTAAAAGCATTTCGCTGCGAACTACCACAGGTAAATTGTTTTCCATTATACACGATGTCTTTCACGTGGTCGAAGATTAAGCAAAAGTGTCTTTCCGTGTAATCCCATCGTCACCAAGTGGATTCTAAAGCTTCTAAAATTCGAAGAAAGGTAAAGAATTTTCGAAAATAAAAACATCCGAAAAAATTCAACGACTGCGACCATGGTTAGTCCAAGCTAAGCATTCGATAAGTCGTGTTGATATAGATACCTCTCGACCTCTTCGAGTTGTGACCAGTTCTTTTTTTTTTCTTTTTCGGTCAGGGTATTGGATAGTACGTGTTTACTAGAAAACTCCCCAAGGCAAACGGAGGTTTCAAGTGTAAAAAGTGTAAAGGATGCCAAACATTACAGGTTTTAAGAATTTCACTTACAAAGGTGCTAACATTCAAGGTACATAACCGTGGTATAAAAGATTATTCCGTTCATTTTGTTAAGTGTAATTTGTGTGCTAGAATAAAAGAAGGATAACAAAGTAGTGAGAAAATAAATGTGTAAATACCAAGAAAATAAATGTTAGATTAATTTAAATTATAACTAAATTTTGGTTTTATCTAATTTATGATATTTTATATCAAGTTTTAAAAGTATTAAAATAAATTTCCCTTACTTCATGAATATTATCAAACATATTTATATTCAATAAAAATTCAATAAATCCTAGTAAAATTAATGGTTATAAATTTACAAGCAATATTATTGGAATAAATGTGAAAAACTGAAATTAAAATTGCTAATATTAATACAGATACATAACAAAAAGATAAATAATATTATTGAAGATAAACATATATGTTAGATTAATTTAAATTATAACTAAATTTTGGTTTTATCTAATTTACGATATTTTATATCAAGTTTTAAAAGTATTAAAAGAAATTCCACTTATTTCATGAATATTATCAAACATATTTATATTCAATGAAAATTTAATAAATCCCAATAAAATTAATGGTTATAAATTTATAAGCAAAATTTGAGCAATATTATTGGAATAAATATGAAAAACTGAAATTAAAATAGCTAACATTATTGAAGATACACATATTTTAGATTAATTTAAATTATAACTAAATTTTTGCTTTATCTAATTTATATTTTATATCAATATTTAAAGGTATTAAAAGAAATTCCACTTATTTCATGTATATTATCAAACATATTTATAATCAATAAAAATTCAATAAATCCCAATAAAACTAATGGTTATAAATTTAAAAAGAAAATTTGATCATTATTATTGTAATAAATGTGAAAAAGTGAAATTAAAATTGCTAACATTAATAAAGATACATAACATAAAGATAGATGACATTATTGAAGATAAACATATATGTTAGATTAATTCATACTAACTAAATTTTGATTTTATCTAATTTATATTTTATATCAAATTTTAAAGATATTAAAAGAAATTCTACTTATTTCATGAATATTATCAAACATACTTGTATTTGATAATCATTTAGTATATCCCGCTAAAATTAATGGTTATAAATTTACAAGCAAAATTTGAGCAATATTATTGAAATAAATGTGAAAAACTGAAATTAAAATGGCAAACATTAATAAAGATGCATAACATAAAGATATATAACATTATAGAAGATAAACATACATGTTATATTAATTTAAATTGTAACTAAATTTTATCTTATTTAATTTATGATATTTTACATCAAGTTTTAAGAGTATTAAAAGAAATTCCACTTATTACATGAATATTATCAAACATATTTATATTCAATAAAAATTTAATAAATACCAATAAAATTAATGTTTATAAATTTACAAGCAAAATTTGAGCAATATTATTGGAATAAATGTGAAAAACTGAAATTAAAATTGCTAACATTAATTACGATACATTACAAAGATATATAATATCATTGAAGATAAACATATATGTTAGATTAATATGAAATATAACTAAATTTTGGTTTTATGTAATTAAATTTTATATCAAGTTTCATAGGTATTAAAAGAAATTCTACTTATTTCATGAATATTCTCAACCTATTTGTATTAAAAAAATTTAATATATCCCTATAAAATTAATAGTTATACATTTACAAACAAAATTTGAGCAATATTATTGGAATAAATGTGAGAAACTAAACTTAAAATTGCTAACATTAATAAAGATACATAACACAAAGATAGATTACATTATGTTATGAACATAAACATATTAGATTAATTTAAATTATAACTAAATTTTTATTTTATTTAATTTATGATATTTTATATCAAGGATAAAAGGTATTAAAAGAAATTGCAATTATTTCATGAATATTATCCAACATATTTATATTCATTAAAAATACAAAAAATCTCAATAATATTAAGGGTTATAAATTTAAAAACAAAATTATAGCAATCATTTTGGAATAAATGTGAGAAACTGAAAATAAAACTGCTAACACTATATAAATATTAAAAAATAAATGGGCTCTTTAGAATTATAATAATAATAATAATAATAATTCAAAAATGTGTCAACAATCAGAAAAGGGACTAATTTCAGGAATAATCACTTTTATTAGTTTTGAATAACAAATCTGTTTAAGAAATGGATCTTTTAAAGTCCAGTTTATAAATGATTTTGATTTTAATAATGCTTTTTCTATTATAGACGATATCATACATCAGAAAATCAGCGTAGATTTGTCAAATTAACTTTGGATACGTGAAATTATACTAGTAATAGCGTGAAATTATACTAATAGTAATTTTTAATGTTTATATAGTGTTAGCAGTTTTAATTTCAGTGTCTCACATTTATTCCAAAATGATTTCTATAATTTTGTTTTTAAATTTATAACCCTTAATTTTATTGGGATTTTTTGTATTTTAATGAATATAAATATGTTGGATAATATTCATGAAATAATTTGAATTTCTTTTAATACTTTTTAACCTTGATATAAAATATCATAAATTAGATAAAATAAGAATTTAGTTATAATTTAAATTAATCTAAAACATTTTTACATTACTACATTATTATAGAATATGATAATTCATATATGATATTCAGAATTCATAGATAATTCCTAAACTTCAAGTATATGTTTATGCCTACGATGTTATTAGTTTCAGTTGTGATAATTTTTTTTATCGTAATTCGATGAAACTTTATAGTTTGTACTACCATGAAAATTCTAAAGTACTTTTGCACCACTCCAATTTAAATAGATTAGAATACCACAGAAATAGTTTTCAGAAATAAATTTATTTAAAACCATAATATTAATATTTTTATTCTTGGAGAATGACAAAACTATATTAAATTATATTATATTGAAAATAAATAATCCATTCAAAATTTTGACCTGCATAAATTCTTTTGCTATAGCAGTTTATGTCATACAAACGCAGCATTTTTGAAAACAAAAGAAAATTCAGGTACTTTATAAAATAAACACTAAAGTATTGACGAAAATATATGAAAAAGAATTCCGCTTTATTTACGCTTTGAAAAAAAATAAAAAAAAAAGGTTTCAAAGTTATTCTGTTGGATTTAAAACCTGTGTCTGAATATATTTTCAGAGTCTGAGGATGAAACAAAGAAACCATGCTTGGAGATCAGTAAAATACAGAAATTTCTTTCAGTGCCAGAAATATACCACTGGATAAATATGAAGTTACACATAATACTCCTATTTGATACCTATTATTCTACTTATAAATAACATTTCATGAAATCTTTTAGCAATACAAAGTGCTGTATATTTTGTTCTCATAAGAGATTAGCATATAAGCAGTCATAGGACGGTATTAGTAAAATTTTTCATTTTTCAGAATTGGAAAGTACCCTATAAGGCAGATAAAAAAAATGGTTTGTTTTTTGGCTAAGAAATTTTCTGATACAAGCTCAATAATTTGTTTATCTTCATACTCCTCTAAAGTCTCACGATACGGTGAATGCAGCTTAGAATCACATTGAATTCATTTAGTCAAATCATGTGGTTATGTATAAAAAACAAACACAAACAAATAAAGTTCTTAATTTTCAAAGATATATAACTTAAACGTTATATATTTATTATTCCGTGAAAGAGACTCCTAGAATTTTATGAAAATAATTTGTTGTTAATACCGTAATAAAATTTTCATTGCAACAAAAAATAATCGATTATTAAATTTATAATTATCACTTGTGTATCTAATCTATTATTTATGCCAAATATGAAAGAAAATTATTTACGTAATATCTAAGTTCAGTGATAAAACGTATGAAAGTAATGCAGACGATATTTAAATAATTCAAAATAAGAAATGATTAAATGAGATGGTTAAAGGAATGACGTCATAATGATAGAATAAAATTTTATTTTTACCTATTTATGTGATAATCTTAATAGCCTGCTCTTAACTATTTAAATTAGGGTTTGAAATAATGGCATTAAACGTTCGATAAGGGAGAGAGTGGTGGCTTTCGAACGTTTTAAAGACTTTTTTGCTTTGAATTTTGGTAACCCTAACTCTTCAAGAATCCTATCTGGATTATCCGATCCATTCTAGGTTCAACTGCTTCATAAATTCTAGGACAGACGGACAGATACGGTAGGTTCTTATTATATAGGGGATAAGAGAGAGAGAGAGAGAGAGAGAGAGAGAAAAATCCAATGTGGAAACCACCTGACCATATTGCACGTCTATCACATATATTTTCTATAATTCACTGTACTTCTTCAGAATTATTTGAACATTTTCAAACATTCAAAGTAAGTTCAATTTTTTTAGGTAATGGGGTGTGAGTAGATCTGAAATAATCCCATCTACCGGAAACCCAAAGTGTTAATATTCGTTACATTATATAGAATGCATATCGCACTTGAAAGATAAACTGCACAACTAGACATAGATGGATAACAATCCCCTATATAATAATAACCTAAGTTATCTATTTTTCTGTCCTCGAATTTATGAAGCGGTTGGACCTGGAATGGATACAGCCATCCATATCGGATTCTTTATAAGTAAGGGTTAGCAAAATTCAAATCGAGTTCGAAATCCACCCCTTACTTCCTTTTCGAGTGTTTAATACCCTTATTTCAAGCCTTATTTTCCCCGGTTAAGAGCAGAGCATTAAATTCATCAATTTATCCCATAATGATTAGGTAAGAGTAACATTTATTCTAGCATTATGACGTCATTTCTTTAACCATCTCATTTAGTTACTTCTTATTTTAAATTATTTAAATATCGTCTGCATTATTTTCATACGTTTTACCACTAAACTTAAATATTACGTAAATATTTTTTTTTTATATTTGGCTTAAATAACAGATTAAGTACATATGTGATAATTTAAATTTAATCCTCGATTAATTTTTGTTGCAATGAAAATTTTATCGGCGGCATTAACAGCAAATTATTTTCATAAAAGTATAGGACTTTATTTCACGGTCTGATAAATATCTAGCGTTTAAGCTATACATCTTTGAAAATTAAGGAGTTTGTTCCTTTGTGTGTTTCTTTTTTATAACCACATGATTTGTAATCGATTCGTTAAATTTTAGACATTATTCATATATACCGCCAAATAATCACTGTCAATATTAAAACATCTGCTGCCCATCCTATCATGTAATATGACAAATTAAATTAAAGTTGGCAACTAACATATGGTCAGTAAAGTTAAACAAATTATAGAGAGTATACCAGATAATTCTCAGCCAAAAAATAAACCATTTTTTTATCTGCCTCATAGGGTACTTTACAATTCTGGAAACTAAAAATTTTACAGATATTGTCATATGACAGGCTATATGCTAGTGTACAATAATTTTGACTTATGTATTATATTATGTATTACGTATCAATATTATTAGTGTATTATGTAATATATTATGTATTATGTATCAAAATATTATGATTAACCCCTTCCGGTACGATTTAATAATGAAAAACTGTGCGTGAAGTAACCATTTATTTTTTTATTTAAAAAACTTGTTTCATTTTACAATTCTTACATATTCCTAATTAAAATCCACTTTTTACATAATGTTAAATAATATCAGAAATGGTATAATTAAGAAAATATCAAAGCAAAACATTAATAAGGTATACAGATAATAGTCTTCAAGATAGTGATACTTTTCAAAACAAAGTGCAAAGGAATTCTTAATTGTTAACACCGCCAAGTAGTCTCACTTTTAATTTGATTCTTGTAGCACACACGGCATTTCTTAGTAGGTTTTCTTTTATTCTGACTCATCAATGTGGCAGTGAATTGTACCAAGAAATTCTAAATAAACAATATGCAATAGTGACTTGTGATTTCCACAAGTAACAAAAGTGTTGCCAAGTTCAGTACACTAGAAATTTTAAACTAAATTAATTATCATATTTAACATTAACTTTAGTCGCAGGACGAGTGTAGCTCGTCATTGTGCGGTATGGAATGAAAAACCAATGACGAGCTAGACTCGTCATTTTACCGGAAGGGGTTAAATGTTTTTATGTGAAAAAAGAAAATTGTTCATGTAGTTTATAAAGTTAGAATGTATTTTTTTTCTATACTGCTGATATGTTTGTATACTTTTACACTAATGTAGGCTGAATTATTCTCTGATGTCTAATCGTTTTTTAAGTAACCTTGAAGTGTTTTATTCAAATATTTCGATCTAGAGAGCAGAACTTTCAATGAAAAACCGGGGTTTCCAACTAGTTATTGTTGCAGTGCTAAATAAAAATTTTCTAAACTCCACGGGTAATACTTTTTTTGAGTCATCGGAGACATATCTGTAAGTACGTACAGACCTCCAGAAAAGATTATTCAAAAGTACTTCAGGAATGATCTTAATGGATATTTATAATTTAAAATTTAAAGTATCCTCGTAGGTAGATATAGATATATAACACTCAAAAGTATCGAAATTTATTCAGGCATGATTTAATAGGGTATTTACGTTAAAATTTAAACAAAAACATGATTGTAGTACTTCTATTTAATTTTAACAAGGAAGGAAAAAGACCAAATAATCAATATGACTTTTGTCAAAATTTGAATAGAGTAATGATCAAAATACATTTATGACGGCTAATAAAATGAACAAACTTTTCCCTAAAAAATACTCATAATAGATTATTAAACAAACAGATCAAAATTATGCAATGAGTACTACCTAAAATATTAATCTATAGTAAGAGTTTCTACAATCATTTCGTATTATATTTGTATAAATCAAATAAAATATCTGTAATTGAAGTCATAGCACAGTATTATGCCATAAAAGAAAATTACATTTTACGAGATATTGCTATGAAATTATTTCATCAGGTTTTGACGAAAAATGAGTTGCCATGGAAATCTATTAGTTTTTATGAAAACTTATGCCCAAAATATTTCTGCCCTATCTAGTTTCTATCACTACAATAGATTAAGAGAATATCTTATGAAAAAAAAAATTAAATAATTCTCTTACATATCTCTACTTTATTATGATGTCTAAATTTTAAATCATAATTCAGATCTTAAAGGAATGAAGATTTACAGCATAAAAATTGAGAGAAATATGTAAATGTTACCTTAAATATATTTCCTAAAATTGAGATTCTTAAGACTAGTTTTTTAAGCATTATATATTAATAAACTACTTTTGATTCTTTGAAGTTATTTGGAAGAAAATCACACATAAGTAAAGCTATGAAATACTATACTGAATAATATTTTAGTTTTTATAAAAAGCAATGTATAATTACACTTATATATAAAGAATTTATAACATAAGATATATATATATACATATATATACATATATATATATACATATATATATATACACATATATACATATACACACATACACACACACACACACAC
>CM063503.1:71348478-71378478 GCA_032207245.1 Pardosa pseudoannulata
TGTAATGTTGGACTTTGCATTTACTATTTCTACAAATTTCCCCTATGAATCAGCTTAATGAAATGAAAGTGATATCTGTTAAATTTTAGTAGTGTATTGGACCGTTGTCCTATTTATAGGACAGCTAATTACTTAAAAAATTAAAAATATTTCTTCAAAATTTTGGTTTTATAGGCTTAATTACACCATATTAATAATATGGATGAAGTTTAATTAACTCACATAAATACTTAGTTGGTGTGGTACAATATGGATTAAGTAAAAACGATGTTTAAAACTTCAAAGAAATGCCCTGCTGTCCAAAACTCATGGTCAGTCAGGAAAATTGCTAATTAATTCACTCTCATCTCTCTCTCTTCTCTCTTCTCTCTCTCTCTCTCTCTCCCACACACATTTATATATATATATATATATATATATATATATATATATATATATATATATATATATATATATATATATATATATATATATATATATACATTATAGATACGTATGTGTTTATGCATTCATTCATACATAAATACACTTACGTATGCATTAATATCGATTTGTGGAAAAGTAACATGCATGTATATTTCTACATTTATATCCGTATATCAATATCATGTGTACACGTATTAAGCAGTCAATGAGTGGCCAAATGGGTGGGATGCTGCTCTTCAGTTTCTAATTCCACTACTGACATAGATAATTAGAGCTGTTCGGAGTAAGCTTTGAGCAGTAGCCCTCTTCCGCCATATTAGCTTTCGTGTATCAAAACAGTAGACCATAACGTTCCAAACCTAACATAACATAACATTACACATATTGAACACTGTCGTGCAGTCCTAGTTTTTATTCGAGTATCAACCTGTGATCAAATGTATAGTGGGATTTTATTTTGATTCCGTTGTGTAAAAGTATTTTAGCACTATATTAACCACATATTCTGAGAAACTACAGACATAAGAAATGAAACTAAAAGCTAAATTAACAGCATCCGAAACTAGCTTAATATAAAAAAAATAAATTTATTATAATATATATACACATTACAAATATACATTATAATCAGTTTTGTAATGTACATAATATATGTACATTACAAAAATGATGCTAGTTTTCATAAAATATGTTTTATCAACATCTTCTAAATTAGTTCTGACAATTGTTTATACTTTAGCTATTATGTAAATATAAGAGAGGATCTAATTTCAATTTCAAAATGTATGTAAAAGGAGGTACCTTTGGAGAGTGAAAGTGTTGTGCCCGGAACACTTCTGATTGATGGGTATCTATGGATCTTTCTTCGGTCTGGTCAGGGGCTTCCTCCTGAGTGTTTTGGGGTGCTGCCGTGATATTTGATCCAGGAACCCTTCCTTTTCCTAATTTTCCTGGACTTGGCTGGACTCTCGAACTCCTTCCGTCGGACTTCTCTCCTCGTCTGGACTATCGAACACCTTCTGTCGAACTCTCTTCTCGTCTCGATTATCGAACACTTTCTGTCGGACTCTCTCCTCTTCTCGACTCTCGAACACACCTTCTGTCGGACTCTCCTCTAGTCTCGACTTTCGAACACCTTTTTTTTTTACTTCCGAACCTCCTCTCAATTTTTAGATTTTTCTTATTTTATAAATTTCAACCTTGTCCCCTCTTCCTTCCTATCGTCCAATCGGGATAGTTGTAAGAAAATCATTGGTCTGCTTAAACCCCACCTTGAGACCGCCAACGTGAAAAACCTTATTCCTTCTAATTGGGCACTGTCCCTTAGGAACTCATAAATACTCCACAAAGGTACATTATTATTTAATGTCAAGTACGGAGACGGGATTCTAATCTGGGACGGGGATCAGAACCCCGTCCGAAACCACCGTACAAGGCAACAATATCCGTAAAATATAAATTTATGGTCCTCTGTCTTTTTACAAAGATGTGATGAGGTCAGATTTAGATCCCGAGCATTTTACTTCTTGTATGAAAGAATCAATTATATTACTGATCTAAATCGTCTCATCACAAACATCATGTAATGCATCTTTGAAAGATGAATTTTGGATGATTTATTATATTTTGGTAAATAAAAAATCCAACCTAATCATCTCTTTCTTGTTATACTAAAAATTTAGGAGGATTTTTATTTACATGTATACGTAGGATTTTTATTAATATGTATAGAAAGAATATGGAAAAATTTGATCCCTCCCTATACTCTTATTCCACATGAATTAAACTTTTTCACAATAAATCTGGTATTGGGGGAAAAAAGTGGTTCTTATAATTTTGTGTGATTAAAAAGTATAAAAAAGACTGTACTTGTATAATGACAGAATTTTGAACTAGAAGCAGAGTTAATTCTCACTTAAATCTGAACTTAGAGCTTGAAAAAAAAGCCGTTTAATTTAGCTAGTAAGGGATAATTAGTATTTAGAAATAACATTGTGAACAGGAGTTTGTTTTAATTAAATCAAAATCGCGTAATCTAGTTTGTATACAGTTAGTAAGAATGTTATTTAATTGAACAAATTTCTATACTTAATTTTAATTTCAGAAAACCTCTTGAAAAACAGTTTAATTAAATTATTTTTAAAAGGGTACAAAACATAATTAATTAAAAAGGCGGAAGAGTTTTTTACTTAATAATGCGTAAGTTAAAAAAGCGTTTTACAATATTGTAACAAGAATGAAAATGGTTAATTTTTAAAAATAGCTTTACTAGAGGAATTTCAAAATAGTAATGCTTTTATTTCATTTCGTAATTTTTATTTTTTCATAAAAAACGATGTTTTAAACGTATTAAGAAATGTAAAAGAGGAGTTAAAAAGTGTGTTTCAGATATCGTGTTAAAATTCCCTGGATTGTAATTAAATCTATTCTACATTTGAATAGTTTATTTATGACTCTTGATTGTGCAACTGAATGAACCAAGAAATATGAAAAGGCAACGTACTTGTAAAAAATAGAATAAAAAACCACTTTCCTAGCATTAACATATTTTCTAACTAGCGAAGTGAAGCACTCTATCCAAAATAAAATAACAAGAACGATCTGCAGATTTATTGCGTCAATTACAAAGAAAACTAATTATGAGAAGAATTTTCTCAAATTGCAGGCATAAATTGTAGGGTTATTACAGTTTTAATTTCTTACCTGTGAAATCTTCAGGCTACAAGGCATGTGCAATAGGTGCAAAGAAAAATCTTCTATTTTCAGTCCAATTACATCATGGACAGAATTTTTTTAGTGGCATTAATTATAGCTAATATCGAGTTTTAGGTGAATTCCATTTGGCTTGCAGAACTTAAAAGAATACAAGATTACAAAATTTTGCTGAAACTTCTTACGAATTATTTATATCGTAACTTTTCGCTTTGTGTTAGATTTCCCTTTTTGTTAGTTCTCATTTCTAGCAATGAAAATGTGATATATTGAAAATAATAACTCAAGTTTTGTACAAATAATAACTTAGCAACTGAGATAAAATACTTTAAGAATATTTTATACAAAATTACAGTAACAGGCTATACTAAAATTAACACATATTTATTTTAAAAAATAACATTAATAATTATAAAATACATTTAATTACTCTATCAAAAAATTATTTATCACTGGTAAACAGATAAAAATTATTTACAATATATCCTATATTGTATAAAGTAAGTACTTTTAGTTTTGATTTAAAATTTTTAATCATTTTTCTCAAATTATAGTAGGCAAATGTTTTGTATTCTTAAATATATATATATATATATATATATATATATATATATATATATATATATATATATATATATATATATATATATAATGTATGTGTATATGTATACATCGTAAAGCTACAGTATGAAAATTTCGTACTGTATCTTTACGATTTAATGACTTCAACGGTATCCCCTTGCTTTTAAAACGCAAACTTCAGTCCAAACTTCAAATTTTAACTTTTATTTTAATTTAGAAGTCATGTATAGAGTCTTCTTTCGAATTATGTTGAAGGATTGATATATCCAATTTAGAACTTGAGTTTAATTCATTTATTACTCCATATATAGTAGTTTTGATACCAGAAGTTGATTAAAATCTTCACAGATTTTTCCTTTTTAATATTGAGATGAATCTAAATATATCATCGAAATATACATGTTTTTAAAAACATATAGTTAAATTATATCTGTAGACTTGTATTTCCTGTGCAGTTATATTTATGTTTTTCCTACTTTTACACGATATTTAACCGTAAAATTTGCATTAAAAGTAAATACTTTGTTTTTAAAAGTAACCTCCGAAGTCATTCTGATGGCTTATACATTTATTTTTTAAGTTTACATTTCTTTTTGAAAATTAATTACAATTTACATGAAATATTGCACACTTTTTTTATTCTACATAAATATACATTTTTATTTCATGTCATTAGAAATGAACATCTTTTTTATTGCAAACAATTTTTTCCAACAAAAAATTCTCTTCATTTTTTTCATGACATTTTACATGAAGTACATGAAACTTATTAATCAGATCTTTATGATGCTTTTTTATAACGTATAAAACAAAAATTGGAAATATTTTGTGCTCCCAATATTTCTACAACCCCTTAAACGAAATTTCCGTAATTTGTCTTCTTCACGATTTAATGCCTTTAAAACTTTTTATAAATAATTCACATTATTTTTGCTCCGGATTTAACCGGTTTCTTACACGTTTTCTTTTTGCTTTTTTCCCCCCGAAGCTTATGCTGTAGATTCATCCGTGAAATATGTCGATGTGTGGAAAATACAAGATTTTGACACTAATATTCCTTTTTTACTTAAAGCGAGTAGTGATGTTTTTTAAAAAAGGGGCACACGATGGTCAGTCTGAAAAAAACTTACTGATGAATAGAAAGTAAAAAAAGAGAAGTAATATTCTGTCATCTTATCTAAAAACAGACACCCCGTTTTTGAAAGGGAAACTTCTAAAAAGAAAACACAAACAGAGATCAAGATATTCAGCATCGTTGTTTTGTGAGCCCTGTAACTTCTTGATAATCTGGTGAATACTGATAACGATACAAATAAGGAAAATTGATGATGTTTAATTCAGCATTAGATTACGATATCCTTTTTTTTTTTTTTGAAGGGGATATTTCAAAAATGAGTTATATCTACTAAACTCTGGAGATAGCCGGCTATTGAAGAAGAAATCAAAGAGAAAGCTTTTTAAATTCTTTTTATTCTATTTAATTTCTTCTTTATTCTTTTCTAAATAAATATTTAAAAAATAATAATTTAGTTGTCTTATAAAAAGTGGAATTTGAAAAGATATATGTGTAACAATGGAGCCCAATTAATTCCATTGCAAATTTAAAAATCTAAAATTAAAACATCGGAAAATTTTCCCTATCAGTGAATTTCTGAACAAATTTTCCCCATAGTTTATGTTTATATTTTAATATCTTTTCCAAACCCAATGACAATCTGATGATCTAAAATGGATTTTTAACCCTTGAATCCGTTTACAACTCGGTATGTGGAAAAAAAAAGTAAAACTCAACTTTAAAGTAGAATCGTACCTTTTACTATGAAGAACTGAGAAAAATCCTCCGTTTAAACTTTTGCCCATATTTTTTCTTCTTTTTTACAACCTTTTGTATATTGTTTATTAGAACATTTGTCTTAACACTCTGTATACTTTTTAAAAATGCTAATTCATATATATATATATATATATATATATATATATATATATATATATATATATATATATATATATATATATATATATATATATATATATATATATATATATAGTTACATGTGACAAACCAATGAAAAAGATTGTTATACATTTATACAACAAAATTAACTCATTTATTTAGATTGCTTTTAACTCAAGACAATTGTATAACTTGTTACGTTTCAACGTAAAAGCTAATAATACAGTAAAACTATTACGGTAATTAATATGTAGTACGCCAGACACTTTTTGAATAATAATGTTGGACAGCTTATCTTCTAGAAAAATGTTTTATATTTAAAACAATGCCGTACACTTCTTATGTTCAGTATTGCGGTAACGTGTACAATTATGTATAAACATTCAAATTAAAGAATATTCTAGAAAGTCTCTTTGAAGTATTTATTTAACTAACATTTAGTTTTTAATTTCTAAATTTCTAAAAAAATCATTATCGGTTGTTTTAATAATTAATACTTATATTTCAAAATTCATTTTGAGATGTATTAAAGTTTACTGCATAAGATTGCACATAGTTTATCACACAGCTTTAAAATTTTGCTTATATATATTTCTTTTAACACGGTGAAATATGTTGAAATTTCAGTCTTTTTTTTGGAAATTTTTGCAGATAAAATACACAATATTTATTTGCTTATAACACGTAACCTGTTTCTCAGAAGAAAAAAATAGCGAATAATTTTATCTCGTGTTTAACGCGCTCCAAAAATACAATATAAAAGTGATTTTGAGTTTGTAATCAAACTGCTCCACGTATCCAATGAATTAGTGTAACGTTCTGTCAATGTCATTCTAAAATTAACTGCGTTCTTACCTATTTTTTTCTTCCTTGTTATCGGTTGTCTGAGGTCATTGTTCGTTGTTTCGGCTGCTAAGAAATGACAGTGGTGATTGAAATTGAAAATATTGTACACCCACAATTTTATGGAATTATACGAGGAATGTTATTTTCCTTACTCCTATGCATTCTTGCTCTTCGTAATTGAAGTCTACAGGGTTGAATCTTGTGTCTGGCATGGATGTTCGTATCCGTTCGGAATAGGCTTTAAGTTGTAGGTCCGGTCTCATTCACTAACGAGTACCAAAACACTAGACCGTAGCGCTCCAAACCGTACCCCTACATTGTATTTGAAATCCGTTTACAAAATCATGCGAGTAAGGTGAAAAATAGATCTAGTTATATTACAGCATTTTAGCAACAAGAAGTGCAATGTGCAATAAGAAATGTGAACTACGTCTTAATTCAGTAATAGAGCAATTTGTCGCAACGTCACGAACTACTGTAATGCCCTTCCCATTCATTTTCATGCTTACAATAGCCAATAGGCAAACAATAAACTGCCCTTCCGTTTGAAATTGAGCCAGAAATATCATAAGTTGATATGTAGCCTGCTGCATGAAATTGCCTTATAGGGCGTTCAAAGTTAATAACTCTAGTCTTATAAAGGCAGTAATCACATCTATTTTTTAGTACGACTGAGTTCGCGTATCGACCGATTTGTAACCTAAAACAGTCCCCCCAAATATATTTTTTTAATTTTCTAAAATTATTTTTAAACGAAGTTTTTACAATCAAATTTCTAACATATATAGAGAGAACTATTCACTTAAAGCATATAGATTTTCCTCCAGATCCTTTCTTAGTAACATAAATTTAGGGAGAGAATTATGAAACGTACTTACTCTTGCCACGACCAAAATAACCAAATTCTCATGAAAATGGAAATAAAAGGCTGAATAAAATGCTGTGCTAATATGCTGGGCAACTATACTGAATAAGTGATAAACATTGAAAGTCGATTAAAAGGAGTATCTCTATTATAACTTTAAGGTGTGATGTGTTAGAGTAACTATAAAAAGATGGGCAGCGAATAGACCAATGAATGAGTATTTACGGGATAATTAGCATTACTATAACTGGTATGTAAAAGAAATTCAATAAAGTTACAAAGGCATTTCAATTGAGTAAAATATTTACCCCTTTATTTTCGTCTAAAATGACAGTAAAAATTATCTTGTAAATAACTCATACCTTGAGTTTTGTCTTAACTTTATTAAAATAAAAATACTTTTTATATACTAATCAATACAGTATTTTTATTGAAAAAGTATTTTCTTGTTTATTTCAAAGCCATATATTATATATAATATCTCTTTCATATTCATATTAAAAACTACATATTTAAAAGTCGAGATTTAAAGTTCCTTATCTTCTTAATCTGTATCTATTCACTCACCAAATAAAACTTTCCACATGACAATAATGAAGTGCGATTGGATAAATAGAAATGTAATAATCAATATTTATACCTAATAACGTCAAAATTTGTAGTTTCTTTCATCGAAATATTCCCCACGTGACATGCACAGACTATGATGGAACATGTTACAAGAAACTGCGATCTCAAAGACTCATCATTTTCTTGCCGCTTCGAATGTAATTCCCCAGAGTTCTAAGAGCTACTTCTACCAATGCCATGAAACATTTCCAAGAAAGAAAAAAATGCGTACGGCAAAGAGCGGGATGGAAGATTTAATATTATCTATCAAACTGCGCGTCACAGACATATACAAATATGGGAAGGGATCTTATTCTTTCGCAGTGAAAAGGCATTTGAGAAATTGCCAATTTCGTATTCTAAACTTGTAGTAAATATTTTGAATCGCGAGACTAGCATATTGGTTGTGGGAGAAATCCCTTGAATCGTGTTTCATTTATACTAGAGAGAATTCTGACTCTAGTGTTTTGCCAGTAACTTTTTTTAAATATTAGAAGTGCATGGTTAGTCGAGAGACCGATATATTGGATGCTGAAGAAAACTTTTAAAATGTGTTTTCTTTACTTCTGGAGAGTTTGGTGGATTGAAGGACTTCCATCGTCATTTTTGCGGATAATTAGAGATGTATATAAGGCTTACAGCCCATTATAGCGGGATACAAACTTCCATACTAACTGAGAATGCAAAAGTATTTTTCCAATGATGTAAGAGTAAATTTATTCCAAAACATTTCAATTAAAAGCCATGTTTATGGTACAGTACGAATGAAGAAAGAAGACATCTTTTATGGTAATAATTCTGTACCCAAAGTGAATTAGATATGTGCACTAGCATGACTTATTCTTATTTTCTCACTCTATTAACACTAAAGAAAATGGCAATAAAAATGGTAATAAAACAGCAATATGTAGCATATAATAAAATATAGAATGCGAAGGAAGGAAATATATAAAATTTATTTTTGCACTAAGCAAAAGTAATTTTCTAGATTTCTACCCTTTTCTTAATACCATATCTATAGGGCAAAACGAGTATAAAACTAAATACAGTTTTCCATGGTAGCCCTGATGACCATGAAAAATTTCACGTTTCCTTGCTACTGGAGAATTAGGTAGGTTGGAGGATTTCGATTGTAATTTTTGCAATTAACCTTTTCAAAGGGTCTTTCTGTAAGTGTGTGCGCCTATCTTTTTTTCAGGGGGGGAGGGTTCTTATTTTGATGGAGCAGGGAAACACAGTTAATTACTCACATCTCCAAGACAGACTTAAGAAGCGTTCTCTACCTTCTATTACTAAGGCATTCAAAAAAATTCTTACCCTCTACAAGTAGTCGAAACTGTTTCTAACCCCTCATAGGAACTAAGTCCACCACGGGACTTATCCTGTCCCGATCCCTCTGAAAAGGATATTTAGAAAGGTATGTAAGACGTAAAACCTATTATAAAGATCTACAGACTTCCCTGCCAAAAGAAAGTGCAAAAATATTTTTCTAGAGATCTCAGAAATTATTTATTCGTATAGACTTTAATTCCAATCCTTGATTATGTCACAGAACAATTTAAAAGAGACAAGGAATTGATTATTGAATGGACGTTTCTAAACAAAATACGACATAAATTTACCAAGAGCTTTACATGAACAGTAATAAAAATCAGTATTATAATCAGGAATAAAAATATCAGTATTATAATCTTTGTCCACAATAGGATCACAGTACACAAAATCATATTATGCTATAATACAACAGGTGTTCTGGCGTACTATCAGACCAGTAGAGAGCTACTTAACACAGATGTACTCTGAACGACTATTTGAATATGACTGAACTGCCTTAACAGCCAGAGTCTATTTTTTATAGTGGCGAAGAAATTTCTGGGCACATAATCTTCTGAAAGATACAGTACGATGTCACATAGTAAGATGTCACAAAGTTTGAGACATTGGCGATACATTTGGAGCCGTTAACGTCTAATTTTCAATAAGTCAACACCACATAAAATTGTGTAAACATTTGTCCCACGGAGCTTCATAATAGAGGTATTAATTCAGGCCAAATTCTTAAGAGTATAATTTAATTTTTAATTAATTAATTAAAAATATTTTTCCAAAGATCTAAGCGTTATTTTATTTAAAAACATTTTAATTCAATATATGCGTATTGGACAGAAGGAAAAAATATTGAAAGAAGAAATCTTCCATGGTAAGCCATAAGGACTATTATAGAAGGCTTCATGTTGCTTTGCTACTAGAGAGTTTGGGAGGCTTTGATCACCATTTTTGAGGATTATTAGATAAGGATATACGGCATAGAACAAATTATGTGTGAAGGGCTACAGACTACTAATTCAACAGGCAATTTGGAGTCCTCAAATTCCAATAGACAGCTAACTTATTATTCGGCTGTAATCCGGTTGAAACTCTATTATCTTGCCAATAGACTTTGGATGTTAGAATGAAGTCAATTACAGAGAAACAAAAATATTGGAGTTTGGGATATATATTGCATCATCTACATATACACTGGTATCTAGTAATTGTCTAATTATAGAAAGACGATAAGACGATAACTAATTAAAATTAAAGGATAATTAAATGAAACGTTTAGCAGTTTGGAATTGGAAAAATGGTTACTTGATATAGTTTTAGGTTTCTCCCTCTGAATGGGGCAAGTGGCTTACAAAACTGCAGAAATCGACCCTAAATCTGGATTTTGTTTTCCGGAAACATCGAGTTAAGGTTGCATTTCATAATCAAGGTTTGCAATTAGTTTATTTTAGAAAACAAATGACTGTTTTGTTTTTGTTGTTGAACTTCCTGGTTTTAAAGCTTAAAAGTAATTTTTAATGTACTGTGTTTTCTAACTTACTGATGACTTACAAAATATTTTCAGTTCTTTTCTTTCAGTTTCATCAAAAGTTTTAAATGTTATTAAACCTCTTGTTATAAAAATGAGTGTTCATTTTTTAAAAAATTATTTTCTTGAGTTGCAGAATTTAGAAAAAAAACGTAAATAAACGTTGATAAACTAATTGTACAAATTTTTAAATAATTCATATATTCTATTTAACTTGTATTTAAGTATTCCTTTATTGTGTATAACCTGTATTTAAATAAATAAGGGGAACATTGTACACTTTTTATTTTAAATACTACAGTACACACTGAAATTATTTTTTATTTTAGAATTCAGTTATTAAGTTAGAAAGAATATTGAAAAAGTAAAGTGTTTTAGAATAGTGCTTTAAATTAAAATAAAAGTTTTGAAATATTTTAAAACATTTTTATATGGTTATTATAAGATTATCAAATATTATTAATTTTTTAAATATTCATTTCCTCGATTTAAAGACGAAAGGTAAAATCTTTTATGATAGATGTCTACTTATCTCCAAAGTGGTTCAGCAGTATGTAATAGAATTATTAATTCTCATATTAATTCTTCTTTTCTTAAACTAATCCAAACGAAATGTGAGAAATAATAATTTGTAAGATATTTTCATTGCAACTTTTAAGGTGTAATATAAGTGTAGAAGCCAGATACTACGAAAGCACAAAAATAGGTGCCTGTAATGTCTAATAAGCAAGAATAATCATTCTCCTATTACTTTCTAGTTTCTTAATAGTAAAGTAAACTAAATTTAAAAAAAAACTCTTTAAATAGATTTCCATAATAACAAATCACAAAACCAAAGAACAAAAAAATAATGTAAATTTGATTTTGCTGTAGGAAAAGCTGCTTTTCCAGTGATGTAAGTGTTTGTTTTTCGAATAAACAAACTCAAACTTTGTCTAACTATTTAGGTTCTTTACTGACTGTTAAAGCGATTCCCTGATATTTATTTTTTCTATAATGCCTACTAATGCGAACAGAAAATAATATCTAGCAATATCTAGCAAGTATAATCATTCTCATATTTCTTTCCAGTTTCTTAATAGTAAAGTAAACGAAATATATAAAAACCTCTTTAAATAGATTTCCATAATAACAAATCCCAAAAACTAAAGAACAAAAAATAATGAAAATTTGATTTTACTATAGGAAAAGCTGTTTTCCTGTGATGTCAGTGTTTGTTTATTCGAAAACAATTTAATTCCAAACCAAGTCTACGCAACAGAATGAGGGAATAATGAAAGTTTATGTGAGAAAATGGATGATTCAAGGAAATTGAAATTTTTCATGGTAACAATTTCTACCTGTTCCCAAACCAATTTATCATTGTGTAATAACATTATTGTCATGTTAATTACCTATTAATACTAAAGCACACGATATATTATACGATTAAAATATTTTTGAACATACTTCCATTATAACTAATTACAAAAAAACAAAGAACCCACAGTATATACACACAGTAGATTTCCATAATAACAAATCACAAAATCAAAGAACAAAAAATAATGAAAATTTGATTTTACTATAGGAAAAGCTGTTTTTCCTGTGATGTCAGTGTTTGTTTATTCGGAAACATTTTAATTCCAAACCAAGTCTAAGGAACAGAACGAGTGAATAATGAAAGTTTATGTTAGAAAATTGATGAATAAAGGTGATCGAAATATTTCATGGTAACAATTTCTACCTGTCGCCAAATCAATTTAGCAGTGTGTAATAACATTATTGTCATGTTAATTTCTTTTTTTCTTAATACTAAAGCACAAGATACATTATAGGATTAACATATTTCTTAACATACTTTCATTATAACTAATTACATAAAACAAAGAACACACTGTATAAAATATTTATTTTTGCTTTATGTAAAAGCATTTTTAAAGCGATCTAAACGTTTATTTAAGGAATGAGTGTATAGCCTACGTCAAAATTTATCACGGTGGCAATTTCTACCTATTCCCAAACCGGTTTATAAGTATATAAGAACAATAACCATTCTCCTATTACTTCTTAGCAGTGAGTAATAGCATTATTTATTATCATTCTAATTTCCTATTTTCTTAATACTAAAGCACACGAAATATTATATGATTAACACATTTTTTAACATACTTGCATAATAACTAATCACAAAAAACAAAGAGCACACAGTATAAGATATTTATTTTTGCTTTATGTAAAAGCATTTTTTAAGTGATCTAAGTATTTATTTACTAAACAAGTGTATATCCTAGGTCGAAATTTACCACGGTGGCGATTTCTACCTGTTCCCAAACAGGATTATAAGTATATAAGAACAATAACCATTCTCATATTACTTCTTAGCAGTGTGATATAACATTTATTTTCATGTTAATTTTCTATTTACTTAATACTAAACCACAAGATATATTATATGATTAATATATTTTTAACATACCTCTATTATAACTAATTACAAAAAACAAATACACAGTATACAATATTTATTTTTGCTTTATGTAAAAGCATTTTTTAAGTGATCTAAACGTTTATTTACGGAACGAGATTATAACGTAGGTCGAAATTTACCACGGTGGCGATTTCTACCTGTTCCCAAACAGGATTATAAGTATATAAGAACAATAACCATTCTCATATTACTTCTTAGCAGTGTGATATAACATTTATTTTCATGTTAATTTTCTATTTACTTAATACTAAACCACAAGATATATTATATGATTAATATATTTTTAACATACCTCTATTATGAATAATTACAAAAAAAAAACAAAGAGCACATAGAAAAACATTTATTTTTGCTTTATGTAAAAGAATTTTTTAAGTGATATAAACGTTTATTTACGGAACGAGTGTATAGCCTAGGTCAAAATTTATCACAGTGACAATTTCTACCTGTTCCCAAACAGGATTATAAGTATATAAGAACAATAACCATTCTCATATTACTTCTTAGCAGTGTGATATAACATTTATTTTCATGTTAATTTTCTATTTACTTAATACTAAACCACAAGATATATTATATGATTAATATATTTTTAACATACCTCTATTATAACTAATTACAAAAAACAAAGAACACCCAGTATAAGATATTTAATTTTGCTTTATGTAAAAGTATTTTTTAAGTAATCTAAGTATTTATTTACTAAACGAATGCATATCCTAGGTCCAAATTTACCACGGTGGAAATTTCTACTTGTTCCCAAACAGAATTATAAGTATATAAGAACAATAACCATTCCCTTTTGTAGGTCCAGGTCTCATTAACCCTCGTGTTACAAAAAGTAGACCGTAGTGCTCCAAAACCAAACCATTCTCTTTTACTTCTTAGCAGTGTGTAATGACATTATTTTCATGTTAATTCCCCTACTTTCTTAATACTAAAGCTCAAAATGCTTTTTAAACATACTTTCATTATAATTAACTACAAAAAACAAAGAATACACAGTATAAAATATTTATTTTTGCTTTATGTAAATATTTTTATGTGCTTTATTTTGATTTATGTAAGCATTAAGTGAGCTAAGTGTTTATTTACGGAACGAGTGTATAGCCTAGGCCGACATTTTTCACGGTCGCAATTTCTACCTGTTCCCTAACCGGTTTATAACTATATAAGAACAATAACCATTTTAATATTACTTCCTAGATTTTTAAAACTAAAGTAAATGAACTAAAATTAACTAATATGTTTTCATAATAAAAAATTACAGAAAGCACGGAACTCAAAATAATTAAAATTTAATTTTGCGTTAAGAAAAATTATTGTTTTCATTGATGTAAGCGTTTATTTATTCGAAAACATTTTAATTCCAAACCGAGTCTAAGAAACGGAACGAGTGAATAACGAAAGGCCGAAAATTTTCATGGTAGCAATTTCTAGTTGTCCCCAAAGTGATTCAGCAAAACCACGAAACGACACTTTGGAGGAAAGAGAAACTTAGATAACGCACGTAGGTTATCTAAGGAAGAATGAAAGAAGATATAATATACGTCTGAGCATTGCAAAAATTACACAAGCATGTATCACTCAAAATTCGGGAGAATAGCTCCAAGGAAGAGAATAATTACCAATTCTAAAATTTCAGTCAGGGGAGAGACGGAGATTTGATGTTACAGTTGAGTAGATAGGAAAGAAAGTAATGTAAAGCATTTTAGAGACTATATATAATTAACCTGATTGTAATGCATGTAATATTGAATTTACGAGAGCATCTATTGATGAAAGTTTAGTTTCATCGCTGGAAGGAAGAAAGAACTACTAGTTTAAACCTTTTACCGAGAAAGACAGATTTAACAATGAAAGGAGATTTAAACTAAAATTATTCGGAGCATTTTGAGCAGATATTTATTTAGACTCTATACAATACAAGGAAACTTTTGAGAATTAAAAAAAGTTTTTAAAAGATTTGTAACAGCACATTTAATTTATATGAGTAGGTAATTCAGTATTTTAAATTGTTATCCTTTAAGCCTTAATTATGGTATAAATTTTAAATGAATGAGCGTGAATATAAACTACCCACAAACTATATATATATATATATATATATATATATATATATATATATATATATATATACATATATATATATATATTAAATCTGAACATAAGGTATATAATATTGAATTTACGAAAGCATGTATTTCTGAAAATATAGTCTCACTGCTGGAAGGCAAAAACAGGTACTAGTTCTGACATCGTTGTTAACTCAGAGGAAGTCTGGTTTAATAATTCAAGGAGGTTTAAAATATTGTAGTTCTGAGTTTTAAAAAATCCTTTTATTTAGACACTACGCAGTACATGGAAGATTTTAAAAGTTAAAGAAAATTGAATTCATAAAAAGCTTTTAAAACGCACATTTAATTTTTATGAGTAGAAAATTCTGTACAATTAAGAGACTACTTGTAAACAATACTTATCATGTAAATTTTGAATGAGAAGACATTAATAAAAACTGCAATTTTTAAATGTGTAAATGTTTATAAGTTTTTAAACTGTTCTGGTTATAATTACTATTGAAAGAATAATTGTTAAACATTATACTTATAGGAACCTGCTTTATAAGAATGAAGAAAAAGTAAAACTATACTAAGTAGGCTGGTTAAAAATGTTTTAATTTATTGTACCTGATATTGACAATTAAGAGGAGTTAGCAGCTGAATTTACTGCCTATTGTACAGTTCGAAAGGTTATAAATATTTCGATCAGCATTTGAGCAAAGTATTCCTGTAAACCATAACACCATAATCCATAGTGGGATTGAATAGTAAAATAAAACAAAATGGCACTATACATTTTAAACACATTTTATATATGGCTATACACAAAATTTCTATATAGAGAAGATAGAAAAAAATAAATAAAGCTGGGAGTCAATTTACAAAAGATTAGATAATTATTCTCAGGAAATTATGTATATTATTAAAATAACTATATAATAGAATGGTAATAATATATTATTTATTATCATTAACAGCAATTTGCTTTATCAGACGGTCTGAATCTATACGGAAATTATATATCTAACAATGATAACTATTTTTGTCTTGTATTTGTTCTCACTATTGATCACTTTCCGTCATGCAGTTTAGTTTGAATTACACAACCTAATAGTATGTAAGTTCATTATTAAGCAGAATAGGACGTAACTAATCACTCTTTATTAATATTTGATTGGAATAATATATACTAGTGTACTTTTGTGAGAACTCTCGCATGTGGAAACCCTACCATAACATAAAAGTCTAGATTGGAATATTTTCCATATTTTGACACCTCACTTGTTAATATTTTGTGTTCTAATCCCGAGTGAAACTCGGGTTGACGTTTTTGTCCAAATGAACTACGTTAAAGGATTTTTAGATATTATAAATTCTGTAATAAACTATTAATATTCATAGACTTGAAATACAATACTTCTCTGCTTCTGAGAAAAGTTCTCTTTTGACAATTTAATGTTAAGATTTCTTGTACAGTAAACATGCAAATGTGATATATAGTGAAAAATAATAAACCAGATGTGATAAATCTAATGGTTACAATTGTTAGTGGGATAGAGCTTTACAAAGTAAACGACTTTCACAATACAATGTGATGTCGGATATCAAAAGATCCGTCTCAAGAGAGCGCTTTGTCTGGAATGGGTAAAATGTCGCTTTTTCCAAGGACGTTACTTGGCTGCTTTTCTTCGTCATATATGAAGCAATATTCAAATGCGGAAAAGACATATATCCCATTAGTATGAAGATTGCAAACGGCGATATCATTTCCTAGAAGGACGCTACCCAATAGGAAAACATTTCCACTCTTGAACAGCAAACATTTTGAGATAGCTTTGTTATTTTTCCAAACACATGACACAGGTTGATCAAATAGTACATGAACTATAAATTGAATAGAGTCAATCTGCGAGCCAGTGGACGATCAGTGAACGAAACACGCAAGCAATTTCTCATGACAAGCATGTCAATTATATCAAGTACTGAGTGAAAGAATGTACTTCATGTACAGGAAAAGCAAATGGCAATGATTAAAGTGACAAAACTTCAGCAAAAACGCTTTCCAAACAGGACGCTACCCAATTAATGACTAATTTTTCACAGTCAACTTCTGGAGGTGGACTTCTTCCTCAGCCAAAGACCTAACTCAGAATGTCTAAATAGTATAAGAATGATAAATTCAATAGAGACATTACTTTGGGAACTTGACAACCAGGATGAACGAAACAAGCGAGTAATTATTCGCTACCAAGGTCTCAAATATATGATGGTATTGCGACCAAAAAGTGGTTTCACCCGAACCATCTAGAAAGGCCATAAATAAAATGAATTTTCCATGTGCAAAATTTACACATTGATTTATGAATCTACAATTTGCAGTATAGCTTTTGTTTGAAGAGGACCTAACTTTCACACGAGATTGCATATTCAATATATGAAAAAATACATCCATGATTATCCACAAAATATTCTTTCTTGTTTTATATTCGTCTTTATTTTGTTCTGTAATTTTACCAATCAGGAACCTTGCATAGCTCGCCTTTTGTTGTCAAACTCAACATTTTGAGGAATACTAGTGTTAGATGTTATTTTTACCGCCATTTCTAATTCTGTTCAGCTATTTTAAACTTTTGTCTTTGTACTTTGTGGTGTTTAACACAGTGTGTGCGGGTACATTTCGCAGCGGAATTTTACCGGGAGCGGCCATTTTGCGCGTTAATTTAGTTATTCAGTTAAATCTCAATACATCGAAAATTATTTAATTTTTTAACAAACTTTTCCTATTTTATATTGAAATATATAAAAAATATATAAATAGACAAATAAACAAATATATATATAAATACAAATATATTTATATGATATAAAATATACATATATATAATACCATTTTCACAAGGATAAATAAAAAGTTAATTTTAAATACAAATTGATATTTTTAATCAAATTTCCCGTTCTGTGGTTCCGTATCGACTGATGTAAAAACTAGTTTTTATTTCTCTAAATTTTTCAGAATCTTTGTAGTAGACAAGAACATTTGATTTCGTTTTCCTGTATATACCGTTATTTTTGTACCCACAAACCATGGTGTTACACTAACCCGTACTAGTATGCGTCCTGCTCTCAAGTATCAATCGTCAGAAAACGTGCTAGTACGTGTCAGGCAAATATAAAAATATTTGGTAATTTTGTATCTTAATTTTTATTGGCTGATGATGAATAAATAAAAGATTACAAAGATAGCTATGTATTATGCAGTTTTAAGAAAAAATATTGATCTAAGATTAAAGTATATTTAAAATTCTGCAGAATTTAAGAAATATTTTCAAGTATATTACAAAAAACAAATTCTATCATATAAACCTATTTTATGCTGTGAACAACATTATGTGTGTCAGGCCGCCCTCCTCGCATGCATCAACCTGACATAATTGTATTTTGAAAAATATTCTATGCTGGGAAGATGTTATGCAAAACTTCCTTCACAATATATTTTGAAAAATGAAGCCAACGCGCTCTGCAAATTTATCGATAATTTTTAACGTATCTTATGATCCCAGACAGTTTGTCTTCATACGCAAATAGAAAAGAACATCTGCCAGAATTTTTAAGATCTCGCTTCTAAAAAATCTCAATATTAAGTATGTGATAAGTATATGTGTTTTCGATTAAAACTAAAAAAATGACCTCGTTTGAAGGACGTCTATAAATTCATAATTTAAAATTCATAAAAATTAAAAGTAATATATTTGAATATTGTTTGACTAAATGTTATTATAACTTAAGGGTATTGTTTGTTTTTGCTCTGTAGGATAAAAAAATAAGCTTTATTGTTTTTTTTTTTGATAAGTGAAAGATACGTACAAGAAAATCTTAACAAATTGTGTGCGGGTACATTTCGCAGCGGAATTGTACCGGGAGCGGGCGTTTTGAGCGTAAATTTAGTTATTCAGTTAAATCTGAATAGATCGAAAATTATTTAATTTTTTAACCAACTTTTCGAATTTTATATTGAAATATATAAACAAATATATAAATAGAAATATATAAATAACAACCAGAAGGGTTTTGTAAACAAAAAATATATTTTTAGTGGATAAATTTATAATAGTATCGTAAATATGAAGAATAAAATTGAAATAGTAGTATATACTTTTAATTTTTTCCCGTTCTGTGGTTCCGCATCGACTGATGTAAAAACTAGTTTTTATTTGTCCAAATTTTTCCAGAATCTATGTAGTAGACAAAAACATTCGTCTTCGTTTTCCTGTATATACCGTTATTTTTGTACCCGCAAACAAGACATGTTGTTACACTAATCTGTACTAATACGTGACCTGCGCTCAAATATCAATCGTTAGAAAACGTACTAGTATGTGTTAATTATGAAAATACAAATCCTACATTGTGTACCAACATATTTATGAATGTATATTATTATTTGCACTTACAATAGCTTTTCTTACAAAAACTAATTCTGTGACGCCATTCACCACATAGAATTTTATATCCACTTGCATACGTTACAACTGCAGTGAACAGTGTAGCCGTGTGAGCGAAAACAGAAATTGGTGTGGATAGCAGTCACATAGAACGTACAAGTGTTATGATATTTTTCAAAAGATGTGTCCACAAGCAATTTAACCTTTAATACCCGAGTCATTTCTGCTGATAACACATCTATGCATATCTTAAATGTAAGTTATTATGTACTGCACAGAATAAAATAAACATGAAGTACAAACAATTTTGAATAGTAAAAAAGACATCGCGTTAGTTATTAGCTATCCTGTGAAACATCGTAAAAGTACATTTATGAAAAGCGGAAAGCTTCGTGAAAAAAAGTTTTATTTGGTAATACATGCAAAATAAGTACTGTGAAATGTAGTTTTATAATAGATAAAGTAGTTTATCATGATTTCAGTTTATTCACCTGCCGAATAAGCAAATTTATGTTCGCTGCTCGAAAAATCATAAAATGTCAATCTAAATGGAAACTTTATAAATAACAGAAACTGCTGTAAAATTATGTACTTTGTAAGATTCCCAGATAGCAAGTTTAGTTTGGAGAAAACTTGCAGCACTCTTGCTTTGCCAGCTTGTAAACTTGCAACGAGTTAAGCATGACAAGTGTGCAAGTTTGAAACAAGATTGCAGTAAATCTAAGAATTTTAGCTTGCTTCAATGTTGTCATGACAAGGTTGCCACAATTTTGCAGCAAAATAGCGTTGCAAAGGAGTGATCGCTTTATGTTCCGTCTAACTAGGAGGAGTTTTGCTGCAAGTTTGTCACGTCAAATTTGCTTTGACAAGATATTATCCAGAAAAATAAAAACTTGCTCAAGTGTAGATGCTATCTGGGTTGCCCTCTATTTACTAAAAAAATAATCGTTCTAAGAAAACATAAAAATTTTACAACCTATTTTTTAGCGGTATCTAAAACGAGTCGCTAGGCATTAAAGTGTTAACGTAGGGTTCATAGTTCTACGATTCACTTGCAGTGCCCTCTATCGACAAAAAAATATTTTTCTTTACCAAAAAAAAAAAAAATCCTTAATTGTAGAAATAACTTTTTCAAAAACCACATTCAAATACACTAACCCCTTCAATTATTATGAAAATTTAAACTATTTAGAAATCCCCGTGACCCCGTATATATGCACAGGGGTAAAGAATTTTAAATTTTAAAGAAGGATATAAATAATCCCTGCTTTAAATTGCGTTACATTTACGTTAGTTATATTCTCAGAATGCTTTCTGAGAATTGGATTTTTTATGAAAGAATGTTAAATTTTAAACTAAGTACGTAATTTTCGTTATACGAGTTTTTTAACATGTCATTTCATTCCTTTTGGGACAGAAGGCTTAAAATTATATTTATTAAATTAAAAATGGGTCGCTTAGTAAGAGACAAATTATAATTCCAAGTTAAAAACTCTTTTAGAAAATTATGCAAACTATCTCTAATTTATCAAAAATAAAGCGGAAAATAAGATAAAAATTAAGGTGAAATCCAATTAACTACTAAGGGAAATAATTCTTGCCATAATAAATTAATATAAAACATTATATTTTATGAGATAAACTCTTTAATAATAATACATGTTCGAAAAAATTAATATGTTTCAAAGGAGTAATTTCTTGTTTGTTTTAAGTAATAATGCAAATTATTTTAAATAAACACATGATATTCATAATTTTAAAACAAATAGAGTTTAGTGTTAATACCAAAATAAGTAAAGCAAATAAAAATATGCAAAAAATATCAACGGTAAAGATTACTTTTAAAATATAAATTTTATAACTTTTTATTCATCAGGATAAAAAAATCTGTCTAAATATAAAGCAGTTGTCTAACTTACGTCTTATCACTACTAATTTGAAAATTTTATGATTCATAAAAAATTATGCCAGCATAGAAAAATTGCTAATGGAATCTGAATGGAAATTAACGATAGTATTTAAGCAATTTAATGAATTTTTCTATCCATTTCTAGAACTAATTTAATGTAAAATGCTAGAAAACTCAGAACTATATATAAATTTTTATCTGTTTACTTATAATTAAAAAATATGTATTACATGATACAATGTTATAAAAGAAACAATGAGTTACAGGGATATATATTTTCTTTCCTGTAACTCAGTTGATATCATATACCTGTTATAAAAGAACAATATTTACAAAAGACAAAAGACAAAGAACATTGTATTATGTAATACACATTTTGTAAGAACAATATACTCACAAAATGTGTATTATATGATACAATGTTATAAAAGAAACAATGTGTTATAGAGATAGATATTATCTTTCCTCATAACTCTCTTGATATTACATACATGTTATAAAAGAACAAATGAGTTACAAAGATAGATATTTTCTTTCCTCATAACTCAGTTGATATTATATACATGTAATAAAATAACAATGTTATACAATGTTATAAAAGAACAAATGAGATACAGAGATAGATATGTTCTTTATTCATAACTCAGTTTATATTATATACATGTTATAAAAGAACAAATGATTTATAGGGATAGATATTTTCTTTCGTCATAACTCAGTTGATATTCGATTGACATTATATATACAGCCATATTGAAAGGTTCCGTGAATTTTATGCATCTCTTTCATGCATCATACAAGAGTACCCGATTGCCTTTTCAGCGTAGAATGCTGACGGATCGTGTTACCTTTGAGAAATGTTCGATCGCTACGAAAGCTGGGAGATTCCTCAGCTGTGGGCATCTAAACGTCAGCCCCCCTCCTCCGTTTATGATGAAGCAGGGTTCATTTGCATGTCTCCGTTTGATCCCCAAACCCTCTTCAGTAGCTCAGGTATGAATTATTCAACGAAAATCCTCCCCTCCCCAGCGCTACAACCCACTGGTCAAAGGGTTGAACTGGACATTCCCCTCTTCCTAAATAGCTTGCATTTTCTCATAGCATCGTTAGTTCCCGATGCAGCAGCCATCATTTTCAGACTGCATCATAAATTCCATTCGTGGCTGCTGTAACATCAATCCGCATCCGGAGGAGATGTTCGCTTGCCCCGCGACACCAGATGCCGGATTCCGTTGTTCTTTCGGAGCAAATGAACTATTTTTAATACAAACAGGAGTGTTCCGAGGCGGGAGCAGAAAGGGTAATTTTCCGTGTTATTAATCGATTGAATGGGAGTCCCAGACCCGGAATTACAAATGATTCTTCACATCGGAATATCCTACCTCCGAATAGTAAAAGCAGGATTTTAATTCGAATGGGGGGACTACAAAATGCAGAAATCAAGTTGCGAAGGCGAAAATTCCATATGGATGACTCCTCTGCCGGGAATTCCTTCGAGGGAACAAGGGAAAAATACTGTTGAGAAAATATTATGTTGCAAAACTCAAAATAAATCTCCTACATGAGTTAATTTGGTTGACAATGGTTAAACGTTAACTGAATTGAGAGAAATTTTGAACTGTATTAGAGTGATTCAAATGACTTAAAATATGAAAATCAAAATGAAAATATGAAACCAAAGGAAAACTGATGGTTAAATAAAAAATTAATCAAAAATTTTATTAAAATATATTTATTTCATTGTATGGAATTTTAATATAGAATATATATTCTTATTCGGTGGTGTGCATTGTTTATTAACTCTTTACTATTAACACACTGTATGCTGGACACGTACTAGTACGTTTTCTGACGATTGATACTTGATCTCGGGTCAAATATTAGTACGGGTTAGTGTAACAATATGGTTTGTTTGTGGGTACATAAATAACGGTATATACAGGAAAACGAAGCCGAATATTCTTGTCTACTACATAGATTCTGGAAAAATTTAGACAAATAAAAATTAGTTTTTACATCAGTCTATGTGGAATGGGAAGGTTGATTAAAAAATCAATTTAGATTTAAAATTAACTTTTTATATATCCTTGCGAAAATATTATAAAACGTATATTTTTATATTATATATACATATTTGTATATTTGTTTATATATTTCAATATATAATACGAAAAGTTGGTTAAAAAATTAAGTAATTTTTGATCTATTGAAGTTTAACTGAATAACTAAATTTACGCTCAAAACGCCCGCTCCCGGTATAATTCAGCTGCGAAATGTACCCGCACGCGTGTTAATCAGCTTCAAAACATTCATGAAGTTATCAGATAAATATTTAGGACAGTACACTTGTATGTGAAAATTGTATTTCCCCATCGTCCTCTATTAACTTATTAACTATACATTATAAAAATAGAAATGAGATTAAATAAAAATAAGAAGTCTTTAAAAACAAACAGAAACACAACGTCATTAAATTATATGAATGGCATAGATGAGAGTCAGTCTTTAAGTGTCCATAGTTTGTAGTTCATAAATTTCTCGCCTACCAGTATTTAATATATGTATTTAATATCATACATGTAATTTTTCTAGTATAAATACACTTTACATACCCTATAAAAACAATATTAACTAATGAAGTCCCAAAATAACTTATTTAAAATATAAATATCTCACATTATATCACATTACTACATACCACTGATATCATATGAAATCGAAATTTAGCAGAAAAATGAAAATACGTCAATAACTTTATTCAAAGCAACAAGACAAGACTAAAGTTGAGTTAGAATGTTTTAAAAATTAGAATATAGAGTCCCTTAACCCCTTAATGACCTTTAAAGTGAAATAACATGCTGTTAAAAAAGAAGGAAATGTACCTGTCAGGTACCGAAAATTAATAAATATTCAGTCTAAAAATTAACCTAGTATTATTCAACATATCCCATATTTTTTGTATGAAATGTCAAATAAAAAATACAAATTAAAATTTGAGATTTATTATAAGAAAGAAATGTCTTCATATCATCCTCATCGAAACAAAAACTATAAAGTTTTTCTGGTGCAAAAAAGGAAACGTGTTTCGACAGCCGTCCATCCAAATCGCCCTTTGGCTTTATGATGCGTTCCGGGTGTCAGGCGTCATATTCCTACGATGTCTATTTACCCAACTTGACGCCGTCGACTACAAGTTTATTAAGGGAGTGACACACCGTCCCAGACCTCCTAAACGAACCTAAAACTGTCTACCGCAATCGGCAACGAGGAAAAAAAAATAGAAATTGCTTCTAAAGATCGGAAAGCGTCTTGGATTTTGAGGTGACTCAAGTGACAATCAAACAAGTCTAAACACGTGTACAGTTCTTGTTAAAAGTTTTGGGGAGTTAATCCTTGCTCTAGTTTATTTTTGTGATCCCATTCGTTACAAAATATAACTAGAACTTTTCGAAGTTTCTACTTAGAAATACATTACTTTTACTGCAAGATTAGAGAAAAATAAAACTCCAGGATAGCTGAGATAAAAATTCTATTAAATAAAACTTTTACCAAATAAGTGTTGCTAGAGGTATAATAAATTTTTAACAAGATGAATTTAAAGATATAAGTACATCTGCGTAGTTCTTTTCTTTTCTGTGTAAAACATATATGTGCAACAGGACATATTCATATCGTATGATATGCCTCTTATTATAGTTAAATATAATGCTTAAAGGGATAGCTGAAAGTCACCATCAAATAATTACACACAGTTATAAATAACATAATGTAACTTCATTTGTTAAAATAGCTTTTATTATGTTAAAATAGCTTACAAACACATTTATTTAATAATCTACGGCACAATTCTAAACATTGAATTAAACTTTTTACTACTCTAAAACTTTACTACTTTAAAACTCTTTAATACTCTAAATACTAAAACATTTTTGTTTCTTAACTATCATTTTAGCGTAATCTTTTGAACAGTTAATTAATGAAAAATTTAAAATGGTTTGATTTCTTACTTTTTTTAAATAGTTTGATACATATATAAATCATCTGTACACAAAAGTTAAAGAAATTATCAAATCAAAACTCAGATAAGCGTATTGCCCATAAGAAAAGGCTATTTATGTATGCTAATTATATATATATATATATATATATATATTCATGCATACAGATACATGCATACATATATGCACATATACATATTTATACGCATATATATATACATACATAATTATTTGTTCAAAATACTACGAAATTCAAGATTTTGAATTCCTATAAATTACTAAGATACTTCGGCTAACAATAAATCACAAACTCTATACATATGATATGTGTTTGATTGCCTGATACAATTTGTGTGAAATAATCTAGTTTCTATAGTTACAGAAATTGAGGTGACAAAAGAATGAACAATCGGATTTCACCTTTTGGATTTCTTAAGAAAGTCAGATTAAATCAAACGTAAAATATATACGAAACTTCGTACTAATATTTAAACTTCGTCATATTTTGTTCAAACACATGTTCAAACTAGTGAATTGAGCAGAAAAGTAAAATGCTCAAAGGTAGAGACATTCACAAAATATTACATTATCCATTTCAAATTCTAAAGACAAAGTTATCTTGAGAAGAGTTACGTTCAAAATTTTTCATTAATGCTTTACATTTTTTATTCTTAATTTAGGATTGTGTGATTGATTATCTTTAATTCAAGTTATCTAATTAAAAGCTTTATTTCTCAAAAGTTCTGTAGAAAGATTTATCATTATTCGTACAAATTACATATATATGTTTCTAAAAAATTGTGCTTTTGAAACATAGATTTTTCGTTTTATATTAATTACACAAATGTTTGTGTTCATGCACGCACGCACGCAAACGCACACACACATATTATATGTATGTATGTATGTATGTATGTATGTATATATATATATGTATATATATATATATATATATATATATATATATATATATATATATATATATATATATATATATATATATATATATATATATATATATGTGTGTGGTTTAGATTCTACAACACAATATAATTTAATTAAAATAATAGAAACTCTCATAAAAAATTATATAACAACCTTATTTTAATGTTTTTAGTGTATTGCATATTAATCAACCACTTTCGACATTTCTCTATATGATTAGAAATATAGAAATAAATATAGATATCGATTTCCACTTATGTAAAGAAATTGATAGAAACAAATTTACGAATTATACAATGTTTTAGTAAATAATTTGTATTGTATCACTTTATCAAATATGTGTAACTTTAAAAAATACTTGAATTTTCTGATTTAGAATTTTTTTTAAAAAACATGTCCAAAAATCTGAGAGTCAATAAAAAAGCAATTCCTCTGTAATATATTAAAATTATTATTATTTATATTTATTTATTTATATATATATATATATATATATATATATATATATATATATATATATATATATATATATATATATTAAAATCGGAAGCTACAAACATCAAATGTTGTTCAAGTGTTTAAAAATGCATGTACGAAAAAAAAATCATTAATTAAAAAAATAATATCATTATGAAGTGTACGCCTTGCTTTACTTAAAACACCCTTCATAATTATAGTCAAACTCTGCCATTTTGAAGTTTTCTGGAATGTTTAAGTACTATAAGTTATTCTAAAAATAAATAATGCAAAAGTTCATCTGTTTTTTTATTTCCAAATTGTTTCTGATCTGGGGTTTAATAATCATCTGTGTCTAATATATACAAGAAACAAATATTATAAAAAGTAAAAACAAGAAAAGTTGAATATTTATTTAATGCTGAAATTACTACGCATTATTGAGTAAAATATTACCAAGAATTGGAGTAAATATTTTACATAATTTTAATTTATTATCATTCTTCAAATTATATAAGACGAAACAAAATATGTAAGACAAGCAGCTTCTTTACTCATATCCTTACCACTGCGATTTTTCAATCATTTACTTTTCTAGAAACCATTTGTATCTAGGCAGTTAAATTTCGTCTATTGCAGTTTCACAGATGTAATTGTTACGCAATTTTACGATATATTTTCTAGAGATTCATTATTGGTAATTGTTAGTGATGCATCCTTAAAGATAAATGACGATAATTCTCACTGTTTATTTCAAAGCAAATCATCAAAGGGCTGAGAAAATAGCTAGTTATTGCAAGTTACTTTTCAATCTGTTTCAAATTACAGGTCCAAATCCCTTTTAATAAATCTCAGAACGTATATTTAAAATTACGTGATCACTGTGTACTACAATAGTGCTCTTCGGTGGTGAAATAATTGTTAAAAGCAGTATGAAAACCCTTTCCTGAGATAATAAGATCATTAATAAAGGCTTAGAAATAATCCACCCCATTTCCGCCTATAATTTTATGTAACCCATTGCGAAGACGTAATTGACCTCAAGGGGAACCAATCTTTAAAAGGAAAATGTGTAAAAGAATATTTTTGGAAAACTCCTCCATGTATGGAGTAGATAAATCCTAGTTTGCAAGGCATTTTCGGCACCGAAGTCTTCGGCAATTATGAAGTTTGCCTTCAAATGTTCCCAGCGTTAAAAGAGAATAAAATAAAATTTATTTCGTGCCGAGATTGGAGTTGATGGGGATTTTACAGAGTTCTTTTGGAAAAAAAATGAAGCTTAGAATGTTATTTCATGACGTCATTTCTAATCATTACTGAGAAAACTATTTTTAAAATCGTAATTAATCTGTTTATATTTTTTTCGTAATATATTATGTGATATTTTATGTAATAAATTTTATTGGTTTTTCAAATATACCAGGTTTTTAGAAATATATTTATATAGACGGGATGAAAATTGAAAGAGAAGATATTTATTTAATTTAAATATATAAAATATAAATTTATTTTGTTAATATTAATTGCAGAAAATTGAGATTTATTGAAAATTTTTGTAAGCCTTCTTTTAACGCACAATATGGTGATTTTTATTTTCATGATGTCGTTTAGAACTTAAAGTGTCTAGTATCTTCTTAAAAAAAATTGTGCATGATGAAAGTTACTTTTCACCTATCCTCATTTTCATGAGTTTTGAATTTTTTGTAGGAAAAATATTTCTATATTATTGTAGAGTGAAGTTTTAATTGTAGGGAATTAAGATTTATTGAAAATGTTTAGAAGCCTTCTTTTATCTTACAATATGGTAATTTTTATTTACATGATGTCGTTTAGAACTTAAGGTGTCTCAAATCTTCTTAAAAATTTGTGTAAGGAGAGAATTACATTTTACCTATCCTAAATTTAATGAGTTTTGAATTTTTGTACAAAAAATATTTTTATATTATTATAGAATAAAATTTCAACTGTAATTGAAGTTAATTGAAAATTTTTATAAGCCTTCTTTTAACGCACAATATGGTGATTTTTATTTACATGATTCCGTTAAGAACTTAAGGTGTCTCGTATCTTCTTAAAAAAAATCTGCATGGTGAAAATCACTTTTCACGTATCCTAAATTACATGAGTTTTGAATTTCTTATATGAAAAATATTTCTATATTATTATAAAATGAAGTTTGAATTGCGATTAATTGAAAATTTTTATAAGTCTTCATTTAACGCACAATATGGTAATTATTTTTTTACATGATGTCGTTTAGAACTTAAGGTGTCTCCTATCTTCTTAAAAAAAGTTGTGTATGGTGACAGTCACTTTTCACCTATCCTAAATTTCATGAGTTTTGAATTTTTTGTACGAAAAATATTTCTATATTATTATAGAATGAAGTTTGAATTGTAGGAAATGGAGATTAATAAACAATTTTTACAAACCTTTTTTTTGCGCACAATATGGTAATTTTTTCACGTGATGTAGTTTAGAACTTAAGTGTCTCGTATCCTCTTAAAAAAATGTGTATGGTGAGAAATCACTTTTCACCTATTCTAACTTTCATGAGTGTTGAATTTCTTGTATGAAAAATATTTCTATATTATTATAGAATGAAATTTTTAGATCATTATAATATAAATTGATTGTAATTTATGTTGATTCTTTTATTAATCTATGTGAAAGAAACAAACGTTATAACAGCAGAATTAAGAATGTTTATCTCGTTAAGAAAGTAATTATAAAAGTTTAACCTTAAAGAATTAATATATATAATGTTAATAATTTAATACAATAAAATCTTTGTAAAGTAATCAAAATTTTGAAGCAGTTTATAGATGGGAGTTTAGCAATTTAGAGAATCAAATAAGGAGGGGGTAGTTAT
>CM063503.1:71385978-71413478 GCA_032207245.1 Pardosa pseudoannulata
CAATTAAGTTTTTAATACAATTGATCTAATTAAAACACAATAAAATGTAAAAAATTAACTAAGATTGATGGTCAGACATTTTAAATTCGCTGAAACATTCTTTAAACCGTCTGCAGAAGCATCCAAGATGATAATTTACTAGCAATGAAATATATTTTGATTTAGAGAAAATCACAGTAGAATACAAATATTTATACGGATAAATTACATCAAAAATTAAGTTTGAAGGTAAGCAGCTTTCAAAAAGTGAGAAGATTATAATTAAAAGTTCTTAAAACTCACTGAGTTAATGAAGTAGATCTCTGAATATGCAATGTCTCTTCCTCTTCTAATCACTCTACCTACCAAGCTGCTTTTTCATTATTTATTATTTCACAAATTGATGATTCATATATAATAATATTAGAAATAAATTTATTTACAAAATAAGAATAATAGCCACACTGAACTCATCGAATAGCCACATGAGTTTCTTAAATCACATTTTCCCCACTTTGCTAAATACTATATCACACAAACATTTTGTATGTCAAAGCTGGAATATGATGTGATCATACAGACTGATATTAAAGGGTATAAGGGGACATTTTATGCAAACATATAATTACATTTTATTTTTTATCTTAAAAAACAATGAGGTAATTTTCAGTCGAAAACTATTTTAAAGTATTTTAATTTAAGAAGAAAATGTCACAATATTATAATAATATATATAACACATTCTGATTTAATTTTCAACAAGCAATTTCCAGTATAAAACTATTTTAAAGGATATTAATTTACGAAGAAAATATCACAAAATTAAAATAAAATATATAACACATTTTGATTCAATTTTTAACAAGTAATTCTACTGATAATATAAAAATGTATATACACTTTTATTTCGATTGCTTATTTAAACCATTAATTTTACCTTCTTAGCTCACTAGTAAAACTTCTAGATATGTATTAAATATTAATCTTTAAAATTATATATGCTACTACATAAACAAGAAAAATAAATTTTATTTGCTAACTCAAATATATTAAAATAAAAAGCTAAGCATACATCATTTTAAATTATCAAACATTCTATAACAATTTATTTAAATATTGACCTAAAATAGGAAGAATCCCTTTTTTCTAACATTTTTTCAGCTACATTTCAATTTCAATTATCTTTAAAAATTCTTTAAATTAGTTAATACATTTTGAGTCAGCAAGTTTAATTTTTAAATCAATTCCATCACTGTCATTTCTACAAATTTTTAAGATTCCAAGCATAAAGCATAAAAGGGTAATAGTATTTGACTTTCTTGTTCAAAATCCATTATTAACGCGAGATGTTATTTTACAGCACATCGTGAAAATGTCCTTTTATTTATTTTTCAGGAATTATTTTTCAACCTCCGTGAAAATTTCCGCTCGAAAATGAAAGAAAATGAATAAAATCAGCTCCACACCGTTGCTGAATGATAGCCGAAAATCGGAGCTCGAATGAAAGAGAGAGTACTAAATCTGAACTCATTAGGTATGCAACAATTATCATCACATGCATTAACGTGCTCTCTGGGACTGCTAAAGAACCTAAAAAGAGAAAAAAAAAAGGGGAAGAAATTTTCACCCACCCTGCAATTTTGTTTCCTTATCCTTGCTCGCAACTAGCTCAAAGAAAATTATGCCTGCAACGCGGCCATACTCATTATGATTATTATTCTTCAGTTGGCGGTTTCAGCCATTTCGTTCAAATCGGTATGCAGAGCGACAAGATAGTTTGCTACTTGTAGAATTTCCCTAGTGTCCAGAAAGCTACTTTTGTTTGAATTAAGTCTTGAAAAGAAAGTTTAAGTGCCTTTTGCTCGAACGCGCTTTCGCATATGTGTAGGTGGGAAGGAAGGATAATTATATACTTAAAGAGAGACGGTGGAATAAAAACGCTAGCACAGCACTTCAGCAGATTATTTCCACCTCAGATAAACAATTAAGGCATTTCACTCGCTGTTAATAAATGCTGAAATTTAAACATTATAATTAGGCGTCATTTTTCTCACGTTTGTCCTGTGATGTACTGCACGCAAAAATTGCAAAATTACAGTTTTATCAATTTTGAAACGAAGTATATTAGACAATTCAGACTTGTGTGAAATAATACGATATTATATTTTCCCATTTACTGACAAATAAATGAGATTTTTTTAAAGAATTGATCAACTTACGATTCAAAATTTTCAATATCTATAACTCAAACTAATAAGAACTATATTCATTTTTAATATTTGTATAAATTTTCAATTTAAAATATCATTTTGGTGATTAATTTAATATAAAAATGCCTCCGATGAGTGCAGTATTGTAATGTATGGGTACATATATTAGATATACAGGATTTTTAATTCTATACTGTAATATTTTCAGAGGCTTTTAGTTATTGATGTTCAGTTAGTAATTTTATTTTTGCAATCTGAAGTAGTGCATCAGAAATAATCAAGCATACATCATTTCCCCAAGAAGATACTATAACATTTTGTTAAATAACACTAACTTTCTTTACACCTTACTTGTCATCTGTTATCTGTTTTAGTTAAGAACTGTAAAGTTTGAATGCAATTCTTGCTCTGACAAAATGCTGAAATTTAAACATCATAATTAGGCGCCATTTTTCTCACGTTTGTCCTGTGATGTACTGCACGCAAAAATTGCAAAATTACAGTTTTATCAATTTTGAAACGAAGTATATTAACATATTCAGACTTGTGTGAAATAATAGAATATTAAATTTAAACAGTTACTAACAAATAAATGAGATTTTTTTACAGAATTAATCAGCTTACAATTGATTCGAACTTTTCAATATGTATAACTCAAACTAGTAAGAACTGTATTCATTTTTAATATTTGTATAAACTTCCAAGTTAAAATATGTTGGTTATTAATTTAAGATTAATAACATAGCCTCCGATGAGATCAGTATTGTCATGTATGGGTGCATATATTAGATATACAGCATTTTTAATTCTATACTGTAATATTTTCAGAGACTTAGTTATTAATTTTCATTTAGTAATTTTATTTTTGCAATCTGAAGTAGAGCATCAGAAATAACCAAATATACATCAAGAAGATATTATAAAATTTTCTTAAATAACACTGTACTTGTCATTTGTTATCTGTTTTAATTAAGAGCTGTAAAGTTTGACTGCAATTCTTGCTTTGACAACAACTTATTGTTTATAGATACCAGATTCAAGTTAAATCTGGGATTTTTAAAAATGTTATTTTAATTAAACTATAAAAAAGTCTCTTAAACCATGAAACTATATTCAAAAGCGAAACATTTGACGATATATAGAGCTTTAAAAAAGCTATACAAAATAATATTTTTCCTCATACAAGAAAACTAAATGAATCTTCAAAAATAAACTTCTTCCAAATGAATCTGACGTTTTGAAGTTTTTGGGTTTTAAAAACTGATATATGGTAAAAGAATTATGTTAGTTTATGGGACGACTAAGAAAATAATATAAAGTTTATGGTATGATCATCTAGTAGTTTAAGTTATAGTATCAATAATTCCGCATAATATCTGAAAAGAAAATTTTAGTTCGATAGTCGAATATTTAATTTGATAATAGTATATAAGCTTTTATAGACATTTAACCTTTTAAAATTAAAAATTCTTGAATTGTGGAGATTGTGATGTAGATAGTAAACGAACTGATTTCCAATGACACAGATCGTTTCGCTTTAGACGGGTTTGAAACCAGTCAAGTAAATTGGTTGAGAGCCATGCATATATACAACTTCTCTGTGTAACCGAGGCCGTAGGCAGGGGGAGGGATTTGGGGGACTGGTCACCCCCCCCCGAAATTTTGAAAGACCATTTTGTAAATAGACAATGTACCACATTTGTGTGTGTGTGTGTGTGTGTGTGTGTGTGTGTGTGTGTGTCTGTTCTACCTGTCTAGCTTTTCAAGAACATGTACAGTTATTCTCTTAGAAAAAAAAACCGCTCAGACCATAAAAGTCTTGCTGGGCCGCTGGCCGGAAATACATTGCTTTCCTTTCCATCAATTGAAGCATCATTCACAAATAAAGCTGTCTTTCTCAGCTTGGTCCCCCTCCGAAAATAATTTCTGTCTACGGCCCTGTGTGTAACATAAATGTGTTCTCGATGGCTCTCGTAAGACATGAAGTGGATACACTCTATTAACTTTGGCAATATGAATCCACCTCATTTGCATACAGTTCAACATCAAATACACCAACAAATTTGACTCCTAAAAGAAATATTGAGAACATAACTCTTTTGCAATTAGGAAAAAGTCCCTTAATTCATACTCTTTCGAAAAAAAATCTAGAATTAATTAGAGATCTACATTAAACACTTTTGACTGTCATAGTCTTAATAAAATATTCTTGTTTATTGTAAAATAAGTCTATATGTTGACGAATTGTATTTTTGTTGAAGAAATAAAATAATAAGGTTCGACAATGGGAATGACATCATAAGTCATACCACGTATTGCTTAAACCGCGCCAAAGAATAAAACTGTGGCAAAACTAACCGAACCTTATCCTATAGCTTCAATTATTTAAGTGCAGTATTGCTTCAATTATTTAAGTGCAGACGCGACATACAAATGTTTCAACACATGAGTCATCAGAATCGAACTGCTAAATTGTGTCACAATCAATGGTAAGCCTAACGTTAAGAGTATAGAAATCGAATTTCTACAATCGCACTGCTTAAATACGCCACGAATATTGATAAAGTATTAGACACAAACAACCATTCCCTTTCTGGAATTTAGTTTATCTAAGACGGTGTTATATATTGACATTGTCAATAAACATTAGTAAGCAAAAATATGACCACTTTCAAATTATAGAAGTAATTTTCATCATTCCGTGCCAGCTAGGATGTGACGTCATGAGCTTAAAATAAGGATGTTGCTAACATCTTTTAAAATAAACTTGTCATTATCCTTTAAATTGAATATTCACAATCAGAGTCAAAAATGTAATTTAAAATAGAACTTTATGATTTTAAAAAACAGTGATATTTTTACATATAACATTGTCACCAGAGTCACTATTTTTAGCGACTCTGGTGCGTTAGTTATATTAGTTGTTGTAACATCCATCATTATTGTCCAAAAAAGAGTGAACATGTTAGATTATCATACATAAAAGGGAAGGTTTAAAGTCAAAACTAAATATGTATATAGGTGAAAAACACTTTATAAGCTTTTAAAACTATTGTTGAACGATATTGGCCAATACTCTAGCTGTAGTCGATGACACCATCAAAAATAAAAAGTTTTAAATCGTTGATTTGGGAAAATTTTAAAAGTTGAGGAATTTAATTTAAAATTATATTTAATCAGTATTAATCTGAACACCCATTTTTGTGTACTAAAAGGGAACAGGAAGGTCCATACACTGCGGTACATTGGTGAAAGCCATTTACTCTGAAAATAATGCCATTTACATTAAAAACAAAAACTCTATGAAGAGTTAGTTTCTTTTCAGGCCAGTTTCTTTTTCTCTGTAAGACATTTAAGGAAATCTTGAAAAATCGTTTCTCAGAATTGTTTTTTTAAACAATGTGATTATACAAGTTTGTATACAACATAGTTAGGTTTTTCCTAACTTTGGCATTGCCAAAATACTACTTTTTACTCATTCCTTTCTATACGGTAAAATAACCGTAAAATAAATATTTGCTTAAAACCTTCTACACACATTTTTTACAGAATGACAGCTAACTAATATACTAAAATATATCTTGTTTTTATTTCAAACCTTTTTAAAATATTATAAATGAACAAAAATAATATTTTAATCCAAGACTTATTTGAATAAAAAACCCCAAATAAGTTCTATAAAAAATTGTTTCTTTTTAAATTTTACATATACTTTATTTGAATATCGATTCCAAACCTTGAGCTTGATAGTTTTTTTTTATAAATTAATGCAATGATAGATCTAATTTTTCAGCATTAACATGATAAATGGAAGGAAATATAAAATAAGAAAAGCAATAATGATATATGGTTATCAGCACTCGGTAGATAAGTGCGTTCCACGCATATTGATTTATATATCTAGATTATATATTTTTTTACATTTTATATTTTATACAAGATGAATATATTGAATCTGCAATTCAATAGTGCTAAAAGTGCCAAGATCTATTTTAATGTTTTCTGATTCTTATCATTAGAAAATTTAGTGATTATTTGTTATAATAGAAAAGTTGTGTTTGTTACTGTAAGCAAGGATATTTAAGAGAAATTTATATTTTTAAGTAATTATATATGTCCTTTAATATAAATTATCTGTAATGTTTTAAGCACACATTTTGCAGTATTGCAATACCTTACTGCAGTCATTATATCATAAAACTCTGCGGTGTATCTTAATTTCATTTATAAAGATGTTGATGAACTTAATACACATAAAAAGCTAAAATTCAAATTGAAACTAAACGTATATAGTAAAACATTATTTCATAAACTTTTAAAATCGGTATTGAGTATTGTGGCTGATATTATATTTGCAGTCAATGACAGCATCGGAAATGCAAAACAGTCATAACTTTCTAAGTTTAACACTGTTACAAATAAATATTTTAATGCGGGCATTTCAAAGAATTTTTTTTTAATTCTTATTAGCATGAGTACGTTTCCCTGTCTTCTCACATGAACAATATGGGTCAACTGATTTGTTATATACATTCCAATGCCAATGCGTTGAAGCGAAAGACATCTACTGAACACCAATAGTGATAGTTTTCATCCCCAATGCAGAAATTACAGAAATGAAAAAATGTAGAACATTTCTTTATTTTTTCAAATTTTAGACTATTATTATACGCAGTCCAGTCACATTAATGTGACCGTTTGTCAAAATCCAGAATAACCAACTTTCGCAGAGCGGATTGCTGAGAGATGTGAAGGAAGAGAATCACTTAGGTTCCTAAAGTATGTTCACTGGGATGTTGAGTCATACCGACTCCAATGCTATGACCAGCTACGCTAAGTTGAGCGGGTGTGGATCCATGGTGCAACCAATCCGATTGAGGTGGTCTCTCAGATTCTTGATTGGGTTCAAATCTGGGGAATTTGCTAGCGAAGGGAGTATGGTGAACGCATTCTAGTGATCTCGAACCACGCACATACGCTGGAGCTTTTTAGATACTTCCCGTTGTCCTCCCAGGTAGATTTTATCATCCAGAGGAAAAACCATTCCCATGCACGGGTGAACATCATCCGCAAGGATAGATGTATACTTGTTTTGATCCGTTGCGACTTCCCCAATGATGAGTGAATCCAGATAATACCACAGGGCCATGGTAGCCTGGTTGGTAGAGCGTTAGTCTCGTAACCGAAAGGTGGCGAGTTCTGTCCTCGTCTCGACCAAAGACCGCTGTGTTGCTAATGGCAGTTGGGGCATGTTAAATATGTCGTGACTGCAAAGTCTCCCAAGTTCAAATAACAAATTATACCTCTGGGGGGTAATGAATCAGGAATGAGTCTGTCTCTGATTTGAATCCAAATTCTGACTTGCGGATGGATGAGTATATGAATAAGTTTGGTTGGCCCCTATAAAGGTTGTATGTGTTCGAGCTAAGTCGTAGTTTCACCTTAACGGTGCTAGTTAACAACGACAGGAGTACACTTCTGCATTAATTCGAAAGAGCAGCGCTCATTCAGGCTTGGTATAACCAAGTGGCATTAGACCTACCACAACCACCAGAGAATACAACGGAAACATACCCCAGACCATAATGATACCTCCTCCAGCTTGGGCCTTTCCAGCAATTGTTGTAGGGAGTTTGCTTTCAGACGTTTCACGCCGTATACGTCTGTCCGATGGAACATAAAGTGGGATTTATAGGAAAAAGTCACCTATCTCCAGTCAGTGGAAGTTCAGTTACAGCACTGGAGTGCAAATTCCAGCCTTCATCGCCAATGAACAGCAACCAGCATAAGTACATTAACCGGGTGTCGGCTGAGGAGGCCCATACGTAGCAACGTTGAATCGTCGTTATGGAGACAGTGTTGGTAGTTCCTGGGTTCATCTGTGTGGTCAGTTACTCAACGATTGCACGTATATTCGTCCAAATGCATCTCTACAGCCATCGTTCATCTCTGCCATCTATGGCCCGTAGTGCACCACATTTGCCACGTCGCTAATTTTGGATAGTTCCATTTTGCCATGCACAGTATACATTTACCAAGTCGTCCAACGAACATTTTACGAAATTAGACGTTTCAGAAAAATTAAAAGGACATGTGATAAAAATATACACAAAATCTGAATATGTTTTGTATGTGTAATTGTTTGACAATATTTTTTTTCCTTGCTTGTACCAATATTGGTGTTATTAGTCGAACTATATTTTCAAGGGTAGAATTGAGAAATTTTCTATATTTTTATTTGATACATTTCATGTAAGAGAACTCAAGATCACACATACTTTAAAACATAAAAAAATGTCCAAAATTTCATAATAGTGAATATTTTCTTTTCTTTAAAATTTGAAGTAATACATATGGATTATTTCTTTGCATACTATAAACTCACTATGAAACAATTATTTGTTATAACTTTCTACTTACATTTTTTTCTCTAGAAAGCCCTTAACTTAATAAAATGGAATTCATGTAGTTTCTGTTTCAAATATTTTAAATCTTATAAACTAATGAAAAGAATGTTTTTTTTTTTTTTTAAATCCTAGACTGACTCGAAAAGAAAACTTCGTACATGCGCTTTGAAAAATATTCTTTCTTAAGTTTTTTCTTTATCCTGACTTGAATATCGATTTCAAACATTGAATTTGATAGTTTTTATAAATTAAAACAATGAAAAAACTAATTTTTCAGCATTAGGATGATAAATTGCTGCAAACATAGAATAAGAAAGAAAATAATGATATATCGTCATCATGAACTTTTATAGTTTGGTAGCTAAGTACACTACATGCATATCGATTCATATATCTAGATTAGATATTTTTTGCATTTTATATCATATAAGAAGAATATATCGACTGTTTCGTAAAAAAAAAATCTGCATTTAAAAAGTGGTAAAACAGACAGTTTTTAACGTTTTTAACGTTTTTTATGCATATCATATTTTAGTGCTTTTGTTAGATTGCAGTAAAATAATATTAGTTACTCTGGGTATAGATATATGATGATAAATTTGTGATTGATTGGGAAATTACTCTTGGTATGTGCTGTAACATACATCTTTACTATATTTCGATTAGAGCAGATTTTTGAATGCTTCACTATTTTTTTTTACATTCATTATACTCTCAGTCACTTTTGACTGTTTTATTTTTTATTTTTCTACAAAATAAAGAATGGACTAGCTTATAACACATAAAGCGAAAAATAATAAGTGAAACTAAAACTAGTTAATTGTAAAAATAATTTAAGGTTTTAAGGTTTTTAAAGAATCGGATGAATATGATGAATAGGCTGCAGTCAATGACATATCTAAAATATGTAAGAGTCATTCAGAAAGTAAGTCCAGTTTCTTTCTAAATATAAATTCAGATGTGAATAAACATACGTATTTAATAAGTATTTACAAACTCTGCACGGCTAGATTCCTCGTTGGAAGTGCATAAAAACTGTCCAAACAAGCCTTCCTTTACGATCCAAGTTACAAGAAAAATACGAAAAACAAAGTATGACGTCACTTCCGCTGCAAGAAGAGACACATTATTGAACCTATCAACAGAAATATATGCACGATCATACTCCCTAACAATTCGTAAGGCATTTCCATTACATCGGCCGTACATCAGGTACATATCGCAATAGTCACGAATGGAATACATGGCTTCCATACGAAGACTACCGGTAGTTGTAAGATGCAACCTTTAAAATACCAATTCAACGGCGGCTTAACGTCATTCCCTGGCGCTCGCGCATTCATGACGCGATATGCGCGGCGAATATTTTAAACATTATCGTCTGGAAAGATATGCAAATACTGTTGTTGATATGTCCAATAAAGTGTTTTTTTCTTGCACCGGCAGTGACGTCATACTTTGTTTTTCGTATTTTTCTCGTAAACTATGGATCGTACAGGAACTCGTCTTTGGGGAGTTTTATGTACTTCCAACGAGGAATCTAGCTGTGAAGAGTTTATGCTGTCGCTTTGGGACACCCTGAATATGTAATAATGACACATAAGGTATAGCATACTACTGAGATTAGACTTTAAACATTGACTTAGTTTGTATCGTTATGATCAATATTTTTATATACACGAAATAATAAAAATTGGGATCTACAATTTACAGTCATTTCAGAGAGGTAACTTCCATGAAGCTTTAGTAATTCAATTTTGTATAGAAAGTCTTTTTTAAGCTAACTATAGGTATGTAGGGAAATAATTATCATATTACAATCGTTTTTACAAAGAAGCAAAATTATGTAGTTGAACCTGCTTACATTCACACATACCATTTAATAAACATAATAAAAACAACTAATCTTTTCTTGAATCTGCAGACATGTAAAATAATAGTTTCTGTTGACACTATCTCTTAAAACTACTTTATGTGATAGAATTTATTCCTAGCTTCGATCTTTCCAGGAAACAAGATATGATATTATGTATGAATATTCACTTACTTAAACACATTGTAACACGTATGTGTGCTTTCTAAAATCAAATTCATTGCTTATATCATTAATAACTAGTAAACATGGCTTTAGTGTCTTCAACTTTTTGGAATAATTATATCTCCCGTAATGTAAATCAGAAGATTATACAAACACTGCATATTGTGATCCTTTTAAAAATATATTAATTTACAGACACTTTCGATAGTGTTTCATTTATATTATTTGTCTACATCTTAAGAGGATCATGTGCGTTCGATTAATACAGTTGATTTGAGAAAATATCCTGGTTATATTAAAGACTTATTTGTTAGTTTTCTTTCTAACAAGAGTTTAGAAATTCTTTACAAAATAAACATATAAAACAAAAACAAAATAATCCTGCTACAACAATCAAAGTAAAATTTATGATAATATTTTATTGCAAATTTAACAACTGATTATTATAGCTATCAAACCCTTTTGAACTCCAAACATGATTAATGATATTCAGGCAGAAAATTATTTTGCGTAGCGCTTAATACAAAACTTCTTTTGATGTCCATAATTCTTCAGAACTAACAATGTTGTTCATTAATTAGTAAACTAATTATTCAGATAATTCTAAGCTTTTCGTTACTTTTTCTTAAATCTGACGTGAGAAAAGAACAGTATGATCGGAGAACTTATAGCACGCCACAAGGCAAGAAAAAAATGCTTCCTTGAGACATACGAGTTGAAATATTTTAATTAAAGCATTAATTTTACGATTTTTATGCAAATTGGAAAACCTAAAGAAATTTACTGTAGGAAATCCTTTTAAAGTTAACTGAAAATTTCAATATTAATATATATTCTATATTCTTTACTAAAAGATAAAAAGGAAAAAAAAAGTAGGGATTATTAATGTTGTAAACCATTTATTCATAAGATCCGCTGAGTCATTAAAGCTTGATTTGAGGTTTTAGGCAAATTTTATTTTCAATTGATTGTGCTGTTGTATTAAGGTACAGGTAATTTTTTTAAAACAAACCCACGGTATAACACTTAATTTATTACGCAGTTTCGAAGTTAATTAAGGAAGAATAATTTAAGTTTATATAAGAAACTGGATGCATTAGAAGTAATAATTAACAACAAATAATAAGACTGCTTGGTCCTAATTTTATTTCCAGTTCATTTTATTTAAATTACTCAACGTCGCTGTTAAAGCATATTTTGCATTGGTAATTAGTCCAAAGCCATATGGCTCAGCAATATTTGGCACTTTGATTGGATTTAAACTGTTAGTTAAAGGCATTACTCACGGAAAAAGTTTTTTCTTAAATATAGCCCTTAATATAGCCCTTTCTTAAATATAGCCTCAAATATAAAATTAATTCTTAAATTACAGCAGTAGAATTTTTTTTTTAATTGAAATAGCAAATTTTAAAAAATATCTGCTGTTAACAAATTGTGAGTTTTAGGCAACCGAGCAATTTCAAGTTTCACCCAAAAATATCTAGAAAATCAATAAGAGTGAATTATTAATAATTATAAATTAAATTGCCAAAACTGATATTTTATACAGTAATATACATTACAATAAGAGTCTTATGAAATACAAAATGACAATTTTTCCTATTAAAATTCTTCAATTATAACCAGATTAAAGCGTTTAAAGAATAACTTCTTAATATTCGCTAAACAGAGTGTAAATTAATCTGGTTACAGTTGAAGAATTTTAATTAATATATATATATAATCCAATAATTATAAAAATGCTGGACAAGGGGAAAGCTAAACGGCTAGAAATAATAAAAATGCCGTCGCCCGACATTGAAGAGAACGGAACAAGTTTAATTAAAGCTTTATTTCAGAGCTGGTAAAATGGACATCTTTACTAGTCAACGATAGACAAGAGAAACACACAAAAATCACTCTGCTCGAACAGAGGTGCACATAAGAGCGAAGACAGAAATAATTTTCCCATTTACTTAGCGAATTTAAGTGTAATATCAGGAAAAACGCGGAGCCATTTGCCGGAAATGTATCAAAATAATTTTAAGTCGAAAACGTTCCTTTAATTAAGACATTTACAGGCTGTTAAAAAGATTTTCAGAAATTAGAATAGGAGAGAGGAGGTCTTTAAGTAAATATTAAAGTTAAATACTTTTGATATATTATATTAAGTTAATATAATATAATATATAATATAATATAATATAATATAATATAATATATAATATAATATAATATAATATAATATATATATATGCGTGTGTGTGTGTGCATTCTAAAGTATGTTTATGAAACATGGATTTAAATTTTGTGATCTAAAATATTTTTTAGGTAAATTTTCTTATATTTAGCCTAAATGTTCCTAATATTTAAAATAAACTTTAAACATAAGTCCTTTAAAAGAATTTTGAAAAGTCCCACAAGTAGTTACAATCATGATATGTAATAAGAATAATCTCTCTTCGTATCCAGTAGAATATTAAGGTAGACACTGAATTGAAATCAATTATTCGTGGTGTACTGCCTATTCTGTTATGCATTATCACACTCATCAGGTTTCTCCCACTTAAATGATCCTAGCTAAATACAAGATTTACCGTCATTACCTTTTAAATCAAAACTGTTGTAGGTGATATTCTATGATTTTCCAAACCAAACTATTTATTACATTTTAAATCAGATAACTCGACTATAAAATTACCAATAAATATTGCAAAATTTAAATATATATTAAATGAATTCCTATAAACCTCAAAATATAAACATCATCAATTTACACTAAAATACATAGATTTCATTGAGCATCCGGTAGAGGTATACACGACAGTTTGAACATCGACTGGATCGTTGATGTAACCTTTTACGTTACAGTATATGTTGACATATTTAAAACATTTAGTAATTCCTTGACATGCCAAAGCTTTTAGACTCCTTCCTACCTGATATAATATGGCTTAGATATTACATTTAATATATCTCACATAGATTAATTTTCAAGAGTGTTTCAATTTGATATTTATAGGTTAAACTATCACATAAAACCTGATGAACCTTTTAAACATTTTACTATTTATTATATTACACTTTTTCCTTTTCAAAACTAGTCTTTAAGCTTACAGTATTTTCGCGTTGAAGAGAAACTTCATTAGATTTTTATTTAAGTTTGAGATTTGAAAACTAATGAATGTACTGAAACGGCTTGATTGTTATTATGACAGTTTTTGCACTTTTTAATGAAGAAAAAATAAATACTTGATTTAAAAAATAAAATTTATTTGAAAAGATTATGCTGTACATTTTATTATGTAATTCAATTCTTTTAAAATTAGAAAGCTCAGCTTTAATAATTGCAAGAATATTGTTAAATCGTCATTTTACCCAGAAAATGAAAACTTGAAAATTTAATAATAATGCAAGGAAACTTTTAGAAGCATACCTGATTCAATTTAAGAACTGCTACCAGGTAATTTATCTATCCCTGATGCATGTCCTCATGAGATATAAAGCAAAAGAAAAAATGTTAATTAAATGGTTCATATTTAGGATAATAAGAGAACATTAAAATGTTATTTGAAAATTTATCATTAAAATATCTGCTAGATACATGTCTACGATGGAATGAACAAAATTTATTTGAACACAAAACAAAAACCTGTACTGAGCACTGAAATAAAATTTAACTTACCGTTTAATTAAACAACACAAATTTGAACCAAATTTATAAAGCAAAATAGCTGTAGGGTAGCATTGCCTTTAAATTTTCATGATAATTTAGTATTAAATGTAATTAGTCTCTAAGTACTATAGTTGAAAAATTAGCTTTTAAGTTTGTGTTTCATTTTAATTTTCTGTGATAAACAAGCTTTTGTTAGCGGTAATGTATTCATAGTTTAATCTAATTTTTCCACGCTATGTAATAAATTTTATAGTTAAGTTTTCTATCGAAAATATAATTATCTGGTGTAACGTAATTTAACATAAAGTCAATAAGAATATGTTCCATATCAATATTAGATATCGATGGGGAAATTTTTCCTCCAATATCTGTCGGAAGTCGGGCTGAAACTACCACTCCCTCAGGAAAATGCAGTATTGGGCATTATTGAACGTTCTTCTAGGTCAGTGATTCTTAAACCATTGTATCGTCGTGTTACAGGTTTGCAACACACTCAAAAATTAATGTCATTTTAACAGTAAGTTTTAAAAGACAGTTTTGTTGATTCTTGCTATCATGCCGTGCTTCAAATAACAATTTTCTCATACTAAATGGTGAATATAACTGTGATTGATCATTCATTTTTCATCGGATAAACATTATTAATATTATTACATTAAAATCTTGTTAGTTTATGTTTAAAACATAAACAAAAATGAGAAGTGAAAAGTAGATTTCTCATTAAGTTAATTACGCTAGTAGAAAACATTTTTTGCTAAAATAGCAATTTTAAAAAATATCTGATGTTAAAATATATTTTCCGGAGTTTTAGGCAACCGAGAAATTTCTAGTTTCACCCAAAAATCTCTAGAAAATCAATAAAAGTGGATTATTAATAATTTAAATTAAATTGCCAAAACTCATGTGTTATACAGCAATCTACATTACCATAAGTGTCTTATGAAATACTAAATGACAAATTTTCCTAGTAAAATTCTTCAATTAGAATGAGATTAAAGAGTTTAAAGTTAAAGAGCATCTTCTTAATTTTCTCTAAATAGAATGTAAATTAATCTCGTTATAGTTTAAGAATTTTAGTATATTTATGCAAGGATATCTTTATGCAAGGATAATTTTTATGGAAAATTATGTATACAATATTTAAAAGAAAAGTGTATTTTGGGTAAGGGAAAAATCATTTTTTCGAAAAATTTCATTTTTATGTTTTGGTTTTATTTTCGTGTATGATACATTTTCAAACATCAGACTTCATAGTTTTATTTGGGTTTGTTGAGAAACATAAGAATAATTACTTGACTCCACTATTTAAAAGTTACAAAAATCGAAGAATATTTCACGCCTCCTCTCAAAAGTTTAGTTTCAAGCTCTATTATTTTTTTTTAAATGACGCCAGGTCCAAACAAACATATTTATCAACTTCTTACTTGTAGGCCATATATCAGAAAAATGCCCAAAAATGAAATATTTTCCCTGTTTAATTTTGTACTGCTTATCAATCGAAATATTATAAAATGGCTGTTTCTTTAAAAATAAAAATCTGAAATCAAATACACTGTCCAGTCACATTAATTTGACAACCTGTCAAAATCCAGAATAACCAAATTTCGCAGCTGCTAGATGTATCAGGAGAGACAATTAGGCTCCTGAAGGTATTAACTGGTATGTTGAGCCATGACGAATCCATATTTGCCACGTGGCTGATTTTAATAGGGCCATTTTAACATACACAATATACTTTTATTACGGCGGTCAACAAAGAGTTTACAAAATTAGCAATTTCGGAAATGCTTCCACCCTTAACCCGAAAAAAATGAGCATATCCTTTTGGACGTCATATAAATTGCTCCTATTCTGCATGACTGCAAAAACTGAACTGTTTTCTGAATGCCTTCCATACACTTTTTATAGCCACCAAATTTACTGATGACACATGTCTTGCGATTGGTTATTTAACGTTGGCATCAAAATGAAGTGGTGGTCACGTTAATATAACTGGTCTGTGTAGACACTATATTTAATATTCTAAAGAAAAAAATTATGAAATAGTTATTTTTACTAAATTTTCTTGTTATTTGATATTATTAATAATTTCTTTTTGTTAAAAGCAGTAACGTATGTTTATTACTTTTTGAAATCCTACTCAAAAGGGACATCTTTTCTAATTTCCCATATTTGTAGTGTAGATTAGTAAAAAACTTGTAAATCCGAAAACTGTAGCGTATCTTAAAAAATTATTGCTGATAAAAAATATACTTACCTATCGGAAGTTTCGTCAACGATATAACTACATGGATAAATATCCCGAGAAACAAACACACAAAAGAAATTTTTTTTAAACAATTTTTATTTTAAATGAAAGCATGGACCAGTTTTATATAAGTACATTGTTTAAATTATATTACATTTAAGCAGATTGATAAAATAAAAATTTTAGAAATATCACTCTTAGAAGCTCACTATTGCTTTAATTTAAATCATGTACATATATGAGCTGACGTTTTTGTATATAAATTAATATTTTAGAAGTATATTTAATATAGAAGGAAAACTTAACACTTACTTTTATATAAAAACGAATGAATGTTGTATATATTTCATCGGTTTGGTTTGGTTTTGGAGCACTACGGTCTACTTTTTGCAACACGAGGGCTAATGAGACCGGGACCTACTGCTTAGAGCAGATTCCGAAAGGCTACGAACATCCATGTCATAGTGGGATTCGAACCCACGAACTCCGGTTCCGAAGCCTAGCACCCTAACCATTCGGTCATCATTCGGCGTATATATTTCATCGGAGTCTCTTTAACATGTCACGGTTAATTTTATTTTGCAATAGAATTTATTACAACACAGTTTCCACAAGACGCGGTAGTCATATATAGTGCCGATCAATCTGACCTGCACTAAGGTCAGTTACATATCACCTGATTTCTATATAACGGTCTATGAATTTATCGTGTTAGAGATAGATTGAATGCATATCAAACCCCGGGAGGAATATATTAATAACGTTTCATATATTATATAGCTTTGAAGTCATTAGATTTGTTTAGCTGGTGCCATTAATGTAAGACACTAAATTAGAAACTACTACTATATATCACATTTACATTTGTTTAAAATGTTCTTTAAATATAATAAATAATATGAAAGTCGTTAAGATGTTGTTCTAATGCGTTTTATAAGATATGCATTTTATATTCTAATGCTGATACACTGGCTGAAAAGGAAGCCTTGATGACCAACACATGAATCGCCCTTTTTCATTTCGTACAACTAAATTGTCTGTTAATCTGACACTTCAGAAAACAATTAAGATATAGTTCAACGTGTGAGGAATACGAGGTAGAGGATTTGGGGGGAAGAGAGAGCTGTTCCCTGTTTTACGAGGAAGACTGCAGAAGTTATTTATTGAGATCTGACTGGACTTGACTGTTTATAAGACCATCTACACAGAATTGGGGTAGTGGATTCACCGGATTGACTTTTGTGTGACTAGTGACCAATGTGTAGACCAATGATTTTGAACATTAAAAATAATTGTGTTGTACTTTACCAGTATGAGGGCATTATTGAAAAGTATTGGAGAACCCGTGAAGTAATGGCTTAGGCACTAATTGTTCGGTATTTGTAAAATAAACAAATATTCTAATGCCTCTAACAACTATTATGTTGGAAGGAACCTTAAGGAAAACCCCAGAACACCTACGTAATAACAAATTGTCTCTTATTTAGAGGATACTGCATTTTGAGTTTCAGAAACATTTTATTTTCAATTATACATTTAAATCTTGATACAGCAATTATTATGGAGCTTATTAAAATTGTGGTTACTGAAAGATATACTGTTATTTCAAGGGACGATATAATTTCAATTTAAAGTACTTCAGTTATGACGCGTTTGATATGTTGATAGCCCAATAATGTCTTTTTAAGATGTATCAAATTTTTTAATATTATCAGTGTGTAGAATTTTTTTTTTAATTGTAGACATGCAACAAATTTCTCATACCAGAAAAACTCCATTTTAGAAAGAAATCCGTTATTTTTGTTTATTCCATTACTTAATGTAAAATAAATCATTAAAGATTTAACAGAGTAAAAATAACGAAAAGATTAGAAACTGTAGATGAAGAGTCAGAAAAAAAATGTGTCCGTAGAAACGTAATACATAGATTTGGTTCAGGAACTGTAACTAAAGAAATCAAGTTATCTTTATTTTCATTACTATTTTCTTTTTTATCCAAGATTTCGAACAAAATGCCTCTTACTAATTCCTGGAAAACCATAAATTCCTCATCCGATGTTAAAATGTATACTACGAATTCTCCAGGTTTGAAATCTGGAGAGATATAGGAAAAAACGATCGTTCGTGATAAAAATAATATATTTACAGATATCATACAATCAAGGCGACATTAAGATTATATCTTATGCAAATTTACCGAGCCCGCAAAATATTATCTTAGCTAGTTTTATAGTGCATGTATGTATGTATTTATGTATGTATGTATGTATGTATGTATATATATATATATATATATATATATATATATATATATATATATATATATATATATATATATATATATATATATATATATATATATAATATATATATATATATATGTATTATTTATATATACACATATATGTTTTGTGTGTGTGTATTTCACACACAAGTGTAACTTATTTAAGTATAACATTTATTTTTTTATTTAAATATCACAATGAAATCTTACTTACATCTCATGCCAATTTTTGCAAATCAATTTTTAAATTAAAAAAAAATTGTGACAACTGTTCTTATTTCACATTATATGTTATTTATTTTATCAATAGCCAGTTATAATATTTCTATCATTTCAGACCTTCGGAGCCTTATTCAGAAGGAAATTTTTATAAAACCCCAATTTTTATTAATACGATTATGAAAACTATATCACATTTTCGGATCTTTTATAGTACGTCTCTACAGATAAGGCAAACAGAGCACCAGTGGGTTGGTATGACACAAAATAATTATTCATACGAAATACAGATATGCATTCGGATTTAGCAAAATAAATTATTTTCAGAGGAAAATAATTATTTCATTTTTATGTATAACCCAAATTTACTGTTAGTTACTGTGTCTCTAAATACGAGGTTAATGCTTGGAAAATATATATATTTGGAGTGAGTTTATTTAATAGAAAGGTTCCTTATTCGAAATTGTCTACAAGGGAGATTTTAGTGTAATTAGAATATTTTCGTAAAGTGGTACTAAAGTACAGTAGAAATCAAAACAATTGGCCAGTTTTTCTGAATTTTTCTGTATTTCTAAACTGAAACTAGATATAGAAAAAAATAAGAGTTATTTTCTACTAATCAATAGATGGCGCCTCTGTTCCAAACGTCATAGAGGGAATTGTATGCTAGAGAGAGTAGGCTGTAACTCCCACCTCGAGTAAAGTAAACCTACTGGATCAACACGCGCGCATATTATGGGTCGACAACGTAGCTCGGATTTTTGTGCTTTCTTTGTGCGTATTTAAATTCTCTTTTGGTCGTCTCATAAAATGTCTGAAATGCGGAGTATTCAGCTTCAGAAAAAGGGCTCGCAATTTTGATTTAATCGTTGTTTAAAGCTATGCGCGTCACTAGGGCGAGATTAATAATGTACTGAATGGGTAAAGTAATTAACCTAAAGATAATGTGTTGAAAATTTCCAACATATTAATTAAATGACTCATAATGCTCCGTAATACGAAAAATTTTCTAAATTCACACATGCCTCATTTAATAAACGAGGGGGAATTTTTTTAACAAATAGTTTTAAGAGTTTTCTTAATTTGGCTTTTCTTCCTTTTTTTTTTAACTTTCCACAATAAACGCTGCACCAGCACAGTGCAGAGAGAAACAAGTACTGAAAAATCTAATTAATTAAATTCAAAGAAGAGTTGCTAGTGACGAACTTCAAAGAGTCGGGTATCTATTTTTTTACAGAGTATTTATTTATTTTTTGTTTGCTTTTCCCTCTATTTTTATATACGGAGTATTTTCTGGAAGGCGTTTTGCAGCATTGTCTGTACCTCGCTTGCAGCCACTTTTTTACGAATTTTTTTTTACGGTTAATTGTGATTTATTTTTTTTCCTCAGCATTTTTGCCTTAATAACTTTTTTTATATGCTTAATTATTTTGGTTGGTATGGGTTTTTAACTGGGCAAAAGAAACTGTAAGCTCTACCATTTACTTTCATCTGATTGTTCTTAAGTAGTTTTTTTTATACAAACGATGACATTCAATAATGGCTTTATGCCTTTTTATCTTGTTTCTACACATTCCTTTTTAGACAGCGTATGAAAGATTTGTGAAAAAAATTATTTGTGTGTTGAAATAGAGGTTGCACAAGGGATGGCTAACAATTCAGATCTAAAAAAAGAATGTTTCTTTTGCTGAGGGTACTATTCATTTTTTTTATACCTCCGGTTTATTCGGGGAATTTAATTTACTGTTTACATTCCTTTGTTTTGGTTTTTTTTTCTTCTTTCGAGTTTAGTCCAAAATTATCATGAATATATAAATACCATTTTATTATGCAATTTTTTTTTGGAAGCACAAAACTTTTTCCACAACGATATCGGAAAAATCCTCACTGTTGTTTATTCAGAGAAGGTAGTTTTTTTTTCTTTAACAGAGGGGAAGAATTTGTTTTCTATTTATTAATTTTAGTTTACTAATTAATAAATTCTCTGCTCTTTTTTAGGCGTTATATACCCTAGAATTTATTTAATAAGTAGGAACAGAAAGGCCAATCAATGTTACCGTAATATTTATTTTTTATAAGCAGGTAACTATTACTGAAAGTCAGAATTGGAATACATTGTTATAGCAATTAGAATCTTTAGAATTGGAAATAGAAAACTACAATTATATTTTTGAAATAAAAACTGCTTATTTAAATTTATTAATTCTGTTTTAATTATGCTGGTTGTAGAATGGTAGCTACTAGTGTCAATACTTATGTTCAGAATTTCATGGAAACGAAATTCTGAAAATTAACTTTAGATTTGAAATTAAATTTAATATTATAATATTTACTTTTTCATCAATTCAATGGTTACTCCTCAAAGTTTTGAATTTAGTAAAAAATCATTCTGGTAAAAATTAATATTTTAATAAGTGGTTAGAGTATATTTTCTTTATGTTTGCCGAATAAAAATTACGTAAAATGACCTTGTTTTTTATTAAACTTTAACTTGCGGTACACTGGTAGATGCCATTGTGATTAGTACCAATAAGTTACTACTCTCAATATAAGGCTTTAAAATGATAGACTAAAACCTTTTAGTTTTTAATCCATATTTAGAAATTATAAAAAAACAAGAGCAAGATACTATTAGTAATTGTTTTTAACCAAAAACCTGGTATTCATTTTAAAAGTATGTTTATCTAAAATTAAGGTTTGCCTTTACAACTATTTTTACTTTCAGAGAAGTCGAGTACACAAAAAATATACATATACGAAATCCAAAATATTATTTAGTATTACAGTTACAGTGAAACATAAATATTCGATATAATGTTCTAGTATAAGTTATATAAAGATTAAAAATATTTCAAATTTAATTTGAAGTAAAATCTAATTATTTTATCCTAACTATCATCTACACAGCTTTACTGTTGCTAGTGTTTTATAAATCACGTGTAAAATTCCAGTCCTAATGAGGCAATTAATCTCAACTGAACTGAAATATTATTAACAACATTGGCTGCAAATATTGAACTTTATTCACTCTTGACAAAATTTAGAGTTCAATATCAAGCTAAATGTAAGAAAACTGCTCCAGATTTTCCATCTTCAAATGTAAGAATTGACGCTATTATGTGTATTTATAGTTAACTACTGTGATATTAGGCTAATGTCTTTAGAAGCCACCACTAATGGAGTCCCAAGATCTACTTACTAGTTCTGCACGAATAGAAGTTACAATCTGCGTACGATATAGGTTTTGATATCACAGAATTTAATATCAAAATCCGACTACTGTCCTGAACAATTAAAGGGAGCTAGATGTTCTGGAGGTTTTTTTCGTTTGGAGATTTAGGGCCGATCTCACGGAAGTCGTTTAACAGCTAATCGCGATTAACCCAAAGCGCTAACCAATGGTGGGACTCAATTCTCCGTTTAAACAGAGACGGTTAGCCATAAAACGACTTTAGTGAAACCGTCCTTTACTGTTTACTATTTTTTATTTGTTCCTTGCTTTAATAAGACCAAGATCTAAGTCTTAAAGTTTGTTAGTAATGCAAATGAATATCGCTATCAGTAATGGTATTAGAACCCACTGATTGCACTTCGTAAAAGCAATCCTAGCCCTTCGGTCATCGCTTGTCTTCCTAGTATTGAGCTTGAACCACAAACCTGGGAAGCCTGTGTCCAAACAGATACGCGTTCTAAACAACTCTAAGTTTAAGCAAAGGATAGTTAGGAAATTCTGTACACCTGAATGTCCAGAATTAACTCTCGATGAATATGATCAAAATGGGTAGGATTCTTCAATATGGCTTTACGAATGCCTCACAAACATTAAGGTATACATCCCTTTGTCAGTTTCGAAACAAAGCCGAATTCAACACTACTTCATAAAATCTTAATTTTCTAAAATCTAAAAGTTTTAATATTCTTTTGCACAAAGAACAATATGTTTCTTATTAAAACATATCTACTTCATAAAAAACTAATGGCTCTCTAAAATTTGTATTTTTCTGATAGTTACAAAAAATAGTTACCTGATCACTGAATTTTTTGCGACATCTGATAATTTTAAATATGTTTTAAAATATATACCATTATTTAGACAGAGGAAGTGCATAATATTTTACACGGGACACTGATTCAAAGATATAAGATTTACTTTATGAAACTAGTCTCAGAAAATATTCAATAGAGCCCTTAACTTTTATAAAAATAGTATCGAGGTATTTTTATCACTCTTCAAAATTCTTTCTTAGAATCAATCATAACATAAAGCGTTAAAAAATCGACGGAACGAATATAAAGTACTTACGGTCTGATGAACATTTAGTTCTTCAAACAATGCGCCCGCGGAATACGTCCTTGGTAAGAACTCTAAAAGAAAGAGAAAATTTCATTCAAGCATGGAAGGTCGAATTAGAAAGCGAATTTAATAACATTTTATAACAGTAGCAAGATTTCTTAAAAAATTCTTTTGTCATAAAATTCGAAAACATAGGGTTTCCATTTTAAGGTTATACATGTAGATTAATTGTAAATGGTGACAGAAACTTACATACCGGAAATCAAAATGCTGGAACACCATTAAAATATATTTCAAGCTCTCGAAACATGCATTTATTACAATTTGAGCACCTATTGTATGTATGTATTATAATACATCTTTCACGCATGCATGCATTTCTCTCTAGAAGAAAAAAACTATGTCCTTAGAAATAGTTTGCATAGTTCTTGTTATGGATAAATACCAGTCCTGTAAGATCTCAAATTTTAACATACCACATTTCATGTAAAATGTCAAGTTCAGGTAAAGATGATTGTGTTAAATAGTGATAAAATATCTCTCCAAAGGTTCTCTCCAAAGTAGGATACAAATGTTCAATAATATTACGATCTAAAGACTGCGGTGCCTTAGGAAGATATAACGCATCCTATTCATGTCCATAATACCAGTTTTGCTCGATGCGAGTAATGTGAACAGAGGTTCTGTCCTCTTGGAACATATCATCTCCATTTGGGAACATATTAACATATTGGTCCATAATATAGAAATAATTGCTGAAAATGGTCATAATTCATACCGGTAACAAGACCTTGGTGTATAATTATGGGACAATGGAACATTACGATACGGCAGCCAAAACAATGACAAAAACACAACCATGTTTTAATATTGGCAGTAGTCCTTCGTCTGCGTACATTTGGGATTACGTCTGCCAGGCGTAAATTTGGACAGAAGTTGGAAACAGTATGAAAGAAGACTCTTGCGATCGAATAGCTATTTTCCATAGCTCCAAAGTCAACGTTTTTTTTGTCAATATCTTAGGGCTTCGGTACTCCGTTTTTCTGATAAAGGATTTGCATATCTGATGAGTTGTTTTTTGGAATAATAGCTAACTCAAAACTTTCCTTCTCTAAACTCTAAATTAGCTCCCTTCTTATTTTTTGACGTGGTTTGTGAGCTTTGATGCAGTAAAGAAGAGACTTTTGCAGCTTTTATCCTCTTTTTTTTGGCAGAAGCCTCTTCAATGGCTGTCTACACAAACTTTTATTTGCATTATGACCTAGCAGATGATTCTTTCTGATGTCTCAGTATGTGGTATAGATCTTCGATGTGATGCTTTTTAAAACACCAAACACTTCGGCTGCTTTGGTTAAGGAAGCATCCAGTATATGAGAACAATCAATTTGGTCACATTAACATTCAATTTACTCATATACATTGTACTCACAACTAAGCAGAAAACTTATGACAGCTACTGAAACTTGCTAAGTATTGATGATATTGTTCAAGATGAGTAAATATAACGGTAAATCCTACAAGTTTGTTCGACATATTTTTTTTTGACGAACATTTCTTTTTTAATATTTTAACATACCATTACAAAAAAGTAATATTTTAAACATAGTAACATACAAGGAAAAACATATAACAAATAGTCTTGGAGCAGTAAACTTAACGCAAGACAATAAAAGCAAAATCCATCAACTAGAAAAAACAAAAAAGTACAAAAACAAAATTCAAAAACAACAAAAAAAGTCATCACTTTGATCCAGTCACATTCTGAATAAACTTTTACCAGTTGCACAACAAACGGATCACCACATAAACATCTTCTGTCAGAAAAAAAAATAAAAATCAATATATTCTACATATATCACCTTCTCACTGAACAAACTCTAATTTTAAACTATCATACACAAATTAATAACCCTACTTATCACAATAAAAAACATTGAGTGGTAAAAAACTATTGAATCAAAAACATAATAAAATTTTTTGCTTTAAAACACAATTAACTTGCAGTGTATTTTTGCAAGGACTTCAATATTAAATAAAATGAGTTACATGTAATAATTACAATTTTGTGATCTTTACATTGTCAATTCTGTGATCAATTTCAAAAAGTACATTTGCTTTCTGTTTTCTCTAAAATAAAATTTCGAAAGTAGAGGGCGTTAATCACACTTTAACTCCTTTTCTGAATCTCAGTCCTCAAATCCTGAATAATCTTTTCTTTTCAGATTACGAAACCAGTTGCACGCGCTATTTTGTTCTGTGATCACCAGCGGTGTTTTACATTTTGCATTGCATGTCATATTTCAAAGTGTTCAGAATATGTCTATTTTCTAACCATTTAATTTGATATGATATCAAGTTATTTTGTCTCACATCTAATTCAAGTTAATCCTTTTTTTCTACCATATATATTAGTTGCAATCATGAGACCCTCCGTTTATATCCAGGTTTCACGCTAAGAGTAACTGCTGATTAATGAGGTAGTTTGAAAACTTTTCGTTTCTATCAAAAACAAAATAATAGTATTTTGTGTACTTTTGCTCACAAATCGTTACATGGCACAATAAAATAGAATTTATGAGTGGTATTTTTGCAAAACACTATGAGATATTAAGACAAAAAGCAATAATTGAAAATTTTGTGTGTTGTACAGTTTACAACGTGCACGTGTGATAAAAATTAATAATTGTAAAGGAAGATTTAAACTTCAATATTTAAAAGAATAAAATTTTAAGCTACAAAATGTATTATGTACCAGAAAGGTTAACACCGATCTCTGTTAATTCCCACCGTCCAACCTCACAAATGTGCATAAATGTGCAATTACCAGCGTACAAATAGAAGCTTAGAGTCATGTTTTGGAAAAAATTTTTTGGTTGAATTTCATTTTCCACCCGTTACACGACTTTCAACTTCAGTATGCACGTGGTTGTGAAGGGAGTAAAGCGATCGTGTTTTCTCTTGAATTTATTTATTTATTTATTTTTTGTCATTTATTTTTCTTTGTTTATGAACTAACATTTAGAGTAAAAATTCCCAAAAAATACTTTGTTGCACACAAAAATTGCTTATTTGAGTCATTAAAGCTGTCATTTACGTTTTTAAATTTTTGCTGTTTTAGTCGCTATCGTGTCTAGAGTCCGATGGTGCCATGACAGTTGTACCGCAACCTAATTAAAGATGCTGAATTAATCAAAATTTAGTTTATTTAAGCAGAGTAAAACTATACTTCTAATATTCTAAAAATTATAAAAACATATAGTGATAATTTTCGAACTTCACTTGTTCCTACTGTCCGTCAATGTGTTAAAAAGTCCGATGCATTCCAACTTTTCTCCAGGGATAGAAACATTTCACTTTACATATATTCAGAGCTAATTTGTTTCCTATTTTCATATGACATATATCCGAATCCAACAGCTAATACCTCTAAATGTCAAACTCACAAAATTAACACCATTTGTACACCAAGAAATCATTACCTACATGAGTGTGAAATGTGTTTAAGTGTGCCTTTCAGGGAGTTTGCAAAGAACTTCAATATATTTATATATAATATAAATAATATCTGTCAGAAAACCTTATTTGCATTTTTTTGTACTGTTATGTGTTATAAATTCATTCATTTCCATTCAATTTATACATATTGGCAAACACTCATTACGGTGCTTGAAGGAACAATTGCTTTTCTTCTAATGATATACATAAAGTTTCTCTCTTGTATAAAATGACCATTTCTTCTTTGAAGGACAAATATCCATTTGCCATTTTACTTTCAAACTATGTTTAACACTTTTTGTTCTCAATATTTAATTATTTGTTTTTTCCCGAAAATATAATGGATATATTCATGTAAATTTTAAATATGCATAATTATTTCTTACATTTCATTCTAAGAAATTTTATTTCAATCTTTAAAAATTATGAGCTTCTATCTTAGAGTTATCCTACAGGTGTGCAAGAGAGATAAAGACAAAGTTTCTATTTTAAAATAAATCAGAACTTTCCATACTGAATCTGGTAAAATATATATTGTAAAGTATATTTTGTAGTTTCCAAGAATTTGGATACCTTTATAGATAATAGGCACTAAAATCAAAAATTTTGATTTTCCCCCAGGGACGGGATTTTCCCGATTTCTCTATTATGCTTTTCTTTTCATTAATAAA
>CM063503.1:71418478-71420978 GCA_032207245.1 Pardosa pseudoannulata
GGGGTTAAGTAAACTACACCTGTTTGCAAAAATGCTGGACTTATTTGTTTTACATAAAGAAAACTCAGAAATTCGACGCAGGCTCATTTATAATATAGGAAGTCGAACACGTGATCAAGTTAAATTATTTTTAAACAAAAAATACTGTTTATCCCTAAGACGGAATAAAGTATACAGTGCTTAAATTTTATAAATTTTTCACTCCCAGAAGTCCATTACAACTTAAATTAAGAAATAAGATAATCATCAATATAAATACTAAAGAAATTATTCTAATGGTCAAGTTAAATCATCAATAACATACAAAAGAAATGATGCAGGCTTTAAGGAGTTAAGTAAAAAGTTGGTACGCCTGTTCGCAAAAGTGGTGGATTTATTTGTTTTACATAAAGGAGACTCAGAAATTCAACACAGTTGAAGCAGCCTGGTTTATAATGTAGGAAGTCGAACTCGTGATCAGGTTAAATTATTTTCTAATGATTCTAATGGTCAAGTTAAATCATTAGAATTCAACAATGAAAGTGATTCGATTAAAATTAGTCTAGATATTAAAGTTGCTTTTCAGGAATGATTTTAAATATAAAATTCACGTGTGGTTTGTCTGAGCTACTAAAATAGATTATATGGACGGCATACTTATTTAGTTAATGCAATTTCATCACAAAATGTTAAACATCATTAAAATATTTAATATTTCAGAATTGAGCTTTGGTATTTAATGTTCCTCAATATGAGAAATGGTTTTTGAAGAATTGTTTCGCCATAAAACCCATGTCTGGCTTGAGTACAAAAGATTAAATCAATTCCATGTTATTTTTAATTGCGTGCATTTTTATCGGAAAATGTCCAAAAGCATTAAATATATTTTAATAGTTTCGTATTGAGCATTGGAATTTAATGTTCCGCCTCCCATTCTTACTCTTTTTATCTATCTCCTTGGTTGGCGGGGTTATGAGTATCGATCAAGCGAGAAAATCGTTAAATTATCTCCAGAACGAAATGTCTAAACAATCTGAAAATATTTCGACATTCTCCGGTAGCTCATTTCAAAGAAAACTTCGCGCGTAATATGTTAAAAATAATTTGAGAGAGAAGCGTAACTTAAATAAATTCCGAAAGATGTATGATCAGAAGCCAACTCCACTTGCGTCGAAATTTGCATAATGACGAAGAAGCAGCTTAAAGGAACAATGTAAATGCGTCGAAGAGATTTATGAAGCTTCGTCACTAGTGAAGGAATTTTAACAGTAATCGATCGCTCGCTGAAAGTGAGCCCTTAATGCGAAACGACTTCATCGTACCGATTGCTTTAAAAATGGAAAGTGGATCTAACTCAAGTTCGCAACGTACTCTCACCTGCAAATACAAAATGCAACAAGACAAGCACGGATCTACTTAAATCTCCATTTGGATGCATGATTTGACACTTTCATCTTAATCGGGGAGCGATTGCATTCGCAAAATATTGAGATCGGAAGTGTGCATTCATAAACTCTTAAAGTTGCCGTCGAAGTAATGCATCTAATTTAGTCAAACGTAATAACATCTAGAGACCTCAGGGTACATAGATGCAATCCAAACTTACCGGCGAATGCTAATCTGAAACTCACTTACTAGATATACAAATATTTTTTATGACGGAGCTTTCTAAATTAGATTAGTTATGAATTATAACAGAGTCAATTCAAATATTAAAGCACCAAAAACTAGTTAGACAAGAGAAAACTATGAAATTATTTGAGAAAATCCCGCATACAATGTTAATCAATAAAAGGTTTGGTTTGGTTTTGGAATCCTACGGTCTACTTTTTGAAACACGAGGGCTAATGAGACCGGGACCTACAGCTTAAAGCTGATTCCGAACCTCTACGAAAATCCGTGCCTCTGTGGGAATCGAACCCACGAAATCCGGTACCGAAGACTAGCACCTTAACCAATTTAATCAATAAAATATTGATACATTCTTTTAAAATTCCCTTCTCCGTAATGTAAGTAAACTTGTCAAAAAAGTTGTTATGACTGGGTTTCCTAATTTAGAATCGTTATGATTTAAAACGGAGTGTCAATTCAGATATCAAAGCACCTAAAACTAGTTAGACAATTAAGGGAAAACTATGAAATTATTTGAGAATATTCTCGCATACAATGTTAATCAATGAAATATGGCTTTTATAAAATATTGATAACGTAAGTAAACTTGTCAAAAAAGTTTTTATGACGGGGCTTTCTAATTTAGATTCGTTATGATTTATAACAGAGTGTCAATTTAAATATCAAAGCCTCGATAACTAGTTAGACATTTACGGGGAAAACTATGAAATTATTTGAGAATATGCCCGTAAACAATGTTATCCAATGAAAGATGGCTATTATAAAATACTGGTATTAAAAATGTGTACTCATAAACTCTTTTAAAACTACCTTCTCTGTAATGTAAGTAAACTTGTCAAAAAAGTTTTTATGACTAGACTTTCTAATTAAGATTCGTTATGATTTATAA
>CM063503.1:71425978-71458478 GCA_032207245.1 Pardosa pseudoannulata
ATATATATATATATATATATATATATATATATATATACATATACATATACATATACATATATATATATATATATATATATATATATTCTAAATTTAATGTTCTAAATTGTGTTTTTCCATTAAAAAATTTTATTTTTTGGCTGGTCTTTTAAAAAAAAAACTGTACATTAAGGGGTTAAGTAAATATAAACATAAAAAGTAGATAACCATATTTCTGAACAATAAGAAATATCACAGAAGAAAATACAATAACACTATTAACTCATTCCTCACTAAGAAATAAACACAAATATCGTACATGTATTTTTATAAGATGACATTTGTAAAATTTATATATTTCAATATCGTTATCCTAAACTTGAATAAACAATCCAATATGAAACACCAAAAGTATGTAAAATTAACTTCAAAGCCGGTCCCCTTGAGAACACAAGTATCATTCTATCTTCAACATTCCCCACTGACGAGAAAATATTACCAGAATAAAATATAGATAAATGTCAATAATTTATAATAGAATGGGTGAATATTACAGAAATATTACTGAAGAAAATTGAATAAAACTATTAACTCATTCCTCACTAAGAAATAAACACAAATATCGTATACGTATTTTTTATAAGATGACACTTGTAAAATTATATATGTTCTAATATCATTATCATAAACTTGAATAAACAATCCAATATGAAACACCAAAAGTATGTAAAATTAACTTCAAAGCCGGCCCCCTTGTGAACACCGGTATCATTTTATCTTCAATATTACCCACTGACGAGAAAATATTACCAGAATAAAAGATAGATAAATGTCAATTATTTATAATGGAATAGTTGAATATTACAGAAATATTACAGAAGAAAATTAAATAAAACTGTTAACTCATTCCTCACTAAAAAATAAACACAAATATTCTACATGTATTTTTTATAAGATGACACTTGTAAAATTTATATGTTCTAATATGATTATCCTAAACTTGAATAAACATTCCAACATGAAACACCAAAAGTATGTAAAATTAACATCAAAACCGGTCCCCTTGAGAACACAAGTATCATTCTATCTTCAATATTTCCCACTGACGAGAAAATATTACCAGAATAAAATATAGATAAATGTCAATAATTTATAACAGAATAGCCGAATATTAAATACTTTTAAATCATTTCTCTTAGAGTCTGTAAAATTTAATAAAAAATATAATAATATAAATGCTTTTTTTATGTGTTAAACACAAAAGACAATTTTTCTCCTAATATTTTTCTTGTATCACTTGAGAAAAATATGATATATAGAAAAACACAAAAATCATATATGTATTAATTTTGAACTGATGTTACTTTTTTTATAACATCATAGACTTTTCATATAAAAGGTAAGTTATACACTCAAAATTAATACATTATATTCTTAGCCGTAAATATGAAGTAATAAATTGAAAATGGAATCTGCGATGCAATGTAACTTTTAAAACACAATTAAAGATTGACTTATGCATTCAAATCAGCTAAAAATTCAGAATTACTCTTATTTTATATACTCCAGATTATAGGTAAATTACTGGAAATTTACTGAAGCAGAAAGAGTGGCAATGAATGCAGTAGTAAAAGAAATACATAAAGAAAAGTGCTTTCTGTTTTTACTCCCTTTACCAGCTAATGGCATACCTTTCGAGTGAGTGGTTCCCGACCTCCGAGATCTTAACACTCATTCATTAAAGGTTCTGATGGACCCCTCCCCCCTTAGTCGACTTCATTAATAACTTGCCAGCTACAGTACGGGGATATTCCCACTGCACGGAGTAAATCACTGGAAACAATGATGTGTCAGGTGTTCCAAAAAATGTCCTCGAATCAGCAGCTAGTAAAACGTGTACTTGTATATTTTTAATAGTAGAAAGAGGAATTAACAAAGTGATTTCAAATTGTTTATCAACAAAGGCCAATTAAGTGAAACCTTAAAAATATATGTCTTTAATAAAGAACGGATAAAAACTACCGGAAATATTTCGATATATATTTTGTGAAAATATTAATTAGTGTTATTTTGTAAATTTTCTATTTTGTACGGATGTCCCTGGCCTTGAAAACATTTTGTTTTCTATCCCTAAACTCTCTACTCTGTAGTTTTTTTTGTGTTATGAACTCACGAATCGACCCTTCTATCTCTTCTTTATTTGTTTATTTGTTTATTTTTCCGATCGTTGTCATTTTTGTGCTTACTGATAAAAACCTCTGGATTGAAGGGCTTGGCCCAGTTGGAGTAGTTGAGTCTAGTTGCTCCAACGTAGTAAAAGCCCTTTGTAAATTTCGGAGTATAACTAAAATACTGGAAATTTACTGAGGTAGAAAAAGTTGCAATAAATCGAAGAGTGGCAGTGAAAAAAAATTGCAAATGAGTTTTATTTTGTTTTCTGATACCAGCTAATGGTACAAGATCTGATGAAGTGGTTTCCAACATCGGCTATCTTACCACCCATTCATTAAAGGTACTAACGGACATTCCCCTTTTGTTGACTTCATTAATAACTTGCCAGCTACGTACGTAGATATTACTACTGCAATGAATAAATCACTAGAGAGAATGATGTGTATGGTAATTCAAAAGTGAATCTCCTCCAGTCAGCAATTACTAAATAACTAATTCGAAAATTGGGAACAGAAAAAGGGACTATAAAGTTACGCTTTCAATTATCTTTAAATTATAGCTAATGGACTATAATTTTTTAAAATTATGTCTATAATAACGAATATGTAAAATTTGATGGTGAAAGCTTGTTCATATATTTGGTAAAAATGGAAATTACTCCCATATTATTCCGGTATTATTATCAGAAAACAACGGAATTCTTATAATATGGAGCTAATAAGGAGTTTAGATTCTAATATTTTATAAAGAGGAAATAGAACATCCCGAATTTCTTGATATACAGTAATTGTTAACCCTCGAGGACGTGTGCAAGGCCTCTGAGGCCCGTTATAAAAAATCCCACACAAAATAACCCAATAGAAATAAACTTCCCATATTTTTAGTAGCTACATGATAGGTCTTCTAGAACACAATAACATGCATTTACACAATTGTCTCTGAATATTTTTCTCAGATAGAGATACTTATAATTTATTCTTGGTCTAGAGATCCAATGTAATTACATACACTTTTGCATTTTTATTTAGAGTTTGCGGTCGTTGCTGTAAAACATGCATCTTTACTTGATTAAAATAATGAAATATAAAGATGAACTATAAAGATGGGATTTTTATGTGCATATTGTTATGAACTTAGAGTGCTGAAATCCCTCAACTTTGTACCATCATCGACATAATGTTTACATAGGATTTCTATATATATCATGAAATTGGTAAGATATTGGGTCGTTTGCGAGACTTTCGGCGACAAATGTTTAATGACAATTGGTGACCAACAAATCACCAATGGTTTAGGGTTTGGTATGCCCAGGAAGTTTTTGGGTGCTATAAAATATCTGAGCTAACGAGTTCAGATTCGTTAACTGAGTTCAGTTTCGTTCAGATCTGTGCTATGGAGCTCTCGTAACTGTGATAGTACTGCTTCCCTGCTATGGTATACTGTGTTCTGTATATGGAGATTATATTGTTAACAAGGATTATTCCCTGATTAGTAATAATGATTTGCATTATTGTTTAATTTAAAATTTGAATAAATGATAAGTTCAGTTGTTTTCTCCTCTACTCAATTCTACCTCTGAATTAGTACGCTCTCATATATATATATATATATATATATATATATATATATATATAATAATATATATATATATATATATATATATATATATATATATATATATATATATATATATATATAATATATATATATATATATATAGAAATAATATATATATTTATATATATATATATAAAATATATATATATAATATATATATAATATATATATATATATATATATATATAAATATAAATATATATAAATAATATATATATCTTATATATATATATATATATTATATATATATATATATAAATATATATATATAATATATATAATATATATAATATATATTATATATATATATATATATATATATATATATATAATATATATATATATATATTATATATATATATATATATATTATAATTGATACAGTGAACACATATATTACGATAAAAATAAATGTCAGTAAACAAAATTTACTTTATTATTTATGATTATAAATTATTATAGAAACCTCGTTATTGGTTATGTAAAGGTTAGGCATCTTTCAAACTCCTACAATAAATAAGAATTAATGCGATGAACATGTGCTTATTTTCAAAAGTATAGCACAAAATTAACAATGTTAAACACTTCAAAGAACATTTATGCCTAACTTGTATTATTTCTACAAGTTTAGTTGAAAAGTTATTTCAAAGAGTCACCGCTAGAAAAATTTATAAATTTTTCCTAAACATCCTAAGTTTTAAATGCATAACTTAGGTAGTGAATTTCGATTAATTACTCAGGTGCAAGGCGTTGCGTGTTATATTTGGTGGTTTATTACACATTATTAATAAAAGAAAAATAACGTTTAATTTTCTGCTTCAAGAAATTCGAAGTATGAAATGATAAGTTTTAAAGCTTTATGGAAAATTCTTTCGTATTTTGACAAACTTTTGGATATTGTTTATATGATCATAGTTTATAATCTAAAATTCTGAAGACCGGCTTCAGTAAATGATTAATAAATTTACATCCAAACTAAGCAAATTAAGATAAGCTTTCCGAAACATTCTACTTTTTGTATGATAAATCCATAGGATTTATACTATCGTAAACAGAGTAAAAGTGTTTAATCTAACAGGACGACTAACTACATGAGTATAATTTTCGAATGCTAAGTACTGGACCTCACATATAATTTCTCTGGAACATTAAGCCGTTGTGAATATATTTAAACTGATTTATTTGCATGTAACTTAGAGGTCTGCACAAATATTCATGTATATTAGCAGGAAATGGAATATATCTCCAACATATATTTTAAATTATACAGAGATGAAATTACTTATATATATTATGTTTTACTTACAAAACGGATTATTCAAATGTGCATAGTAATCTCAATATTTTGAACCATTTATCTATGACAATGAAATGCTATGTAGTTAAAATGTCAATATTAAAAAAAGTCATGAATTCCGTCAAATGTTTATAAAATATTTTTCACTTTTTAATATCAGAAACTGAAATAGCCTATATAAATATTTTGGATATCTAATTACCTTATGTCCAAAATCTCGGCAAGTGAATTTTATTTTCCCTTAGCATTCCATATACTTAATATCTCAAATTTGGAAAATATAAATCTAGAAAGATATTGACGACTATTATCTTGAATTTGGCTTTAACAAAGAAAAAAATTATATCGTAAGATTTAAGACCGATTATACAGAGATGAAATTACTTATATATATATTATGTTTTACTTACAAAACGGATTATTCAAATGTGCATAGCAATCTCAATATTTTGAACAATTTATCTATGACAATGAAATGCTATGTAGTAAAGATGTCAATATTCAAACAAATTCATGAATTCTGTCAAATGTTTATAAAATATTTTTCGCTTTTTAATATCGGGAACTGAAATAGCCTATACAAATATTTCGGATATCTAATTACCTTATGGCCAAAATCTCGGCAAGTGGATTTTATTTTCTCTCTGCATTCTATACACTTAATATCTTGAATTTTGAAAATATAAATCTAGGAAGATATTAATGACAATTATCTTGAATTTGGCTTTAACAAAGAAAAAAATTATTTATTAAGTTTGACGACCATGGAATAGATAATAATAGTTAAAATGAGAAGTGATAAGAGCACAACAGCCAATATAAGTTGGAGACTTTTTTTCTACATATCTGTTACAAAAATCTTAAGTTTGAAGATGTAAAGTTACAGTAATTAACAATTTAAGTACTTAGAAAGTGATATATATGTAAGTATTTACCAATACCTAAACAAAACCAATGAAAAAGCAATATTTTTCTAATATTATATATATTTATATTTATTTTATGTTATTATATATATTATTTTAATATATACTTAATGAAAAAGTAATATTATCTTCTTTTTTTAAATCTTAACTAAATCTATTTACCTTAAAAGTTATTTTAAATAATCAATATACTTAATTGAAAAGCACGTAATATTTATTTTTATTTGAGCTATAAATTATCTACGTATATTCATTTTGAAAATAATATGATAAATCAATTCTATACAGCTTGGAATGCTGCTATAGTCTTGTTTTTAATCTGCAACATAAAATTATTTAAACATTCAGTTTGATTGTTAAAAAACATATGATATATTACTCAAATATTCATGTAAAATGTTAGCTGAAATGATTCCCTGACACACATTAAGATATTATCTGTAACTATTATTATATAAGTGAATATTCAGTACCACGAAATCTCCGAAAAAATTTCATTAATAAAAGGTAATAAAATATTACCTATAATAATATAAAATATGGTGGATATCAATTGTCTGAAATAACAGAAAAATAGTTATGTGCAATGCAGAATACAGAGATGTACCATCTGTGAAAGCTGCTAGCTCCTTCCATTAAATCCTATATAAAATGATAGATTTATGAGAAAGCTTTCAGAGCTATTGTCTGGTATAAAAATGGCTAGATATAACATTCGCTGTACAATCAACTTTTATCGTAGCATAAAAGTAAGAGTTTTTGAGATGACTTACGTTGTTTGGATAAAACTGAGATCTGTATTTGAACGTGTGACTAATTTACAGGCTATACTAATTAAGATTTAAAGAAATGACATTTCCAATTTAGAATACTGACACTGTTAAAAAATACGTTGAATTAATGTGTTTAATTTCGAATGGAAACGTAGTGAATTATCGATATCAAAGTATATATTATTTACGGCATATCCTTTAGAACCGTACCTCCCGACATTTTTGTGGCGTGGGTGCATTCAAGATCGCGATAGTGGTGAGCGCATGTGAATATTTTGAAAAAAAATTTTCATTTCAGTCGGTTACGGGAGCACTTAGATATTATGTATACAAATTAAACTCTGTTTAATCACTTAAGGTTTTTAACTTCGGTCGACGCACAAACGAAATAAAATATAATATAATATTGATGATTTTTAGTGGGTTAGTGTAAAAAAAAAATCATACCTTATTATAATTAACTTATATTTTTAAGACTTAAAATAATATGTGCATAATTCGTTACTTACGAATATTACATTCACAAATAGATTTTAATATTTGACTGTATTTTCTTGATAAAATAAGAATTCTAGCCTACAAAAAAGGTCAATGACAGCAATCGAATATACAAAATAAATACACTTAATTAAATAACGCTTTGGTTGATTTTAAATTATTTTTTTTATATGAATATCCAAAAGCAGCTATATTTTTTAAAATAAACTTTCAAATATTTAAGCCCATTGTACAATTCGCTATGAGTATCTATATATATATATATATATATATATATATATATATGTGTGTGTGTGTGTGTGTGTGTGTGTATACAAACATATTTATTCATACATGTGTGTATGTGTATGCACACACACACACATATGTATAAAATATATATATAAAAGGAACATATACCCATAAATTTTAAAGTTATCGCGTGAGCTGAATTTGGTTAACTGAAAAAAATCGCATTTTTCACAAAGTACATGAAAGTTTTTGTTTCATATCTACCCCCGGTTTATGAGCTAATGTAAACATAATCATAATTATGATTCTAATTAACGTGCAGACAAAAAAATTATTTTGAATAGTTAAAAAATAATTTTCAAATTAAGAAATATTTTTTCAGTTTGGTTAATCGGTTATACTTAAAATCGATTAGACATACTTTAATATTGATATTCAAAAGCATGAGACAGGTAGATTTTTTATTATACAATTTACTAAAGGTAATACTGTGATATTAAAATACGAATGTAACATATGCGTCATGTTAAAATACTACGATTTCATACTTTCTAATATAAAAAATAATTGCCGGTAACAATGGATGGCAACGCGTTTACAATGATAGGATGCAGTGGCTTGGTTTGGTTTTGGAGCTCTTCGGTCTATTTTTTGCAACACGAGGGGTAATGAGACCGGGACCTATTGCTTAAAGCCGACTCCGAACGGCTACGAACATCCATGCCATCATGGGATCCGAACCCACGAATTCCGGTTCCAGAGGTTAGCACCCTAACCATTCGGCCATCGTTCAGCAGGATGCGGTGGCAACTAATGTAATACTACTACTACTACAACAGAGTCACTGATGGGAGAGCAATTATATTAAACGTGATAACAGGGCCAGTGTAACCAATTTATCGATATTCAAACTAGCAATAATTTAAAAATTAAAGTTTTTTATTTTCTAAAATTTACACATTTTTCATTTTTATTACTAATTTTAAAATAATTTTTTTTTTCATATTTTTATCATGAATTTTAAAGTTATTTTTTCAGCATTTCTACACTTTGCCGTGGCTAGAAGTTTGAGAACTCCTACTTTTGATTATTAATATCCTCTGGGCACACGTTTGAGACCCCTCTTTTAGGTTATTAATATCCGCTGGGTCATGCAGGATAAAACATGACAAATTTTCATCTCGATGACAACGCCACTTAATACCTGATAACTGAAAACTAGTTTGATGAAACACGTTTCAATCTGCCTGGAGTTGATAAATGGTGTGAAGACCCTTCCTTTCCCTAATAAGCATCAATTCAACGTATTATTAGGATATTCCTTAGGGATATGGGTCGGTTGAATTTGTATTCATTGAAACAGTTAATACGTTTGCACATTTTTGAGTTGGACATATATCTGTCTGCATGTTTGCTACGGAGTCGCACCTGTTTGAACCCGTCATTCATTCTCAAAATGCGTCAGTAAGAGAATAGAACCCGCAAGTTGTGGTTGGATATTACACCCTTTAGCGCATTAAGTCTATATGATATACAACATTTCAGGAGTGTTACAAAAAATATAACACAGATTAAAAATACAATAATTTGAGATTTACATCCAGACTGGGGATAAGAATCAAATTATAAAGATCGAAAGACTTAGTAATGACAATACACTCTGAAATGTATTCATACAACTTGTATATTTATAATTTTTTATAAATTATAAAGATCGAAAGACTTAGTAATGACAATACACTCTGAAATGTATTCATACAACTTGTATATTTATAATTTTTTGGTTGGATATTACACCTTTCAGCGTATTAGGTCTAAATGATATACAACATTTCAGGAATGTTACGAAAAATATAACACAGATTAAAAATACAATAATTTGATTTACTTCCAAACTGGGGAACTATAAGGACCAAAAGACTTAGTAATGACAATACACTCTGAAATGTATCCATACAAATTATATATTTTTAATTTTTTGATTGGATATTACACCTCTTATCGTAATAGGTCTAAATGATATACAAAATTTCAGGAGTGTTACAAAATTCATAACACAGATTAAAAATACAATAATTTGAGATTTACATCCAGACTGGGGATAAGGATCAAATTATAAAGATCGGAAGACTTAGTAATGACAATACACTCTGAAATGTATCCATACAACTTATATATTTATAATTTTTTATAAATATATAAGGATCAATTTATAAGGATCAAAAGACTTAGTAATGAATATACACTCTGAAATGTATCCATACAACTTATATATTTATAATTTTTTGGTTGGATATTACACCCCTCAGCGTATTAGGTCTAAATGATATACAAAATTTCAGGAGTGTTACGAAAAATATAACACGGATTAAAAATACAATAATTTGTTTTACTTGCAGATTGGGGGACTATAAGGATAAAAAGACTTAGTAATGACAATACACTCTGAAATGTATCCATACAACTTATATATTTATAATTTTTTGATTGGATATTACACCCCTTATCATAATAGTTCTAAATGATATACAAAATTTCAGGAGTGTTACGAAAAATATAACGTAGATTAAAAGTACAATATTTTGATTTACTTCCAGGCTGGGGAACTATAAGGATCAAAAGACTTAGTAATGACAATACACTCTGAAATGTATCTATACAACTTATATATTTATAATTTTTTGGTAGGATATTACACCCCTTACCGTATTAGGTCTAAATTATATGCAAAATTTCAGGAGTGTTACGTAAAGTATAACACAGATTAAAAATACAATAATTTGATTTGCTTACAGACTGGGGCACTATAAGGAACAAAAGACTTAGTAATGACAATACACTCTGAAATGTATCCATACAACTTACATATTTATAATTTTTTTCTAAAGTTAATTTCTAGTAAATTAAGGATTATAGTACTATGGTAAATGAAATTTAACAAAACTGCTCACGGTTTCTACATGGAATATGTTGTAGTTTTTCTTTGAAAAGTTTATATTCCTTCATGGTAAAGTTTTAAGATGATAAAGAATTTATTTCCTCTCTCAATATCCATACTCAGAATTTTTTTTTGGTCTTGGGTTCATTCATTAATTTTTTCTTCCCTGTTAATGCAGATAAAAAAATGATTTTTTTAACGTCTGTCTAACTCCATCTTATAATTTTTAGAAGCGAGGCATAGTTATTTTTTTCTGCTCTTTTCATCGTTTTTTTTACTGCTGCAATTCATTTATGCACTAAAGGTTAATTTCTATCATTTCTCACTACCTTGGTTTTTTTTATCAGGTAAGAAAAAAATACTTAGATAACATGCCAGGTATTCTTATGCTAAAATATGTAATCAAAAATTTCAGTTTTGACATTTAATTACACTTTTTATTCCAAAACTTCGCATTGCTTAACCATTCTAAAAAAATTACAATAGGAACGTGGTATTTAATTTGAACAATATGATGGTAAAAATTGCAAATTTTTACAATTTAAAAAGTGAGTAAGACTTTGAAAAAAATGCATGAAAGAAAGTTTTCAGTTAATGTTATTCATGAAAATAAATATATTTAATTCTAAGTTTTCTCTCTAGAAGCCTATTTAAAATCCTTTCTTTTAAACAATGTATTATAAAACAGCGTATTAACCTGTAATGTAGCATTAAGTGGATGAAATAACAGAATTGAAAAGGCTTTTAGATGATTAAAGAATGTTATATACACTATTAGGTATCTACAACAATGCACTTTTTCATTCAAATGGTATTTTTTATATCTATAAAAGTCATCTTTTTTAAGCAGCTTTAGATCTGTATTTACGGAATTTTGCATAGCTTTTTGTTCCTTCTTTTTTAAAATACTACAAACTAATCAAGCATACATTTAATTGATTTTCAAAATTACATTTAATTCTCCCCAATGAAATACAGACTTTTGTTATTTCAAACCAATTACTTTTTATTGTTTAGTGGAAAATGAGTTTTCAAATTATTATATTAATTACATTTCATATGTATAAAACAAATATCCAACATCTGTAATAACAAACACTGATATGATTTAAAAACCTAAACCTAAATTTTAAATTGCGATCCTTTTTTAATTATCTTATACATTTATCGAAATACGAGTACAGTTAAATTTATACATCAATTAAAGTCAACGTCCTTAGGATAGTTAATAATACCTAATAGTAATACAGGGGTAGTTATCAAACCCCTTGTTGCAGGTTAGTTTAAAATCTGAATAGTTTTTAATAACAGTTTTTTTTTATTTACATTTCACACATAATCTTATGATAATTGTGGCTGGCAATTCATACAGCAGACTGTAAATGGGAAGCGTTTAACAAACCAATAAGTGTACAAAATTTGAAACCTCCGTTTCAGAATATACAAATAAATAAGAAATGAATGGAAGGAGATTGTTCTCTAATTGTGCTTGGTCTTTCTATTTTGTACTTTTTATTGTTTAGTAGAAAGTGAGTTTTCAAACTGTTATATTCATTATATTTCATATATATAAAACAAATATCCAACATCTGTAATTACACACACTGATATGATTTAAAAACCTAAACCTAAATTTTAAATTACGATCCTTTTTAATTACCTTATACATTTATCGAAATACGAGTACAGTTAAATTTATACATCAATTAAAGTCAACGTCCTTAGGATAGTTAATAACTATTAGTAATTAAGGAATAGCTGTCAAAACCCTTGTTGCAGGTTAATTTAAAATCTCTAAACAATTTTTAAACAACAGTGTTTTTTTATTTACATTTCACACATAATCTTATGATAATTGTGGCTGACAATTCATACAGCAGACTGTAAATGTGAAGCGTTTAACATACCAATATGTGTACAAAAATTTGAAACCTCCTCTTCAGAATATACAAATAAATAAGAAATGAATGGAAGGAGATTGTTCTCTAATTGCTTGGTCTTTCTATTTTGTACTTTTTATTGTTTAGTAGAAAATGAGTTTTCAAACTTATTATATTCATTATATTTCATATATATAAAACAAATATCCAACATCTGTAATTACACACACTGATATGATTTAAAAACCTAAACCTAAATTTTAAATTACGATCCTTTTTAATTACCTTATACATTTATCGAAATACGAGTACAGTTAAATTTATACATCAAGTAAAGTCAACGTCCTTAGGATAGTTAATAATAACCTGATAGTAATACAGGGGTAGCTGTATCAAACCCCTTGTTGCAGACTAGTTTAAAATCTCTGAACAATTTTTAATAATAGTTTTTTTTATTTCACATTTCACACTAATCTTATGATAATTGTGGCTGACAATTCATACAGCAGACTGTAAATGGGAAGCGTTTAACAAACCAATAAGTGTACAAAATTTGAAACCTCCGTTTCAGAATATACAAATAAATAAGAAATGAATGGAAGGAGATTGTTCTCTAATTGTGCTTGGTCTTTCTATTTTGTACTTTTTATTGTTTAGTAGAAAGTGAGTTTTCAAACTGTTATATTCATTATATTTCATATATATAAAACAAATATCCAACATCTGTAATTACACACACTGATATGATTTAAAAACCTAAACCTAAATTTTAAATTACGATCCTTTTTAATTACCTTATACATTTATCGAAATACGAGTACAGTTAAATTTATACATCAATTAAAGTCAACGTCCTTAGGATAGTTAATAATACCTAATAGTAATACAGGGGTAGTTATCAAACCCCTTGTTGCAGGTTAGTTTAAAATCTGAATAGTTTTTAATAATAGTTTTTTTTATTTCCATTTCACACATAATCTTATGATAATTGTGGCTGACAATTCATACAGCAGACTGTAAATGGGAAGCGTTTAACAAACCAATAAGTGTACAAAATTTGAAACCTCCGTTTCAGAATATACAAATAAATAAGAAATGAATGGAAGGAGATTGTTCTCTAATTGTGCTTGGTCTTTCTATTTTGTACTTTTTATTGTTTAGTAGAAAGTGAGTTTTCAAACTATTATATTCATTATATTTCATATATATAAAACAAATATCCAACATCTGTAATTACACACACTGATATGATTTAAAAACCTAAACCTAAATTTTAAATTACGATCCTTTTTAATTACCTTATACATTTATCGAAATACGAGTACAGTTAAATTTATACATCAATTAAAGTCAACGTCCTTAGGATAGTTAATAATACCTAATAGTAATACAGGGGTAGTTATCAAACCCCTGTTGCAGGTTAGTTTAAAATCTGAATAGTTTTTTAATAATAGTTTTTTTTTATTTCCATTTCACACATAATCTTATGATAATTGTGGCTGACAATTCATACAGCAGACTGTAAATGGGAAGCGTTTAACAGACCAATAAGTGTACAAAATTTGAAACCTCCGTTTCAGAATATACAAATAAATAAGAAAGGAATGGAAGGAGATTGTTCTCTAATTGTGCTTGGTCTTTCTATTTTGTACTTTTTATTGTTTAGTAGAAAGTGAGTTTTCAAACTATTATATTCATTATATTTCATATATATAAAACAAATATCCAACATCTGTAATTACACACACTGATATGATTTAAAAACCTAAACCTAAATTTTAAATTACGATCCTTTTTAATTACCTTATACATTTATCGAAATACGAGTACAGTTAAATTTATACATCAATTAAAGTCAACGTCCTTAGGATAGTTAATAATACCTAATAGTAATACAGGGGTAGTTATCAAACCCCTTGTTGCAGGTTAGTTTAAAATCTGAATAGTTTTTAATAACAGTTTTTTTTTATTTACATTTCACACATAATCTTATGATAATTGTGGCTGACAATTCATACAGCAGACTGTAAATGGGAAGCGTTTAACAGACCAATAAGTGTACAAAATTTGAAACCTCCGTTTCAGAATATACAAATAAATAAGAAATGAATGGAAGGAGATTGTTCTCTAATTGTGCTTGGTCTTTCTATTTTGTACTTTTTATTGTTTAGTAGAAAGTGAGTTTTCAAACTATTATATTCATTATATTTCATATATATAAAACAAATATCCAACATCTGTAATTACACACACTGATATGATTTAAAAACCTAAACCTAAATTTTAAATTACGATCCTTTTTAATTACCTTATACATTTATCGAAATACGAGTACAGTTAAATTTATACATCAATTAAAGTCAACGTCCTTAGGATAGTTAATAATACCTAATAGTAATACAGGGGTAGTTATCAAACCCCTTGTTGCAGGTTAGTTTAAAATCTGAATAGTTTTTGATAACAGTTTTTTTTATTTCCATTTCACACATAATCTTATGATAATTGTGGCTGACAATTCATACAGCAGACTGTAAATGGGAAGCGTTTAACAGACCAATAAGTGTACAAAATTTGAAACCTCCGTTTCAGAATATACAAATAAATAAGAAATGAATGGAAGGAGATTGTTCTCTAATTGTGCTTGGTCTTTCTATTTTGTACTTTTTATTGTTTAGTAGAAAGTGAGTTTTCAAACTATTATATTCATTATATTTCATATATATAAAACAAATATCCAACATCTGTAATTACACACACTGATATGATTTAAAAACCTAAACCTAAATTTTAAATTACGATCCTTTTTAATTACCTTATACATTTATCGAAATACGAGTACAGTTAAATTTATACATCAATTAAAGTCAACGTCCTTAGGATAGTTAATAATACCTAATAGTAATACAGGGGTAGTTATCAAACCCCTTGTTGCAGGTTAGTTTAAAATCTGAATAGTTTTTGATAACAGTTTTTTTTTATTTCCATTTCACACATAATCTTATGATAATTGTGGCTGACAATTCATACAGCAGACTGTAAATGGGAAGCGTTTAAACCAATAAGTGTACAAAATTTGAAACCTCCGTTTCAGAATATACAAATAAATAAGAAATGAATGGAAGGAGATTGTTCTCTAATTGTGCTTGGTCTTTCTATTTTGTACTTTTTATTGTTTAGTAGAAAGTGAGTTTTCAAACTGTTATATTCATTATATTTCATATATATAAAACAAATATCCAACATCTGTAATTACACACACTGATATGATTTAAAAACCTAAACCTAAATTTTAAATTACGATCCTTTTTAATTACCTTATACATTTATCGAAATACGAGTACAGTTAAATTTATACATCAATTAAAGTCAACGTCCTTAGGATAGTTAATAATACCTAATAGTAATACAGGGGTAGTTATCAAACCCCTTGTTGCAGGTTAGTTTAAAATCTGAATAGTTTTTAATAATAGTTTTTTTTATTTCCATTTCACACATAATCTTATGATAATTGTGGCTGACAATTCATACAGCAGACTGTAAATGGGAAGCGTTTAACAGACCAATAAGTGTACAAAATTTGAAACCTCCGTCTCAGAATATACAAATAAATAAGAAATGAATGGAAGGAGATTGTTCTCTAATTGTGCTTGGTCTTTCTATTTTGTACTTTTTATTGTTTAGTAGAAAGTGAGTTTTCAAACTATTATATTCATTATATTTCATATATATAAAACAAATATCCAACATCTGTAATTACACACACTGATATGATTTAAAAACCTAAACCTAAATTTTAAATTACGATCCTTTTTAATTACCTTATACATTTATCGAAATACGAGTACAGTTAAATTTATACATCAATTAAAGTCAACGTCCTTAGGATAGTTAATAATACCTAATAGTAATACAGGGGTAGTTATCAAACCCCTTGTTGCAGGTTAGTTTAAAATCTGAATAGTTTTTAATAATAGTTTTTTTTATTTTTTTTCACACATAATCTTATGATAATTGTGGCTGACAATTCATACAGCAGACTGTAAATGGGAAGCGTTTAACAGACCAATAAGTGTACAAAATTTGAAACCTCCGTTTCAGAATATACAAATAAATAAGAAAGGAATGGAAGGAGATTGTTCTCTAATTGTGCTTGGTCTTTCTATTTTGTACTTTTTATTGTTTAGTAGAAAGTGAGTTTTCAAACTATTATATTCATTATATTTCATATATATAAAACAAATATCCAACATCTGTAATTACACACACTGATATGATTTAAAAACCTAAACCTAAATTTTAAATTACGATCCTTTTTAATTACCTTATACATTTATCGAAATACGAGTACAGTTAAATTTATACATCAATTAAAGTCAACGTCCTTAGGATAGTTAATAATACCTAATAGTAATACAGGGGTAGTTATCAAACCCCTTGTTGCAGGTTAGTTTAAAATCTGAATAGTTTTTAATAATAGTTTTTTTTTTTTCACACATAATCTTATGATAATTGTGGCTGACAATTCATACAGCAGACTGTAAATGGGAAGCGTTTAACAGACCAATAAGTGTACAAAATTTGAAACCTCCGTTTCAGAATATACAAATAAATAAGAAATGAATGGAAGGAGATTGTTCTCTAATTGTGCTTGGTCTTTCTATTTTGTACTTTTTATTGTTTAGTAGAAAGTGAGTTTTCAAACTGTTATATTCATTATATTTCATATATATAAAACAAATATCCAACATCTGTAATTACACACACTGATATGATTTAAAAACCTAAACCTAAATTTTAAATTACGATCCTTTTTAATTACCTTATACATTTATCGAAATACGAGTACAGTTAAATTTATACATCAATTAAAGTCAACGTCCTTAGGATAGTTAATAATACCTAATAGTAATACAGGGGTAGTTATCAAACCCCTTGTTGCAGGTTAGTTTAAAATCTGAATAGTTTTTGATAACAGTTTTTTTTATTTCCATTTCACACATAATCTTATGATAATTGTGGCTGACAATTCATACAGCAGACTGTAAATGGGAAGCGTTTAACAGACCAATAAGTGTACAAAATTTGAAACCTCCGTCTCAGAATATACAAATAAATAAGAAATGAATGGAAGGAGATTGTTCTCTAATTGTGCTTGGTCTTTCTATTTTGTACTTTTTATTGTTTAGTAGAAAGTGAGTTTTCAAACTGTTATATTCATTATATTTCATATATATAAAACAAATATCCAACATCTGTAATTACACACACTGATATGATTTAAAAACCTAAACCTAAATTTTAAATTACGATCCTTTTTAATTACCTTATACATTTATCGAAATACGAGTACAGTTAAATTTATACATCAATTAAAGTCAACGTCCTTAGGATAGTTAATAATACCTAATAGTAATACAGGGGTAGTTATCAAACCCCTTGTTGCAGGTTAGTTTAAAATCTGAATAGTTTTTTTTTAATAACAGTTTTTTTTATTTCCATTTCACACATAATCTTATGATAATTGTGGCTGACAATTCATACAGCAGACTGTAAATGGGAAGCGTTTAACAGACCAATAAGTGTACAAAATTTGAAACCTCCGTTTCAGAATATACAAATAAATAAGAAAGGAATGGAAGGAGATTGTTCTCTAATTGTGCTTGGTCTTTCTATTTTGTACTTTTTATTGTTTAGTAGAAAGTGAGTTTTCAAACTGTTATATTCATTATATTTCATATATATAAAACAAATATCCAACATCTGTAATTACACACACTGATATGATTTAAAAACCTAAACCTAAATTTTAAATTACGATCCTTTTTAATTACCTTATACATTTATCGAAATACGAGTACAGTTAAATTTATACATCAATTAAAGTCAACGTCCTTAGGATAGTTAATAATACCTAATAGTAATACAGGGGTAGTTATCAAACCCCTTGTTGCAGGTTAGTTTAAAATCTGAATAGTTTTTAATAATAGTTTTTTTTTATTTCCATTTCACACATAATCTTATGATAATTGTGGCTGACAATTCATACAGCAGACTGTAAATGGGAAGCGTTTAACAGACCAATAAGTGTACAAAATTTGAAACCTCCGTCTCAGAATATACAAATAAATAAGAAATGAATGGAAGGAGATTGTTCTCTAATTGTGCTTGGTCTTTCTATTTTGTACTTTTTATTGTTTAGTAGAAAGTGAGTTTTCAAACTGTTATATTCATTATATTTCATATATATAAAACAAATATCCAACATCTGTAATTACACACACTGATATGATTTAAAAACCTAAACCTAAATTTTAAATTACGATCCTTTTTAATTACCTTATACATTTATCGAAATACGAGTACAGTTAAATTTATACATCAATTAAAGTCAACGTCCTTAGGATAGTTAATAATACCTAATAGTAATACAGGGGTAGTTATCAAACCCCTTGTTGCAGGTTAGTTTAAAATCTGAATAGTTTTTAATAATAGTTTTTTTTATTTCCATTTCACACATAATCTTATGATAATTGTGGCTGACAATTCATACAGCAGACTGTAAATGGGAAGCGTTTAACAGACCAATAAGTGTACAAAATTTGAAACCTCCGTCTCAGAATATACAAATAAATAAGAAATGAATGGAAGGAGATTGTTCTCTAATTGTGCTTGGTCTTTCTATTTTGTACTTTTTATTGTTTAGTAGAAAGTGAGTTTTCAAACTATTATATTCATTATATTTCATATATATAAAACAAATATCCAACATCTGTAATTACACACACTGATATGATTTAAAAACCTAAACCTAAATTTTAAATTACGATCCTTTTTAATTACCTTATACATTTATCGAAATACGAGTACAGTTAAATTTATACATCAATTAAAGTCAACGTCCTTAGGATAGTTAATAATACCTAATAGTAATACAGGGGTAGTTATCAAACCCCTTGTTGCAGGTTAGTTTAAAATCTGAATAGTTTTTGATAACAGTTTTTTTATTTCCATTTCACACATAATCTTATGATAATTGTGGCTGACAATTCATACAGCAGACTGTAAATGGGAAGCGTTTAACAGACCAATAAGTGTACAAAATTTGAAACCTCCGTCTCAGAATATACAAATAAATAAGAAATGAATGGAAGGAGATTGTTCTCTAATTGTGCTTGGTCTTTCTATTTTGTACTTTTTATTGTTTAGTAGAAAGTGAGTTTTCAAACTGTTATATTCATTATATTTCATATATATAAAACAAATATCCAACATCTGTAATTACACACACTGATATGATTTAAAAAACCTAAACCTAAATTTTAAATTACGATCCTTTTTAATTACCTTATACATTTATCGAAATACGAGTACAGTTAAATTTATACATCAATTAAAGTCAACGTCCTTAGGATAGTTAATAATACCTAATAGTAATACAGGGGTAGTTATCAAACCCCTTGTTGCAGGTTAGTTTAAAATCTGAATAGTTTTTAATAATAGTTTTTTTTATTTCCATTTCACACATAATCTTATGATAATTGTGGCTGACAATTCATACAGCAGACTGTAAATGGGAAGCGTTTAACAGACCAATAAGTGTACAAAATTTGAAACCTCCGTCTCAGAATATACAAATAAATAAGAAATGAATGGAAGGAGATTGTTCTCTAATTGTGCTTGGTCTTTCTATTTTGTACTTTTTATTGTTTAGTAGAAAGTGAGTTTTCAAACTATTATATTCATTATATTTCATATATATAAAACAAATATCCAACATCTGTAATTACACACACTGATATGATTTAAAAAACCTAAACCTAAATTTTAAATTACGATCCTTTTTAATTACCTTATACATTTATCGAAATACGAGTACAGTTAAATTTATACATCAATTAAAGTCAACGTCCTTAGGATAGTTAATAATACCTAATAGTAATACAGGGGTAGTTATCAAACCCCTTGTTGCAGGTTAGTTTAAAATCTGAATAGTTTTTTAATAATAGTTTTTTTTATTTCCATTTCACACATAATCTTATGATAATTGTGGCTGACAATTCATACAGCAGACTGTAAATGGGAAGCGTTTAACAGACCAATAAGTGTACAAAATTTGAAACCTCCGTTTCAGAATATACAAATAAATAAGAAATGAATGGAAGGAGATTGTTCTCTAATTGTGCTTGGTCTTTCTATTTTGTACTTTTTATTGTTTAGTAGAAAGTGAGTTTTCAAACTATTATATTCATTATATTTCATATATATAAAACAAATATCCAACATCTGTAATTACACACACTGATATGATTTAAAAACCTAAACCTAAATTTTAAATTACGATCCTTTTTAATTACCTTATACATTTATCGAAATACGAGTACAGTTAAATTTATACATCAATTAAAGTCAACGTCCTTAGGATAGTTAATAATACCTAATAGTAATACAGGGGTAGTTATCAAACCCCTTGTTGCAGGTTAGTTTAAAATCTGAATAGTTTTTAATAATAGTTTTTTTTATTTCCATTTCACATAATCTTATGATAATTGTGGCTGACAATTCATACAGCAGACTGTAAATGGGAAGCGTTTAACAGACCAATAAGTGTACAAAATTTGAAACCTCCGTCTCAGAATATACAAATAAATAAGAAATGAATGGAAGGAGATAGTTCTCTAATTGTGCTTGGTCTTTCTATTTTGTACTTTTTATTGTTTAGTAGAAAGTGAGTTTTCAAACTGTTATATTCATTATATTTCATATATATAAAACAAATATCCAACATCTGTAATTACACACACTGATATGATTTAAAAACCTAAACCTAAATTTTAAATTACGATCCTTTTTAATTACCTTATACATTTATCGAAATACGAGTACAGTTAAATTTATACATCAATTAAAGTCAACGTCCTTAGGATAGTTAATAATACCTAATAGTAATACAGGGGTAGTTATCAAACCCCTTGTTGCAGGTTAGTTTAAAATCTGAATAGTTTTTAATAATAGTTTTTTTTATTTCCATTTCACACATAATCTTATGATAATTGTGGCTGACAATTCATACAGCAGACTGTAAATGGGAAGCGTTTAACAGACCAATAAGTGTACAAAATTTGAAACCTCCGTTTCAGAATATACAAATAAATAAGAAATGAATGGAAGGAGATAGTTCTCTAATTGTGCTTGGTCTTTCTATTTTGTACTTTTTATTGTTTAGTAGAAAGTGAGTTTTCAAACTGTTATATTCATTATATTTCATATATATAAAACAAATATCCAACATCTGTAATTACACACACTGATATGATTTAAAAACCTAAACCTAAATTTTAAATTACGATCCTTTTTAATTACCTTATACATTTATCGTAATATGAATACAGTTAAAATTTATACATCAGTTAAATTCAACGTCCTTAGGATAGTTAATAATACCTAATAGTAATTACAGGAATAGTTATCAAAACCCTTGTTGCAGGTTAGTTTAAAATCTGAATAGTTTTTAACAACAGTTTTTTTTATTTACATTTCACACACTAATCTTATGATAATTGTGGCTGACAATTCATACAGCAGACTGTAAATGTGAAGCTTTTAACATACCAATAAGTGTACAAAAATTTGAAACCTCCTTCAGAATATACAAATAAATAAGACATGAATGGATGGAAATTATTCTCTAATTGTGCTTCGTCTTTCTATTTTGTACTTTTTATTTTTAGTAGAAAATGAGTTTTCAAATTATTATATTCATTATATTTCATATATATAAAACAAATATCCAACATCTGTAATTACACACACTGATATGATTTAAAAACCTAAACCTAAATTTTAAATTACGATTCTTTTTAAATACCTTATACATTTATCGTAATATGAATACAGTTAAAATTATACATCAGTTAAATTCAACTTCCTTAGGATAGTTAATAACTATTAGTAATTAAGGAATAGCTGTCAAAACCCTTGTTGCAGGTTAATTTAAAATCTCTGAACAATTTTAACAACAGTGTTTGTTATTTACATTTCACACGTAATCTTACGATAACTGTGGCTGACATTTCATACAGCAGACTGTAAATGTGAAGCTTTTAACATACCAATATGTGTACAAAAATTTGAAACCTCCTCTTCAGAATATACAAATAAATAAGACATGAATGGATGGAAATTATTCTCTAATTGTGCTTCGTCTTTCTATTTTGTACTTTTTATTTTTAGTAGAAAATGAGTTTTCAAATTATTATATTCATTATATTTCATATGTATAAAACAAATATCCAACATCTGTAATTACACACACTGGTATTATTTAAAAACCTAAACCTAAGTTTTAAATTATGATTCTTCTTAAATACCTTATACATTTATCGTAATATGAATACAGTTAAATTTATACATCAGTTAAAGTCGACTTTCTTAGGATAGTTAATAACTAATAGTAATACAGGGATAGCTGTCTAAACCCTTGTTGCAGACTAGTTTAAAATCTCTGAACAATTTTTAATAATAGTTTTAATTATTCACATTTCACACGTAATCTTATGATAACTGTGGCTGACATTTCATACAGCAGACTGTGAATGGGAAGCATTTAACATACCAATATGTGCACGAAAATTTGTAACCTTCACTTCAGAATATACAATTAAATAAACAGTAACGTTAGCAAAGCACAAATAGAAATAGATGGTATGCAACAGCAAGAATTACGATGTGAAAATCTAAGGTTCGTGGACTGCCATAAGTAGCAATAAATGCAAAGCCAACTTAAGTAAGACATAAATGGAAGGAGACTGTTCTCTAATTGTGCTTGGTCTTTCTATTTGTGAATTACTTCCATTGTCTTTGCACTTATTGGTATCATACCAACAAATATATTTGAAACTATAGACCAAGTGTGTTCATGAAGGCTCTTGCAGGCGAATTGTGGGCTTCTTGCGAATACATTAGGTGCATGAAATGATATTAACTAAAATTACTTAATGTTTCGAATCACATATCAGGTAATAACTTAATGTAATGATAGTGTAGGTGACATCTACAGCAACAGTTGATGCTGTTAAATAGTAAATTACATTAATTTTATATTAAAATATTTAGTAAAAATATAAGACATTTTTAGTTTTTTTACATAAAGTACTCATTATATATAGGTTAATTTTAAATGTTAATTTAAAATATATTTTTAAAACTAGTACGGGGATTTCCGAGATAAAAACAAAGTTTTTTTTAAGGTTCCCTGAAAAGTGAAAATTTAATTACAATCGCATTACACTAAACCTTTTTAATTAAAATGGAGAGACTAATCCAACAGACTAACATTTTTGAATGTTTCATCACTCGATCAGTACACTTACTAGACATTTCTGTACTTTTTAGTAATTTATTACATTTTGCTAAAAATTCTGTTTTTTAGACCGTGATGCAGGTAGTGAAATTTGCTAATTTCTCCCAATATCCGATTTTTAAGGAAATCTGTTTTGGAAATGTTTTCCAAAATTCAATACATAATTTATAAAATGTATTTTAATAATTTCATAGAAGAATACTGTCTCTTATATAATGTCGACCAATACGCAAGTACTAGAGTTCTAAAAACGCTCTACTGTTACAGACTCGACTACTGTTGAACTACACAAACAATTCTTTAACTAATTACAAATATGATACATTAGTGAATATTTAGCGAATTTCTGTTAGAATACAAGAGGTGTATCCACAAGTCAAATCTTAATGCATATAGAAACTGAATTCTTTAAAACCAATAAGATGATTATTTTCACAAAGTAAATACATGGATTCAATTTTTATAATGTTCAACCTATTGTTATTATATCAGATCTATCCGAATATTAAATTTTCTACTATTTACTGTGAATGAGCATTAGAGGAAACAATAAACAGTAAACATTAAATTAGAGGAAACATTAGAGGAAAATTATTTCTTGTCTTTTGTATATAGTTCTGAATCATAAGATATTGGTTTCCTTTATCATCTCCATTAAAATGAATACACTGCTAAAGAATTAGAAGTCACACCTATAGGAATCTAATGAATGTTATTTTATGTTTAATGGCTGAGTTGCCACTAAAATGTGTTATTTTAGAAATTATTTTATATTTGTAAGTCTAAAAAATTTCGATTAAATCTTCAAAGTTTATATAAAACAAATATCACGTCTAATGATAACTATATTTCATAAGTGTTTCATGCATTTTGAATTAAAATATGAACTAAAATTATTCATTAAAAGCTTAATTTCATTGAAATTAGTTGCCTTACTTAAAAAATAATATAATTATAAAAACTAATTTTAAGTCTTTAGCAAACTTCATAGTATTTATGTTTTTAAGTGAATTATAAACTTAAAACCGGAATTTTTAAAATTCTTCACTAAAAATATACACTGTATACATTTATTCAGGGGCATTTCTTTACAACTTTGACCTTATTTTTTATGTGAAGTCTGTGCAGTTTCCCTGCACTTACATATACTTTGATGCATCGAATCCATTTTTGCACTACAGAAATAATCTCTGTCGAAAACATGTGACACATCTGAGTGCTTCTTTCTACCAGGTGAAAGATAGAAATCTCTTTCAAAAAAACTAGATGTTCTAACATTTGAAATCTCAATTTTTTTCTTGGATAGTATGATTATATCTACTGGTGAGAACATATATCGATGGTTCAAGCAGAATGAATTCCTTTCAACAGCTAAAATTTCTACGGTAGGGAATCAAAAATCAATAAATTCATATGTTCTGCCTGCTGGATATATACTATATAAATTCTTTATTATTCTCTTAACTTGTCAAAAACCGGATATATAAAGCCCAAATATTTCGCTAGATATTTCATCTTTGAAGTCGAGCAATACGGCAATTTTTATCACTAAGGTGTTGCAAAAGTTATCTAACCATTCTCAATTCAACCTCAATATGTTAGTAACTATAACTTATAATCAGTCCGGGAACATATTTTTAACTCTTCACTTTATAAGTTATTTATATAACTTTCGCAACAAATGCCTAATAGTGTTATAAAGTATTCCCCTTGTGATTCAATTTTATAAATTTCCTTGCAAATCTCACCGTAATTAAATTAATTTAACTTAAGGGAAAAGTGCTCGTTACACAGAGTTTATGTAAATTATTAACATGGTTATGAAATTTTTCCTACACAAATATATGAAAGTATAACTACATGAATCCCAATAGAAAAATACTTCGTATGTTTTAGACATTTAATAATAACTCCTTATTTCAAATTTTAAGTATTATTCGTGGGTTTTAAAAAATATTGCTTGCTTATAATTTTCGATGTATTCTCTCTGATTTTACTGCTTTTTACTTAAAAATATATTTGGAGCATTAATAAATTATTAATTTGCAAAAATACTTTACCATATCCACCAACTCTTTCTGCTAGATTAATTCAAATAAATTCATTATAATATTCATATAAGTTTACTATAATTAAAGTGGCAGTAGACTTCTTGGTTAAATTTAATTAAAATCTTGATATATTTATGTCACGGATTTATGGAACATAGCGAAATATGATAATAAAAAAATAATTCAGTCTTCTTCATGGTATAAGTAACAATTATATTCACAACCTAATATATATATATATATATATATATATATATATTATATATATATATATATATATATATATATATATATATTATATATATATATATATATATATATATATATATATATTATATATATATATATATATATATATATATATATATATATATATATATATATATATTAATATATATATATATTATATATATATATATATATATATATATATATATATATATATATATATATAATATATATATATATAAATATAATATATATATATATATATTTATATATATATAATATATATATATATATATATATATATATATATATATATATATATATATATATATATAGACTCATTCAAAATCACAGCACATTTTATTTATGGTAAGAAACATGAAATCCACACAACAGGCAAACAGTTTTACAACTTCGTGCACATAGACAATGTGATTCCGCATATACGCTTTTCAAGTAGGGATTCCTTAGGTAAAAAGACTGAATAATCCTTAAGTACAATTGATCACGTGATAAAAAAATACCCATGTTTAAATAGAGCTCGCTAACTATTGGCTAAAGTAGTATAGACAGAGGCTGCATTAAGTCTATATCGTGTCTGGAGGGAAAAATCAGAATTACCGCGCAAACCCCGAATTTACTTTATGAACAAAAGTTATTAAATTAATATTAAAATACGTAAATAAGGGATTTTAATATTACATTATATATATATATATATATATATATATATATATATATATATATATATATATATATATATATATATATATATATATATATATATATATATATATATATATATATATATATATATATATATATATATATATATATATATATATATATATTGCTAATAGTTCATTTAAAATTTATTGAATCAAGTATTACTGTATTCTATTAATATTTGAGATATTCGAATCCTTTTTGTAACATAATTTATATGTATTAGTGTTAACCCTTAATGACTAAGGTAAATCTCATAATCCATCATTGTTTGCATTTTTAATTTTGTTATGTCTATTACGAATATGCTAGGCAATTCTAACCTTGTGTGGCTACCCTTTCTAAAATTTTGCAGTCATTTAAGTAGTCAGAGATCTGAAACAATATCTACAGCTTTTTCGATACTTGGTCTTTCAATTTCTATAAGATCCTGATTTTTTTTATAATATTTAATAAATAAATAGGAAGCTTCATATCAAATGGTTTCGATAAAATTAAAAAAAACAATCTTCTGCAAACATCGTGCATTCATTCCTCATTTGATTGTTGTTCCAGAAGCATGCATATACTTGTTTTCAATGGTTTTCAGATATAATTATTGCATCTATCTCTTGAACCTCTTGCAAGCACGACATTAGTTCGCTAGAAAACTTTAAAGGATGTCCGGATGCCTGCTGACTGGAGTTGTCTTAAAACTTTCGATCTACCCACTATCACGGAGACAGTCTTGAAAGCGCAAGGACCCATATTGGGGCTGGGATGCGAAATTCCAAATACTCAAGCTCAGAAAACACTTCGCGAAGGTGAATTACAGCCAAGTTATTCATTCGGTGAGAGATCTACTCAGTGTGGTCGCTTTACAGTGTAAAGCAAAGTGAGTTCTAAAATAATTTTCCTGCAGTTTACAATAAAATAGTGAATTAACTTAATTGTATTGCAGATGATGAAAAATATAATGATTAAAATATGGTTCTGTGGTGATTTATTTCACATCTAGAAAGGATAAAAACAAGTGATAAGGCTATATTTAATATTTTTCTTTTGGTACGACTCGTTTGGATATGTTACCAAGAATTTACTGAAGTTCAACAAAATAAAAGGTAGATAGTTTTACTACTTTGCATATTTGTAACTTGGAGTTAGAGGCAATATTTTTTAAAATACACACACACACTTTACAATTTACGTCTACGGACTTCACGTCATGACAATCGCAAAGCGCATGAGCTGAATACATTTCTTTTTCGCGTATGTGTTTTATGATTGAGTGTTTGGAATTTCACGGCCAGAATCGGTGCACAAATGTAGCAGATCCGGTAACTAGAAATTTTTGGAGATTTATTACAAGAACACAAAAAATCCTCCACAAGTGGCACAAAAAAAGGACATAGTTAAATAATGTTTGCCATACTAAGTTTGCAACACTATTAATGAAAATGTCACTGAGACGGAAATATTGCCATTAAAGTACTCTTGAGATTATTTTTATTTTACAGATTGTTTCATAGGTATATTTTATACTTTTATTATTACCTGTGAAATTAACAATTGTAAAATTAACAAAAAGTAACGTTTGCACTAAAGTGTAGTTGATTTATTTTTTACAGTAATAATGGTATGTAATCTTTGTTTCATTTTTTTACTTTTATGTTTAAATACACATTTAACGTACAATAAACAGTAAAAAGATATGTTTTTAAGTTTTTTTTTAATCTTTCACTTAAAAAAATATGATTTATTGAGTTGCATACTATTTATCAGATTTTTTTTTTATTTATGTAAGAATTCTGGTAAGACTAATAGTTAGTCAAAGTGTGATAACGCATGAATTTAATCCCTTAACAGTTTCATTTTCTTCACAAGTTCGATCCAAAATATATCACAATATTTTATTGCGTATTATTGTTTAATTTACATTTTTAGGCTGGAAAATGTTATTAAAAGTAATAATTCTAAGTAATTTAAGCATGTATAGCAACTTTTTTTACAGGAAATAAAATGTTTTCCCTGGAAGTTATCTTTTCTCTCTCATGAGTGCCATACAGGGAAGTTACATTTACAGTTGTGCATGTAAAACATATTTTCGATTATAATTACTACACAATTATTTTCGAATGCAAATTCTAAAAGTGCATTTACTTAACGTGCTTTTACAAAGATCATATTTAGTGTGATAAATGTTGAAAGAGGGAAGAGTCTAACTTCACAGTCCGAACAAAAATACCTAGTCACACATAGAACACACATAGCAGTAGTTTGCAGGTCTTAGTTTTATTTTCTGTAGGTGGAATTACTTGTAAAACCTCTCTCTCGGTCAGTCTATCAAAGTTTCAAGCCAAAAACTCAAAGATAACTCGCGGAGTAATGCAAAACCTATCAGAAACCCTCCGCTTTTAAAACCAAAAGAGTACACTGCGGAAACTCACATCTTGTGGACATCTACAAGACTAATTTGACGTTAAAAGTACAAAAGATAGGTCAAAATAGTGAGACCGACAAAGAAATCAGATTGCCCGTACGCCGTACGGGCAAATCATTAAAAGCACTGTAACCGCGCCCGTATGGTGTACATGCAAAACAGGCAACAGATTAATCATTTTTAAACGTTATTTTCAAACTGAATAGCTTCTGAGCGTGAAAGTTTTGACCAAATTGAATAAAAGATGAAGGGATCATTGGATAAGTATTTTAATATTGATGGAAACTAAATGAAGTGTATATTAAAGTATAAATTTTCACATATAAACAAAATTGATAAAAAGTATACTTTAGGGATTTTAATTTAGAAATATTACTTACTTAGTACATTGATATATCATTGCCTCATAAATGAGAAGTGTACATACAATAATATATTTGACAGAACTTCTAAATAACTAACCATTTTAGAACCAGTCTGGTTACTTTACAAACAAACCTGGTGGAGATATACTTTTGCCTTTAAATTTCTTTATCAGAATGTAACTTAAAAAGAATAACATGTTTTATAGCCTCTGTTGTTTCTCTGGAAAAGTACTATTGCACTCAAGTTGAAATTTCTTATAATCTAATACGTAGTCATATTTCTCACATCCATAAACACTTTTTTTTTTAAAAAAGGCCATTATATATTTCTTAGGCAATAATTTTATACATTTCATAAATATGCTAATGAATGTTTTTTTAAATAACTAGTGTATAAATTACTAGTGTAAACTATGAAATCTAACAGGAAATAATAATGGGATATTAAACAGGATTAATAAACAGGAATTAATAATGATGAAATCTGCGTTAGCACCTTTTTTTGTCGTATAATAATGCAAGATCATAATGAACTAAAAAGGATTTAAATATGAATAACAAATAGCTCTATTATAATAATATTTTTTAGGCTCTAATTACAAATTTGTAGTATAAAAACAAAGTAATTAATACTTTAAAAGCATCCCTTTTGGGAAATGTATTTTTTCATGCGTATTTTACATTAATACTTTTTTAATATTTGTATAGTATATAAATATGGATATATGTTAAAATTTTTGTCAATAAATTCTCTTCATTAAATTAAAGGAATAGATGCATTATAGACGCCGGGCCCGTCTGCCATGTCTTTTTTTGGCGACCCACAGAAAAACGCGTGTTTGAAAAATCGCCAAGTAAAAAAACATGGCGGCGGTACACGTTTTTCACAATTTATAGCATTATTATAGCATAATTAATAGAACGATTCACAATTTACATCATTATTAAAATAAAATTAGCTTTATAATTATCATTTTTTACATTATTTAAAAACTAAATTAGAAAATTAGTAATATTTATGGTATATATCAGCACAGAATAAACACAATATATATCATTTAATAATATATATCATAATAAGCACTAATATTATAAAAAAATCTAACATGTGAGGGGTGTTCCCCCCCAACCCCCCTTGTAATAAATGAAATGCAAAATGAATTTAATAACAGACACACCAACCTACTTATCCCCCCATAAATCCACCAAAAATTGCCAAGAATAAATGAAATGCAAAATGAATTTAATAACAGACACACCAACCTACTTATCCCCCCATAAAACCGCCAAAAATTGCCAAGTTTGGTGAAAAAAAAAAACACGGCATCTAAAATGCATCTTTACCAAATTAAAATTGATATGAAGATATCTGGAAAAATTTAAATGGGTAAGATAAATATATTGAAATAGAACGCACGTCAAGAAGGGAAATATAGTTTTTTACACGGTTTTTCTATCTATTTATACCGAACAACTATTTATTACAAAATAGGCATTTGCCATAACTGCATTTTCTTTTGGCTTTACTGGTTCTCTTGTATAGTTCAGTTATAATGTACGGAACTCTATTTAAACATATTTTATCGTATACAGTGTTTTTAATAGTGAACATAATATTTTCTTAGAGTTTATATTAATATTCTTAACATTCTAAATTCTTAGCATAGTTTTCATTTGTTTTCAAATATAATTTTAAAAATATACTCACGCACACATTTATATATGCGAGTTTGGGAGGACTAAAAAACCTTCTGTTGAGGAAAATTAGGAAACATTCTTAGTTCCCAACCATATTTTAGTTTATATTCAGTATTACAATACTTTCTTTATATTAATTTCTTTATATTAAAGTCTGATTCTGTTGAATGCAATGAATGTTTAAAAATCATATCTAAGTTTTATTATATTTTTGACAATTTTATACATAAATGCACTGACTAAAGTTTTATGTTGCAGATATGCAAATCTATTTTAGGCATAAATATAGCTTGAAAGCATGTACTATTTGAAATTCGTCATATTTGAACCGGTTTCAGTTGATTAATAATGATCATCTTAGGAAGATTAAAGGACCTCAATAATCATTCTAAATTGATACATATTTTATGCTTCCGTTTCTCTCTCACACATACACACACTCACATTGTGTAATACATACATTGTGTAAGAGACATCTAAGTTAGCATGCAATTTGAGAAAAACTAGCCCGTATCTTTTCTTGCTAAGGTAGGCTCATCAAAATTGTAGGAATCGTAATACGGTATTATTTTCCATAAACATCTACAAGATAGTCAAAACAAAACCATTTTAAATCTTCATTTAAACTTGGACGGTTGTCATAGCACATCCACCTAATGATCGACAGTTGTCAGCAATCTCACAGAACCTATTCCCATATAGAAAATCCTTTAGCAATAAATGAGATTTTGAACAAAATCATCCATGGCAACACTTTCGTGTTTATTATGCTTCGAGATAGTTTTCAAATTGCTTTGGCAGCGTTGAACTGATTAAGGCGGATCGCGCGAGAGCCGTATGAAAAGTTAAGAAAATAAATGAAAAAAAATCATAAATTAGTAAAAGGAAATATTTCTGCCATTGGTTCGAGGTTCTTTTATATATCACTATATAGTATTTAACCGTTTGAGTGTGGGAAAGCGATATAGCGCTTCGCTTGTTATGTACTAAAAATGCTGAGAAGCACGATAGCGCTTCTCTTATTTTGTACCGAAAATGCGGAGACGCTGTTGTTGGTTAGTATAATTTTCGCATCTATTGAGAGCAGATGAATTCATATCAATCGCAGTTTGTATTCATTTTACTCAATTGTGATTTTTAAAAATATAAGAATTAAAATAAAATACAGCGGTAAGTAGTAATGTAGTAGACCCGTGGATTGTGGTACGGTAGACAAAATGTGCGTGTATTTTTTATTTATTTATTTGTAGTAAAAAAACTTTTCGTTGTTGTATAGAAATTAGAAATGTTTTCACTTTCTCAACAAGTGTTATACTGATCATTATTGATGCTACAGATGAGGA